>CM064970.1:36520410-36575485 GCA_032847665.1 Solanum chilense
ATAAGTTATGAATCTTGAAAGATGTTAATATGTTAAGTCTATGAATCTGTTAATGAGTATGGTTTTGAGGCATGAGTCCTCCTGGATGAACTTGGTGATATTATTGATGATCGTAGTATTTGTTGTTACTACATGTTGAGTATTATAGTTGATTTGTGAGATTAACTGTTATATACTGTTTTCTATTCTGAGTTGGCCGATGATACCTACTCAGTACGTGTGGTTGTACTGACTCCTACTTGTTTGTTTCTTTCTTGTATTTGTGGAGTGCAGCAACCGTGCCGTCGTCTTCAACTCGACCGCGATTCTAGCCAGTCTTCACTGTACCGGATCTCAGGGTGAGCTATGCTTCTAGCTTGGACTGGATCTTCTTCTTCTCGTCTTGATGCCTTGAAGTTCCGGCATGGACTAGCTTCCATTTGTTTTACTTCTTAGAAATACTCTTAGTTCCGTAATATAATCGTAGAGGTTCTTGTGATGATGACTTCCGGATTTTGGGGATATGTATCGTATTTAAGTATTCATTTTTCGTTATTGAGTTAAGTCTTCCGCGTTGTATTTTATTATTTTGTTTTGGTTGGTTCGCTCACACAGGAGGGTAGTGTGGGTGCCAGTCGCGTCCCGGTTTTGGGTCGTGACAGTAAGAACCCATTAATATAAAATATTTACGATATAACTCTGGCACCGGCACTAACGTAATTATTTTTATAAATACCCCTCAATCGTTTGATTTCCAATGAACTAATAGTTAATAGCCTCTTACACCCTTCAATCATTCGACTTCTACTGAATTGATCAGATTTGATTCTCCATCTTCCTCTTTCGTAACTATAATCCGCTTACTCTAGTTCAATCCTTATCGTTTACTCCCTTTCCATGGCCTTGATCTCCTTCACCATATTTGTCAGAATTCTCTCCTCCACTGATGTAGATAAAATGACACCGTTCAAAATAATGGAGTTATGGGTGGGTGGGTTATTCAATGGGTGGATCCAAATATAGGTTAAATTAAAAAAAATTTATGAATTAGTTTTCTAGCAAATCAAATGTGACACGTATTAATTTGAGAAACTTAATTAATTCAATTAATTGGTTGTTTGTCAATAAGAGTAATAAAGGGCCACAAAGATTAACCCCAAGGACATTTTGTGGGACAATAGCTTCACGAAAGATATTTTTGTACCAATTTTAATAGTTTAAGGTCATTCTCTGAGAAATAAATTGCCAGACATACTTCCATAATTAATCAAAGAACACGGATTATACTATGACTAGATTCCGTAGCTAATTAAATTATAGCTACAATTTGTAATTAGACACACATAAAAGGAACCTTTATATTTATCTAGTATTAGTTATTTATGAAATTTCCATACTATACACATTCAGGAACCAAAATTTTGACAATCTTAGCTTCTAAAAATCCAAAACCAATGAAAATGACTCAAGGTGATGACAAAGCTTTTGAAAGGGGATTGCATTAATTTTCTTCTACATGCTTGTTGCTTTGTCCAAAACAATTTTAACCAAAATTTCATATAGCAATGAGCTAAGAACCCCAAATCCATAGAATGAAATGAATCAAGAACATTTACCATGATTCATGAACCTTATCTTCTAATTATTTTGCAAAACAGTTTTGTCCATAAACTCTTCTTTCAATGGGCTGAGAACCCAAATCCAAAGAATGAAATGAATCAAAAACCTTTACCATGATTCATGAACCTTATCTTGTAATTATTTTTTTGACAAATCATATCATGGACTAAAATGTAGCATTTAACTCAAAAAAGTGTAGTACCCACTAGGCATTGATAGTGACAAAACAAGTGATATTTTGTAATTTGACATATACCTAAGCTTTACAAATCATTATATTGTACGTGTTTTAACAAAAATAGGTTTACAAACTGCCTAAAAAGTAGCAAACTCCATCCATAAGCAGAAAAAAAAATTGAAATTTGACAAGAAGCATGATTTGCTTACTTTAATATCTGTTTTGAGGAAACATATGGAACCTTTATGTTTCCTCTTACTTTATTTGCGCAATGAGAGATTTTGTCCTCGTTAAACTAGTGGAGTTCAACCATAACGCTAGTTAATGTACATGTCCTTAGTGAAGCCGCGTAGCTATGCTATAGTTGGGGTATTCTTTGTCAGAAAATAATATCGTATATATAAGTAAATGATGCACGAAGTGATTAAGTAACATATTTTGAACACCCTAGATAGAACAAGGTGTTATAGCCTAGTGATTTTAAATGCCTTGAAAGAGCCTACGAGCTCATGTCTTTGAATCTCACTTGCAACAATCACCCCCTGCCCCCATCACCACCACCTTTTTTGGACACCCTTCTTGAAATTACTTGATCCACCACCAAGTGAAGGTGGTGAAGCTAAAGAGAGGATTGACCTGTATCTAAAAACAAATTTAGAATTTGAACTTAAAATGTATCAATTATACAACAATGATAAATTATAGTTATTTAGCTAAAGCCTACATGTGAAGACAATATATATCAATCCAAAGTCTAGACAAAATTTATTAGGTTCTCATGAAATTGTTAAAAAAAACTCTAAGAATATGTTTGAATTAGCTTATATTCAGCGCTTTTAAACTTAAATAGTTTTAAAACAATTTTATAGTATCTGGATGTACTAAAACTACTTATAAACACTTAATTTTTAGGCGAAAATGATTTTTTTTTAAATGTAAACGAAAAATCTACCTAATTAAGGCAAAAAAATATAAATCCATCCAAATAGGCTTTAAATGGGGTGATCCCTCTAGGTAAGGTTTAAAACAATTGTCAATTGACACTTAAATTTCAAGACAAATGATGGGTCAATGGTGGGAGAGAGTGACAAAGTGATCATCTAAGAATGAATGGGACTTGAGTTCATAAATACTCTGAACCAATAGTGTGATCACAATCTATATGCTAAAAGGGTTGTAGTTCTTATCTTGTAACATCTAAGAATGAATGAGACGTGTGCTCTTGCTTTGCATATTTTGCACTATGAATTATGATAGATGAAAATTGTTAGGATGTGGACTCTTAGCATTAATTTTCTTCTTTATTTTCTCAACTTTGAAGACATCCCATTTACTTTTAAGCTTAAGTCATTCAGGGTCTTTTAAAATTATCCGCATATGTCATTTACACACTTTAACAGACTTTGATTCCTATTAGGCACTCCAATTTACGAAATAAATACACATTGAACATTTTTCCGACACTTTGACAAAAGAAAAGGTGTGTATAATACACATACACATGACATGACAAAATAGCAAATCAAATAAAGTCATGTAGCATTTTTATTTAAAATGATTATAAATTTTAATTTTGAATGGAAACAAAACAAAATCTAAAAAGAAAATACTTTCAACTAAGCGTGTGTTTGGTATGGAGGAAACTGTTTTCCATAGAAAAGTTTTCCTCGAAAACAAGTAGATTTTGGACTTATTTTCTTATGTTTGGTTGGTGAGTAGAAAATATTTTCCGAAAATGATTTTATGTGTTTAATTTATGAATGAAAAATGTTTTTGAGAGACATCTTTTATTTTTACTAGAGTAAAAAATGATTTATGACATTGAAAATATTTTTTAAAATTAAATTATTATTTTTTTGGGGTGGTAGTGGGGTGGGGTTAGTGGGTGGGGAGTAGGAATGAAAAAATAAAAATTTGAAGTTGATATTATTTTTAAAAAACAAAATTAATTTTTTGGGGGGTTGGGGGTGGGTGACGGCTGGTAGTGGAGGGGGGGAAGGAGTTAGGAGTTTAAAAATAAAAATTTGAAGATGAAAATATTTTTAAAAAGCAAAATTAATTTTTTGGGGAGGAGGTGGGGTTTGGGGGGGCTGGCCGGTGTGGGGGGAGGGTCAGGGATCAGGTGAAAAAATAGAATTTTGAAATTGAAAATATTTTTTTAAAATTTGATGTTTTTTCCAAAAAAATATAATTTGAAATTGGAGGAGAGTTATGGAAAATGTTTTCCTTAATTTTTGAAGGGAAGTCATTTTCCTTAATTTTGAGGAAAATGAGTTGATTTTGAAAACATTTTCCAAAACTTTTGTCCCAACCAAACATGAAAAAATTGTTAAAAATTTTCTTGAAAATGTTTTCGTTCATACCAAACACACTCTAAAGGGAAAAATAATTATATATCCCTCACCCCACCCCTCGCATCCCCACCCCAAACCTTTTCCTATCTTCTCTTTTTCTAGTACTGACTATTATCCACCATTGTTATTTATTGGAGCGTTTGAAATGTTAGAAAAAAATTTCTAACTGTGATTATTATCGTCATTCTTTCTTATTTTCATTAAATCTGATAATATTTTTTTAAACGATATGCTCTTCCTTTGATTTTAATTTTTTTATTTCTGCTTTAATTTGTGGGAAGCAGGGGCGTGGGTCGGGGGCGATGTGTGGGGGGGAGGTGAATAAGATGTGGATTGTGCTCTCCATTATGTTACAAAAAGAAAGACGTAAAAAATAATCTTCAATTTTGTGGGCAGAAAAATTTGAATGATTATATAAGTGTTTTTGGTGAAAAAGATGACAAAGTAGTTCTACTACAAAATTAAAATACATTGATAAAAAGATTAAAAAAAGAAAAAAGAAAATGACAGAAATCTGTTTTTTAAAAATTGATGGTGAAGTGTGGTGAAGATATAGTTGCAGACTTGTAGCAGATGGTGTAGTATTGAAAGAGCAAAAGGTTGTTAAAGTTTTTTATTTTTTTGATCTCATGTCTCTATTAAAGCGTGAATTACACTTTTTATTCTACATATAAAGTGTCTAAGTGGTTCAAATTCAAAACAGTAGATATGTTTGATAGGTGTAAGTCCAAATTAAGATGTCTAAGTAAATTTGTGAATAACTTTAAGGGGCAGAGATGACTTAAGTCTTTCTTAATCTACAAGGTATATGCTTGAAGGTATAAGTCCAAATTAAGATATCTAAGTAAATTATGTGAATAACTTTAAGGGGCAGAGATGAGTTAAGTCTTTCTTAATCTACAAGATATATGCTTGATAGGTATAAGTCCAAATTAACATCTATAAGTAATTATGCGAATAACTTTAATAGGCAGAGATGATTTAAGTCTTTCTTTATCTACAAGTGCCGCAAGAGAGCTTGACATTTCTACTAACATAATAACATAGATACCATGTTGTGGGACTAGTAATTAATGAAAGAGAAAAGACATAAAGTTACCACTAATGTTGTCTCGGATATGCAAAAAGACATTTTAATTTTGCAACTATCTTATTATCCCACTAAACAATTTTGAAAATATATTATTATATCATTTTTCGATCAGCCATAAATTTTAAGAAGCAAGTGTGTTTACACACCAATCATATTACACATGTGAATTTTATTTAAAATGTAATTTTTTTATCTTAAGTTTTTTCCTTTATCTTTTTTTTTAAAAAAAAAAAAAACTTATTTCTATCTCTCTCTCTTACTTTTTGACTTTTAGTTTTGATTTATCCTAAATTTCAATTCATCTCCATCTCCCACTTTCAAGTGATTCATTCCTCTATTATCTTTTTTTTTCTTCACCTCCTACACCCCATGTCAAATTGAGCCCTACTCCCATTTTTTTATTTTCTTTTTCTTCTTCTGGTCAAATTCTTTATAGAATTCATATTATTATTTTTAGACTTTATTAAATTATTGATAGCAAAATTATTTATTTTTCTAAGAAAATTTAGAATGTATCATAAACTACTCATTTTCATATAAATTCAAAATTAGAAATGATAATTTTAAAAGAATCAATTAATTCTAAAAAATTGAAAGAACTTAATTGAAATCGGATAAAAAAAGCTATTGAATACTTCCTGATCATCATGAAATCTAATGGGTTTACTAAATTGTTCGAAATTTAAGAAAATATTTAGATGAAATTTTAAAATTAAAGAGAGTAAAATTAATAGTAATAAAAAAAAAAGGTGAAGTTGTGGTAAGAATGATGACATTGAAAATAAGAAGCTTTAATGGATGGAGATGAGAATGAATTTTTGAAGAAGAAAGAAAAAAAAGAGAGAGAAAAAATAAAAAGGAAAAAAAATTAAAATAACAAGAACAATAAGAAAATATATTTATAATAAAGTACTTATAAAAAATAAAAGTATATTATTTATTATAGGTTGCTCACTCTCTTTGAGAAACTGCACATCACTCTCTATATCAGGTGGACCAAAAATGATATAATTATATATACTTAAATTATTTAGTGAAAGTAATAGAACAATTATAAATTTAAAATGTCTTTTTAAAAATTCGGGACAAATGTCTTTTCCTATAATGAAAAGACATGGTTGTCATAAAAAGTTGTATCAGGTTTTGTACGCTTTTGATTTATGTTTCCTATCGTTATAAAATGAATTTAAATTTTAGTATTTTTGTCTTCTTAGTACTCCATTTTGGCTACGTGTCCTGTTGTTGTGCTTTCAGTGTACACATCATTGCAGACTACCGATACATCAAAAGTTCTCCTTTCTCCAGCATTCTGTTTGAGGTAAGCTTCTTCATATGGTTTCTTTGGTTTTTTTGTGATCTTCTTTGTTTTCCTCAAAATTGATGATTTTTTCTTCTTTTTCAGTTGGTTTTAGTGTTGATCTTCAATTTTTGTTATGTGGTTGTGTTTTTCCTGTTTAATTACTGATTTTTGCTTTGTTTATTACATGCAACAATTAATTTAGTCTGTCTTCATCATAATTCTTTTGAATCTTATCTGTTCATAGATGGTTCTTTGTCGAAATTAACTTTTTGGGTTCCTTAATTCCAGTTGTTTTTCCATCATAGTTCTTTTGGACTTCCTCTGTTTGTATATGTTGGTTTTCCATTGGAATTAACTTTTTGGGTTTCTTCATTTTAATAGTATACAGTTGTGAGTTTCGCTTCGAGTTCTTTTTACATCATTGCATTAACTTTTTGAAAATATTTTAATTTACAGTGTGAAAATTTAAAGATCTGCAACTACTTATGCCAGAATTTGAACTATCGATGTGTCTTCTTAGCAAATTCAAGGATCTGGAACTACTTATACCAGATTTGAACTACGGGTATGTTCGTTGATGGTTTCTTACGCCCTTTATTCCGATTTTGCTCTTTGTCCTACATTAGATAAAATCTGAGAAAGTACCACATGAATATTCTACCATAACGGGCATTCAAGAATCGGTACATGAAATTTTAATGAATTTGAAAGAGATTGTATTGAGAAGTAACTTATATGGAACTTCTGAGGCGTCTATTTGTGTCAAGTCCTCCTCATTATTGCATAAGTTTTCTGGGATTTTAGTTTATATCTGCAAAAAAAAAATGAATCTTGGGTTTTATTGAAAAATGATGAAGAAATCATGGGTTTGTACTTTGATTACTCAATATTGTTTATGTTTGTCTCTTTTTCTTGTTCTTAACTTGTGTCAAAATCAGAAGCCAATGATAAGGAATGGAAATGTGAATGATCTTCCTATGGATATATATTTTGTAAGTGTTACAGGGGGTATTAGGACTCTTGAAGAACAGACCCTTCTTCTCAAACAGGTCAGTTTTTCAACCAATCTTTAAAAAATAGTTTTTCTTTTGTTTATTGTTTAAAGGAATGATTTTTATTTGAATGTTACTTGTTGGGGTACGGAATCTTGAACTGTATTTTGGTTTGGTGAAGATTGTCAGTGCTAGTTCAGTCTGTAATTAAAGAATGTGCACTTAACAATCAATCTTGAGAAGAAAATCTATTGTTATTTGTGTAAAGGAATGATTTTTATTTGAATCTATGTTGATGGGATATGGGTTTTGAGCTGAATTTTGGTTTGGTGAAGATTGTATTGTTTTGTAAAATCGATTATTATGGGTGCTTCGTTTGATCATGGGGAGGATGTCAATCTACATCTAGCCAGGGAAGTTGGCCACTCCTATTGCAAAATTGTTCGTGCTGCTAATATGAGAGTCAGAGAGATAGACAAGGCTCTTATTAGAGGCAATTATTGAGTATCCTACAACACAAGTGTTTCAACACCATTTTGCTATAGATTTGTTGACCACTCAAGTAAGTTTATTCATTTATAGCAACTGTTTGTGTTGGTTATTATGGAGAAACTTTTCTGTTCTAGCATCAATTTGGTCTAAAATGAAGGGTTGTTGCTTTAATCTAATCAAACTTGGAATTATTCTTTTGCTTATGTGTCATAGTTGATTCGAATGACATGCATTCAAACAATTGTTATGTTGTCGATGTCTTAAAGATATTCATGTATTATGATGTATGAATTTGTGTAGGTGCACTAACTATGATCCTAATGATGTATAAATGACATTTAACGAAGTTTCGACCTGACTATAAGTGATCTATATGTTGTGAATATTGTACAATGATTTGCATATGCTATTGGTTATGATACTTGACTTCATATACATATCTGAAAAATGTTAGATCTCACCTATATAAGTGCTCCCAAAAGCTCTATTAATTGGCAATATTACTTACTATTATTGTGTCTTAAAAATAAATTGTCAAAAAAATGAGTTTTCAATGAGTTGTTAAACTTCTGCTTGTCTTACATTTGTATTTTCCTATTGGCTCATTTGTTGTTTTTTTTAAAAAAGATCCATTGGCTGTTCTGGTGAAAAATGTTGTCAATAACTTAGAGCTATTGGAGTTAGCAATTTCTTTATTGAAAAACTGAAGATCTTCTCGAAATAACTCTTATTACTCTTGTTATTAATCAAGTGGAGTGTCAATGGTATGATCAAAGAGAAAGTAATTGTATATGATGAGAGCTGATACATGAAAATTTGTGCTTGGGAAGCCGAATGTTGGGAAAAGTACACTTTCCAATCAAATGGTTGGGCAGAAACTGTCAATTGTTACTGATAAACCTCAAACTACTCGTCATCGAGTTCTTGGAATATGTTCTGGTCCAGATCATCAGGTTTGGAATGTTCTTCTACCACTATGTTTCTGCTAAGCTGCAACATGTCTCAGTTCATTTTATGTCCGCATACTTCTTGGCTGACTCATGATGTGAAAATGTGTCTTACACATTGCTTTGTAGCTGCAAAGAGGATCATATATCATCCAAAAAAATCTTCTAGTGTAGGATGAATCATGCCTAGATGATACTCTAGATTTGCTTGACTCCTTCTAGACATTAAAGGAGTCAGCCTAAGTTTATTTTGTATAGGGTGATAAGCTTATAAAATGGGAATTACAAGTTATTGTTTCGTTTGCAAGCTTATACTTGCTTGTAGGCAGTTCAACGTCAAACCGAAAAAGTTGTACATAACCATTGTAGTATATATAGCACCTTCAAATATGTAAATTACATCTGAAAAAGATTGAGGGATGAACTGCTGAATTCACATAAAAGTTTAGATGCTCTGACCCTCGAACCTCGAAGCCTGCCACTTCATTTGGGACAGAGGTAGCATTATTTTATGTTACACCAACCTGATGTCTTTTTTTTAATCAACTTCTTTACATTTCTTATCATTTTTTTGAATGAGTAGGCTGGTATAGACAGTTGAGAATAGAAAGAATATATCTTTATTTTATCGACACACACACATTTAGTTATTGTATAGAGAAAACAAGTGTGTTTTGAGATTTAAGCAGAGCTCAATATGCTATCCCCTTTGTTATTAAGTTGGCCTTTTCTCCTTTCTGGTCCTCCCCAAAGATCATTGACTGGTTTTCTTAAATGGAAAATATTTTCTTCTCCAAATATTGTAGTAGTATAAACTGCTTTTACGTTTTTCTTGAGAATAATAATAAAACATGCTACATCAAGTTTGATATATAAAACAAACAAAACTAAACTATTAATGTTTTTTTAGTATATCAAACTTGATGCGGCATGTGTTTGTATAACTATTCCACTTTTTTTTACATCTCAAGCTATTTGTCCAAATACTTCCAAGCAAGCTTAATATGATAACTGATTCCAATATTTCACTCTTAAACTCAAGCCAATCAAATTAGGATTTTATTGAGGGAGTAGTAGTATGTTTAATCGGTGTGTATGACTATGTTTGTTGATCTATATTGATCATTATGATGCTAGGCATAGTTCTTTCATGTTAATGAGTCAAAGATTTCATATTTTCAGAAGCCTTCAGATGTTTAATTGGAGAAGGACAATAAGGATCTTAAGGAGGAGGCTGAAGCGCAAGAAGAAGCCTGGAAACAGACCCTAACTTCCTTCAAAGAACAAGCGATGAAGGTGCAAGCTGTGTCACAAGAAGCGTATAAGGTGTATTCCGATAAAGCTATGATCATTTTGAAAGAAACTTCTGAGAAATTAAAAATTCAAGAGGATAAGGCAAGAGAAGATTGGACTATAATTGCAAAGGAAATTAGTGAGGAGAGTAAAGAATATTTAACCACTGCTGCTGAGAAATCACCTGAACCAGTGAAGGATATTGTTGAAACATTTGTTTCCTCTGCAGATGAATTGAATGACGTGTCGAAAGTGCGAGACTTCTATGTGGGAATACCTTACGGTATGTAGAAGTTATCATTCCAAATGTGGTAGTAAGGGACTGTTCGACATGCAGTTTTTAAATTTTGTCTTTATAAGTTGTTTCATTATTTTATTTGGGTTACTATTAGTTTTAAGTTCTTTGGAATGAAGCATGTAATGTCTTGAAGCCTTTAGCTTTTTCGCTGCCTTGGTCATGCTCTGTAGGAACTCTTCTTTCTGCTGGTGGCTTTTTGTACTTCATGCTAAGTGGAAGCACTGCTGCCCTTAGATTTGGTGTTGTACTTGGAGGTGCTCTTTTGGCCTTAAGCGTCTCAAGTTTACGATCATGGAGAAGTGGAGATTCGACTTCACTAGCTTTAAAGGGACAGGCAGGTTAGCATTTGAGAGACTATATATCCTCATTTACTCTCCACTCCACATGTGCTCTTTCTAACACATATATGCAACTCTTACAAGAAGATTCTGATTTATTTGGTGCATCTTCAATGTATTAGTTTATTATTACCAGTTTCAGCAAAGGGTGTCACTAATTGCTTGTGAATTTGGCATGTAATTGTCATATGGAAACGATGCTTGGCATAAGGTATGCTTTCACTTGACTTTAGTCGTACCTCGTGGAACAACAATTTTTTGTCTTGCTGCTTGCTGTGTGTATCATTCCTGTTGAATTTTATACTGAGAGTTTATTTTCATTCTTTTCTCTTTTCTTTGTAATTTTATTATCAAATATCGTAATTAATTGCTAAAGTAGTGACTCTATTGTTTGTGGTAAGAATATTGTTCTCAATAGATAAGCATAATTTACCAACATGTCTAGAAATTAGGCTCTGAACTTTTGTAAATCTTGTTGTATAGATTTGGGTGTCGTAAAAATTGAAGTTACACAGATATGTTTCATTTTTTTCATGGAAGAAAACCTTTTAAGCCAAAAATGTCTTTCTGCTTTGGGATGAACATGTCTGCACCAGTATAGTACTTTCTCTTCACTCATTTCTTTCTGAATTTTTTAAATTTGTTGCCTCCATATTAATTGTTTGTCTTAGTTTGACTTGACACGACACATAACTTTTAAATCTTGTAGTCACAAACTAAAGATATGTATAATGCACCTAACATGTCTGACAGAATGTTGGACATAAGAATTGCTAAATAGAAAAAAGTGATTATTTTTAAAGCAAACTAAAAGAAAATAAGACAAATAAATTGAAAAAGAAGTAGAAAATTAGCTAGACTTAATAACTAGGATAAGCAGGGGATATATTTAAATATATATGTCATGTGTGAATCCTTTGTCATGTTGAGCTTCACTGATCCTTTATGGCTTTTGTATATTTTGATAGTATGAGTTGTTTTCCTCTATAAGACTAACCAAAAGAGCTTTATTTATTATTTATCATATAGTTTTTCCATGTCATCATGATGTTTCATCAGATTTTGCTCTATTGACTGTAAATTTCACTTGTAATAGTAAAGGGTGTCTTCTCTTGTTTTGTCTGCATACTGTTTGGATGGTTGGTATATATTGTTCAACATACTGGTTGATTTACTATAAGCCACACTATCAAACCATATGTATAAAGCTGCAATACAGAGGTTATTATTTTGTTGTGTTCATTGATATGTAGGATATGAAAATAATTTTCCTTCAAGATTTTGTACATATGCTGCACTATGCTAGGTGATCTATAATCTGTATTATTTTGTACAAAAGACTTGTGTTACTTGTGTACAATGACCCTTCTACATTTACTAAATATTTGAGATTTCATCATTTGAATTAGACTACTTTGTGCTCTTTTATTCTTGAGGTTTCTCTAATTATATATGTTTAGCTAAATATTCAACTTTGAACCTATATATTTCTCTCTTTTTTTACAGGTACTTTTTGTCAGGATGATAAGCGATAAAAATGTATACCTAAATGATACACATTCAATGTAAATAAAGTAGCCAGGAACTTATTTTATGCATTTAGCTCAGAAAATTTGTTTAATGTTGGGCCCGTACTTGTACGGGCCATCTCTACCTAGTATTTAGTAGAAGTATCATTATCCTTAAAATTGGATCCATATCCATTATATATGACAATGATAATAATGTTCACGACGTACAACTTCAATTCAATACAAAACAACAAATTTGGCAGTTCAATTCATATTTGTCTATATATGGACTGTTGTCTGAAAAGTGAAACCTCAATTTGTATCCAGATCCAGTGTAAGATCTAGTTCTATCAAATTTTACGTACATAATATACATATATTCTCTAGGAATAATAATTGCCACATATATTCAAAAGAAAATTGCACGTAAAAGCAAATTATTAATTTAAATTAAATATTATAAATATAGTTTAATTTGATTGTACCTTATAACAAATTGTTACTATTTCCCCTTTATCCAGGTGAATCTCACTCGTCAGTCTCGTTCTCTCTTTTGTCTCTCTCAATTTTATACAAACGCAAATATATAAAGTATGTTTGTATTTGTATAAAGTGAGAAAAAATGTATATATACATATATTTTCATTCTCGTCTCTCCCCTCTCCCAAATCTCGCTCGTCATTCTCTCCCTCACCTCTCTCGCTTATACAAACAGAAATGTATAAATTGTGTGTCTGTTTGTATAAAGCGAGAGAAAATTGTATATACACATGAAAATACATATATCTTCGTCCTTTACACTTATAATTATACAATACAAATATTTCTCTGTCCAGTCCTCTTTTTTCTTTCTCTCTTTCTCGCTTTATACAAACACATATTATACAATTGATATTTTGTATATGCATATCGAAACAGAAACTAATTACATACGACTGCTTTCTTTTGTATATGTATAGCAAAATATACATATTTATCTTTTCTATGGAGCACAATTATGCAAACTATAACTACAACATACAAATATATATGATTTTTGTGTTTGTTATATGTGAAAGTTACTCTATATTCAAATATATAATTAGAACTGTCAAAAAGGGTTGGCTCAACCCCACCCTGACCAAGTATCGAAGACCAAGGAATTTGAAGGGCAGGGAGGACCGATCTTTCATTTGGAAGGGCCTGAAAATGTTCAACCCAATCCAACTCTAGAAGGGTCGAGGACTTGGGCGGGCTAGCCCTTCTCTTTTTCTTTTTTCTTTTCAAATTATAGTTTTACAATATCAAGAAATCGAGAAAATTTTCAAATCAAATATGACAAACAATAGTGTATTTCAATAACACTGGCAAAAAAATATAATGTAATTGTCATGTATCTTGCATACACGAGCAAGATAAGAGAGTGACAAGCAAGATGGGGGAAAGCCAAGGCGCAAGATTTGTCTATGTATCCTAGATACATATAAACTACTTGAATAAAGTTTATTTAGAACAAAATTAACCTAATTTTAAGTCAATATATTACGAGATACATGCATCTGGACTTAACAAAATCTAGTATAATATTTATAATATTACAACATAATATGTATTTAAATAATGAAATTATACTAGTGAATTTATTATAAGTTATCCTTACATAAAATATTTGGCCTATGGACTGACCTCGGCCCAACCTTAATCAAGCCTCAAACGTCAAAAACTTATATGAGCCGAGTATATAACATCTAATTTTTATTGAATTATGTCGACCCCATTGGTTAAGACCGTTTTAACGGCTCTATATATATCACATGAGATCCACAGACTATATTTCAAATTAGTCATTGCTTGCATCTTTAAGAAGACCCCCTCCACTCCCAAATTTCAAAAAGGGAAAGGAAAGAATAATAGCTGTTTTTTCCATTATAATTTGATTGGCATAAAACTGAAGAACATAATAAATAAATAAATTTTATAATCTTAAATTATAGATATGTATAATAAATAAAAATATTATTTAATTTTATAATCTTTAATATGTTACATTGAATTTTACTGTCAAATAACAAATTAATATGTTAGATTGAATTTTATTGTTAAATAACAAAGAAAAAATATTCTTTCTTGAATCGATTAAAAGAATAATGAATGAATATTGAAGGAGTAGGCTGTCTTGCCCCATGCAGAGTGCCACCACGTGAAGTTCACAAGGGCATTTATTTTTTAGTGTACACTTGATATTAATGTTGGAAAACATTATTTAATTATTGAAAGCTACAAGTGTGTATAAAATGGAGAAACCAAGTATACTCCTATATACTCACCAAATAAACTTGTATATACCCATGTTGGTTGCTTTGTCTCTAGGTCATTCCCCACCTCATCCCATTATTCTTGTAAAAATGTTCAACAAATATCCGACAACAAGAATCAACAATTTTTTTCTTTTAAACATTTTCTTATACATATACTCAAATGATGAGAGAGTGGTTACATCATAAATATTCTCTCCGTTTCTATTCGAGTGTCATCATTTAAGATTTCATATTACTTAATAAGTTAAATGAACTTATTATTGTATTCTTATTTAGTGTTTTTTTGGAACTCAAGTTTTCAGTAAATAAAACTGAATTAATGTATTTTGATTAATTAATTTGATCAATGAATATTAACTCATTAGTTTGTTTTATATTAGTTAAATACACATTTTAAAGGCTAATAATTCTCAAGGATAAAACAGAAAGAATAATGTCATTTATGTATTTACTTTATGAAACGACAAACATAAAGAAACATTTATTTTTAGTAATGGCGGAGTATGAGTTATTTAGATTGTATCTTCCGACACGTCGCACATGTAAAGAAGAAGTGACTTAAATTAATTAGTGAAATGATAGTATTGGTATTAATCAACGTCCCCCTTAATAATGACGGTAGTTAGGAAAGATCGATCGGTCATGTTCAATCACAAGTTAAATAACAAATCTTGTAATTATTATGTTAATTATGGTGTCTATATTAAGAATAGTGTAAGGAAAATGTATTATGGTGTTAAGCATTGATTAGCTACGAGTCTAATTAATGATAATTTATCTCTTCTTTTTCAAAGCTAAACAACTAAGTTATATCACATTTGTCAAACATAACAAGGATTTTAAGGGGACATGACATGACATGACTTGTTGAAACATTTCACATTGTAGACAAATTGTGGTTTACTTCAATGCTTCATTTGATGAAGCACATTTAGCTTGTTTTCTCACACCAATTCTTTAATTAGTAAACATGTCATTTTCAAAATTATGAAAAATGAGTAAAGGTTGAAAGGATCTATCCTTATTCTACTTTATTGAAAATTAAAAGCGGAAATAGTTATAACAAAGATTGTGGTGGAGTGGTAAATACTTCTTCTTTCTTAATTAAGAGGTTTTGGATTTGGGTTCTCTTGGGTACGGAATCACATTTGTTAGGGTGGCATTTTATCCCCAACGCCCACAGACACGAATTCAAATTTAATCGGATTCAATTTGAATATTGGTAACCGGATAGAAAATAAAAAAGAAAGGGGGGTTGGGGGAGGGGGAATAGTTTTACT
This sequence comes from Solanum chilense, assembly GCA_032847665.1. NCBI lineage: Eukaryota > Viridiplantae > Streptophyta > Magnoliopsida > Solanales > Solanaceae > Solanum > Solanum chilense. Next base: position 36,536,383 of record CM064970.1, read on the forward strand.
TATTCCTGGTAAAAGGCTACTTGTCTGAGATAAATATAGCTAGGTACACTATTGATTTATTAAAGAAGGCAACGTAGGACTATGACATTCAAAAGAAAATGTCTTCAACTTAGAAACTTCCTCATTCTCTATAAATGCTTGATCTTTAATATCCTCCATATGTGTTTGATCCTTAATATTAGGTATGTGAATATATATCCTAAAGTATGATGATATTTTTGTTTCCAATCTGTGTTATGAAAATCAGAAATTATTGGTTGTAATAAATCATTCAGAAACACGAAGTAACTGAGATTTTAGAACCAGTAAGTAAGATGAACAGAAACTTATTTGTAAAAAAATAATTGAATCTGTAAAAACTTACCAGAATCTGGAATGCTCTTTTTAATAATTTAGGAAGAAAATCAAGTCCACTGAATTCACAGTGTCCCCTTAAGGAAATTATTCCCCTCTAGTATCCGAGGTTTGATTTGGAATATAACCTCCCAGGGTAAAATGATCTTAATCAGTAGAGTATAGATACCAAAAACTCTACTGTCAGCGAATCAATCCATAGCAGGAAAATACACGAAGAAATATGTGTTTTTTAAGAAGAAGGAAGATCAGAAAAATTCGTAGGAAAATATTCTGAAGACTGAATGGTATTTATAGGCAAGAAGAATATGTTCTGAAAGGTTGCAACCCTTTCAGAATTGACACTACCATTAATGAAAGGTTGCAAACTTTCAAATGATATTGACTGTTTCTGAAAGTTGCAACCTTTCAGAACAGTCATGGCGGGAATTTTTTTAAATATAACGGAAATTAAAACGGGTCACGCGCGCGGATCCGAGTCGGGTCGGGTTAACTAAAAAGTTGAAAATATTTCGGTTAACTTCTGTTATCAACTAATTAATTGAAAATAATTTTTGTCCATTTAATTAATTAAATAAATAATTAAAATAAATCTGTCTAAAAAATTATCTCTCGATCGATCATTTGTCAAAGCCAAAACCAAAGTCGAAGCCAAAGCCAAAGACAAAGCCGAAGGGAGCGACGACGACGACGGCGCGAGGGGGGTCCCTCTTTCCAACCCTTTTAACAATTAATAGGAGTGTTTATTTATTTAAACTCTCCTATTTTCATTTCCATTACCGATGAGGGACATTTGCCTTTTTCATTAAAGCATTAGAGGACTTTTCAAGTTCCCAACCTTTCAAGTTCTACACTTTTCAAATTCCCATCCTTCCCTCTATTTCCCATCAATTTTTGCTACATACCCAACAATCCCCCACATTGATGGGGAACAGTTATAACATAGGAATGCACGGACAATTGTTTACTTTACAAGCAAGGATTAATTGCATCTGGATAAGTAGGTTTCACCTTGGACTTTCCGTAGTGAACATATGTCGGATATACTCGGTCAATCGGTAGATGTGATATCTTTGAATCGTTTAGCTTTGGTGTATACCTAGACAACCATATGTCACACAATTAACCCTTTACTGTTTATGATTCTTACGGTTGTGTTCATCCCATGAACACCTCCTGGTTTCATGAGTGTATAGAGAATAGGCTTTTGACATAGAATTCTCTTTGAAGCGGCTTCCACTTCACACTCACATAGGTGATTTCTAACCATGTCATCTCGTAGATACACTATTTGGTAAATCTACCAAGCTTAGCAAATCATTAAAAAAATTTAACCTTTATTACCTCATTAACAAGCCTTAAAGTCTTAACCTTTTCCTGAACATTGTCTTCATCATGAGAATGGATTGAGTTAATTGACAATGTCGAACCGTCAGTCACAACTTTATTTTTCTCCTTGAATCTAGCTCTTGGGATCTCCAGTCTGCTAGATAGAGTTACCGTTATGCTGACATGTCCTAAGCCGTAAACCCATTCCCTTAGATGATCTTTCAACTGCCTCTCTCACTAGTCCTTTCGTTAGTGGATTGGACACATTATCGCTTAACTTTACATAGTCAATTGTGATAATTCCATTAGAGAGCAGTTGTCTTACAGTCTTATGTCTACGTCGTATATGACGAGACTTCTCATTGTACAGAATGCTCCCTACCCTACCTATTGCTGCTTGACTATTGCAATGTATGCAAATTGGTCCAACGGGTTTGGGCCAAAATGGAATATCCTCTAGGAAATTCCGAAGCCATTCTGCTTCTTCACCAGCCTTATCCAAGGCAATGAATTCAGATTCCATTGTGGAGCGAGCAATACATGTCTGTTTGGACGATTACCAAGAGACAACTCCTCCACCAAGTATGAATACATAACCACTCGTGGATTTTACATCATCTGATCCGGTGATCCAATTTGCATCACTATATCCTTCAATCACAGCAGGATATTTATTATAATGCAAAGCATAATGTTGTGTCCATTTTAGATAACCCAACACACGTTTCATAGCCATCCAGTGAGTTTGATTCGGATTATTAGTGTACCGACTCAGTTTACTAATAGCACATGCTATATCTGGTCGCGTGCAATTCATAATATACATCAAACTTCCCAACACTCTGGCATATTCCAATTGAGAGTCACTTTGACCTTCATTCTTTTTAAATGTACAACTTAAATCAATTGGAGTTTTGACTACATTGAAATTCAAGTAATTGAACTTATCTAATACTTTTTCAATATAATGAGATTGAGATAATGCTAGTCCCCTAGGAGTTTTGATAATCCTGACCCCTAAGATCAAGTCAGCAACTCCTAAGTCTTTCATATCGAACTTGCTGGACAACATGCGCTTAGTAGCATTTATATAGTCAATTTCTTTACTCATTATTAACATGTAATCAACATACAAACAAACAATGACTTCATGATTCATAACGTTTTTAATATAAACACATTTATCACATTCGTTAATCTTGAATCCATTTGCCAACATTATTTGATCAAATTTAGCATGCCATTGTTTGGGTTCTTGCTTGAGTCCATAAAGTGACTTCACAAGTCTGCACACTTTCTTTTCTTTACCAGTAACTATAAACCCTTCAGGTTGTTCCATGTAAATTTCTTCCTCTAACTCTCAATTTAAGAAGGCTGTCTTTACATCCATTTGGTGGATTTTAAGATCATGCACTACTGCTAGTGTTATTAACATCCTAATTGATGTTATTCTTATTACTGGAGAGTATGTGTCAAAGTAGTCCATACCTTCCTTTTGTCTGTACCCTTTGACTACCAGTCTAGCCTTATATTTGTCAATAGTCCCACCAGGTTTCATTTTTCTTTTAAAGATCCACTTTGATCCTAAAGATTTATTTCCTGGAGGAAGATCAGTCAATTCCCAAGTGTGATTGCTTAAAATTGATTCAATCTCACTATTGACTACTTCTTTCCAATATGTTGACTCTAACGAAGACATAACTGCTTTAAATGTTTGAGACTCATTTTCAAGCAATAGTGCTACAAAATCTAGTCTGAAAGAAATAGATTTTCATTGTCGAGTACTCCGCCTAGTTTCCTCACTAGTTAGAATATTTTCCATTGATTCTTCTCGTGGTCGTTTAGGTCTTTCACTTGTTGACTCACTTTCAGTTTTATATAGATAAATGTTTTCAAAAAATTCTGCATTATCTGATTCAATTATCGTATTAACATGAATCTCAGGATTATCAGATTTGTGAACCAAAAATCGACAGGCTTTACTATTCACAACATACCCAATAAAGACACGATCTATTGTTTTGGGTCCAATTTTAACCCTCTTTGCTAAAGGAACCTCTACCTTGGCTAAACACCCCCACATTTTGAAATATTTCAAGTTGGGTTTTCTTCCTTTCCACAACTCATATGGAATTGATTGTGTTTATCGATGGGGTACTCTATTGAGTATTTTATTATCTGTAAGGATGGCTTCCCCCCAAAGATTTCGCGTTGAACCAAAATTGATCATTAAGGCATTCATCATTTCCTTTAATGTTATGTTCTTCCGTTCTGCCAAACCATTTGATTGTGGTGTATAAGGTGCAGTAGTTTGATGAATAATACCATATTCCAAACATATATCTGCAAAAGGAGATTCATATTCTCCACCCCTATCACTCCGAATCATTTTTATCTTTAGATTCAATTGGTTTAAAACTTCATTTTTGTATTGCTTAAATGCATCAATTGCTTCATCCTTACTATTAAGCAAATATACATAACAAAATCGAGTGCAGTCATCAATAAAAGTTATAAAATAATTTTTCCACCACGAGATGGTGTTGACTTCATATCGCATATATCTGTGTGAATTAAGTCTAAAGTTTTAGAATTTCTTTCAACAGACTTGTAAGGATGTTTAACAAACTTACTTTCCACAAAAATTTCGCATTTCGACTTATCACATTTAAAATCAGGCAATATTTTTAGATTAACCAATTTTCCCAAGACTTTGTAATTTACATGTACCAAACGGGCATGCCATAAATCACTTAACTCCAATAAGTAAACAGAAGCAGAATTTTTATTAATACTGTCAACAACCATCACATTTAATTTGAAAATACCCTCATTGAGGTAGCCCTTTCCTATGAACATTTCATTCTTACTTATTACAGCTTTATCACTAACTAGGGACACACTTAAACCCGTTCTTAACGAGTAGCGCAGCGGAAACTAAATTCTTCCTAATAGTAGGGACATTCAAAACATTGTTCAAAGTCAACACCTTGCCGGATGTCATTTTCAACATTACTTTCCCAGTTCCTCCAATCCTTGCTGTTGTTGTGTTTCCCATGAATAAATCTTCATTGTACTCAGCAGGAGTGTACGTTGCAAAGGCTTCTTTCGCAGAGCAAATATGTCTAGTGGCACCTGAGTCGAGAAACCACTCATTGGTATTTCCAACTAAGTTACACTCCGATATCATTGCAAACAAGTGTGCATCTTCCATCTTTTCCACGATGTTTGCTTGACTTTTGCCTTTGCCTTTGTTTTTGTCCTTTCTTGGAGCATGACAATCAGAAGTTCTATGACCAGCCTTGCCACAATTATAACAATTGCCTTTGAATTTCTTCTTGGCCTTTTCTGACTTCTGCCCGTTGGACTTCTTTCTCTTTTTGTCTTTGGTAGGAGCTTCTTCAACAATATTGACTCCAATGATTGTTGAACTCTTACGCGACTTCTTTTCGGCATTTCTGTTATCTTCCTCAATCTTGAGCCTAATCACAAGATCTTCAAGCTTCATTTCTTTACGCTTCTGCTTTAGATAATTCTTGAAATCGTTCTACGAAGGAGGCAACTTCTCGATTATTGCAGCCACTTGAAAAGCTTCATTTACTACCATATCTTCAGCAATCAGATCATGGAGAATGAGTTGAAGTTCCTGCACTTGTGATCCAACAGTTTTACTATCTACCATTTTATAGTCTAAAAACTTTGCGACCACAAACTTTTTCAAGCATGCATCTTCTGTCTTATATTTCTTCTCAAGTGCATTCCACAACTCTTTTGAAGTTGTTATTGAACTATAGACATTATATAAGTCATCCTCTAAAGCACTCAAAATGTAACCTTTACATAGGAAATCTGGTTGTTTCCATGCTTCAACAATCATAAATTTTTCCCTGTCTGGCATATCATCAGCATGAACTGGAGTATGTTCACTTGTAAATTTCTGCAGACCAAGAGTGGTAAGCCAGAAAAATACTCGTTGCTGCCATCCTTTGAAATTCACACCGAATTTATCCGGTTTCTCTGCTAGTGATACAAGAGTTCGGGTTGGTGCAGCAACAGCCACTGTAACACCAATGTTTTTCATTTTTGATAAACAAAATTGATACAATATAAGTAAGCAATAAACTATAAATGCAGACTTAAAGGAGTATAAAATCACAAAGATTTTTGTCTCCACCAGAAACACATATTTTTTTATTAATTTCCTTAAGATTATTTCTAATCTGTGTTATGAAAATTAGAAATTACTTGTTGTAATAAATCATTCAGAAACACGAATTAACTGAGATTTTAGAACCAGTAAGTAAGATGAACATAAATTTACTTGTAAAAAAATAATTGAATCTGTAAAAACTTACCAGAATCTGGAATGCTCTTTTTAATAATTTAGGAAGAAAATGAAGTCCACTGAATTCACAGTGTCCCTTTAAGGAAATTATTCCCCTCTAGTATCCGAGGTTTGATTTGGAATATAACCTCCCAGGGTAAAATGATCTTAATCAGTAGAGTATAGATACCAAAAACTCTACTGTCAGCGAATCAATCCACAGCAGGAAAGTACACGAAGAAATATGTGTTTTTTAAGAAGAAGGAAGATCAGAAAAATTCGTAGGAAAATATTCTGAAAACTGAATGGTATTTATAGGCAAGAAGAATATATTCTAACCTTTCAAATGGTATTGATTGTTCCTGAAAGTTGCAACCTTTCAGAACAGTCATGGCGGGAATTTTTTTAAATATAACGAAAATTAACTAATTAATTGAAAATAATAATTAAAATAAATTTGTCCAAAAAATTATCCCTCGATCATTTGCCAAAGCCAAAACCGAAGCTGAAGCGAGCGACGACGACGACGGCGCGAGGGGGGTCCCTCTTTCCAACCCTTTTAACAATTAATAGGAGTGTTTATTACCGATGAGGGACATTTGCCTTTTTCATTAAAGCATTAGAGGACTTTTCAAGTTCTCAACCTTTCAAGTTCTAAACTTTTCAAATTTCTCTTCTTCCCTCTATTTCCCATCAATTCTTGCTACATACCCAACAATTTTTACTGCCACTAGTGGATATTATTTGGCATGGAAAACTATTGTGCATAAAGGAATTAAATCTCTAGAAACGTTTATAAACATTCTTAAAAAATGGTACACATTTAATGAGGACAAATAAATGAAGTAAATACATCTTTGATTTTTTGTGGATATAATAAAAGACCCTCTAATCAGAGAGATGAGATCATATTCTGTTAGGACTAGAAATAAGCAGGTGTAAACGCGAAAGGTAGCAAACCAAACCTCAAAAGACCACGAGTAAGAAGACAACGAGAAATATATCAAAAGACACAAAGATTTAACATGGTTCGATCAATCGACCTATGTCCACAAAGGGGGTGAGCAATCCACTATAAATATGAGAGTACAAAATACAGAGAGAAACAACCTCAACCAATTCACTCGGAATACATGGGAGGTTCACACAAGTGATAGCGTATCAAGCTTGTGACTCATAAATTCTCCCCCTAACCAAAATTCTCAAAGCCATTAAGACTACATTGTGAATGCTGATTAAGTTAGAATGAATATGCCTCTATTTATAGAGTCCTAAACCTTTTCCTACCATAAAAAGGGTTAGTCAATCCAAAACCTTTTCCTAAAAGGAAAACTCATTTATGGTAAAAAATTAGGGCAAATAAAATCCAACAAATCTCCCCCTTGACCTGAATTTCTAACAAAATAAATTGGTCCACCTTCTTGACTTAATCTTCAACAACTTGCTTCTCTTTTCCATAATCTCCTTTGCAAAATTTATGTCTCAACAAAGAGAACCTCTCTGAAATAATTTCTCCAACAAAATCTTCATTACTGTCAAAAAGGTTGCTGCTAGAATTACACCGTCAAGATGAACAACTCTTTCTAACCTGGTTTAATCATCAATTATCAAACTACTGAAGCTGACTCCATCATTGAATCTGGCTCTGATGCCACTTGTTAGAGCCGAAAATAAGCAGGTGTAAACGTGGAAGCTAGTAAAGCAAACCTCGAAAGATCACGAGTAAGAAGACAAACGAGAAATATATCAAAAGACACAATTTAACGTGGTTGGATCAATCGACCTACATCCACAAATGAGATGAGCAATCCACTATAAATGAGAGTACAAAATACAGAGAGAACCAACCTCAACTAATTCACTCCGAATACATGGAAGGTTCACACAAGTGATAACGTATCAAGCTTGTGACCCATAAATTCTCCCCCTAACCAAAACTCTCAAAGTCATTAAGACTACATTGTGAATGCTGATTAAGTTAGAAGGAACATTCCTCTATTTATAGAGTCCTAAACCTTTTCCTACCAGAAAAAATATTAATCAATCCAAAACATTTTCCTAAAATAAAAACCTATTTTTTGGTAAGAAATTTAGGGCAAATAAAATCCAACAAATCTCCCCCTTGGCCTGAATTATTGATAAAATAAATTTGTCCACCTTCTTCACTTAATTTTCAACAACTTGCTTCTCCTCTCCATAATCTCCTTTGCAAAATTTACACAGAGAACATCTCTGAAACAATTTCTCCACCAAAGTTCTTCATCACTGTCAAAAAGGTTGCGTCTAGAACTACACCCGTCAAGATGAACACCTCCTTCTAACGTTGTTCAAAAATTGATTATCAAACCACTAAACCTTACTCCATCATTGAATCTGACCACTTGTTAGGACCGGAAATAAGCAGGTGTAAACGCGGAGCTAGCAAAGCAAACCTTAAAAGACCATGAGTAAGAAGACAACGAGAAATATATCAAAACTCACAAAGTTTTAACGTGGTTCGGTCAATCGACCTACGTCCACAAAAGAAATGAGCAATCCACTATAAATATGAGAGTACAAAATGCAGAGAAAAACAACCTCAATCAATTCACTCGGAATACATGGGAGATTCACACAAGTGATAGCGTATCAATCTTGTAACCCATAAATTCTCCCCATAACCAAAACTCTCAAAGTCATTAAGACTTTATTGTGAATGTTGATTAAGTTAGAAGGAATATGCCTCTATTTATAGAGTCCTAAACATTTTCCTACCAGAAAAAGGATTAGTCAATCCAAAATCTTTTCTTAAAAGAAAAACCCATTTATGATAAGAAATTAGGGAAAATAAAATCCAACATATCCCTCCATATTATCATGGATTAATACTATAGAGTATAATCATAAGACATATATAAATGTATCAATGGGTAAGTAACAAACTTTTAATTACATAAATGAACACACACAAAAAAAGAGATGGATAGTTGTGGTAAGGTTTTCATTAATTAGACGTTTATTAACAACAAACACAAACAATTTCCTTCCATTTAGTGGAGTGGATGTGCTACAAAGGAAGGTCGACAAATTTGATGGCTGATTGTTAGCTCACAAAATCAGGGGCAGACACAGTAAGTCAGACGCGGATGCTCGAGCACTCATTGATTTCTGAAGTTTTTGTATATATATATTAAAAAAAAAATATGATACATATGTTATTATAATTTAAATGAGCACCCATAGAACAAAAACAGTTGTGAATGAGCTGGTTTAAACCTCTGCAATAAGAGGCGCGCGAAGCCATTGGCGCGAGTTCGAATCTCGCCAATAAGTTGTGGGTGTTGACTGTTGACGTTGAAATTTGATTACACGGTCACTAAACTTTAAGACATATCATAGCAAATCACTTAACTTTCTTTCATAACCTTCAAATCGCTCAATTGTGAATATTATACTCAGAAAGCACGTAATCAATTTAAATGGATTTTTCATTAAATTTTATTGAAATACTTTTTTTTCTTAAACTATTTTCTTTAAATAATAATAAGATACTCATTTTAATTATTTTATTAAATTATGTTGAACTATTATTTAAAAATAATAAAATAAGATACTCATTTTAATTATTTTATTAACTTTTTGTTGAACTACAACTTCTGTTTTAAATTTATTTTAAAAAATTATGTTTCAAGAAAACATGAAGAAATAATTAAAGTGAACATCTTAGTATTTTTTGACAATGTTGAATAATACGTACTCACTACTCGGTAACATTAGTATAAGTAAATTGAATTCTTTAAGAAGAAAAAAAGAGGAGGTAATTTTATTGGTTTCGTTAACTCTATATATTTATTGCAAACTGAAAACGATGTTAGAACATTTTGAGGTTTACGTGAAGTTTTAGGGAGTATAGTGCCAGTTTGCGTATTTTCAATTTAAAGTTGCATTTAAACAAAATTTAAATAAAAAAATTAAAAATGAGTATTTTATTATCTTTTTAAAAATTAGCCTAAAATAAATTTGTATTTCAACAAAATTAATGAAATAGTCAAAACGAGTATCTTATTATTTTCATAAAAAATATATGCTAGAACAAAACTTGTATTTCAATAATATAAAACAATTTAATATATATATATATATATATATATATATATATATATATATATATATTTCAAGATAAAAATTGTGCTTCAACAAAATTTAACAAAATAATTAAAATGAGCATTTCATTTTCTTAAAAGAAAAATCAGTTTAAAACAAAAATTGCACTCCAACAAAATTTAATTAAAAATCATTCAAGTTGGTTGAATAACTATTTAAGTGAAATATTTATAGTTGAATAACTTTGTAGATAAAATATTCATTGTTGAGTACTTTGAAGTTATAAAAGAAAGGTAGTGGTTTTCTGTAAAAATAATCCTTAGTTGAGTAACTTATATAAGAAAAATACTTAATTGAGTGATTTTATTGTTATATAAGAAAGTGAGCAACTTTCTATGTAAAAAACTATTTTTGCTTGAGAAAATATACATTCATGCCAGTAATTGTTAATTAATATTTTCTCCGTTTGAAATTGTTTGTCATGTTGCGCTTATCAAAAAATTAATTTGATTAATTTTCAAATATAGATTGGATCACATTAATTCGATATATTAAATAAGAAAATTAGATATTTTAAAACTATATGAAAAGTACTATAAATTACAAATTTTTGCACATTAATATGATGAAAAAATAAATCTTATGTCAATCAAAGTTTTTATAGTTTGACTCTAAAAATAGAAACTATGACAAACCGGACGGATAGAGTAATAGTTATCCCATTTTAGTTGTCACCTTAATAAATAATAAATCATTAACTATCATTATTTGTTAAAAAAGTGTTTACATTTGTTTATATAATTTTTAAAAAGTTTTTGAAGGATAAAATTATCTTCTTAATTATGATTTTTTAATATGCGTTAGGAAAGGAAAGTAATCAGCTAAAATAGAATGGAGGGAATATAAATTTCATTAATTATGTTTTATTTTATTTTATAAATTTTCAAATGCAAATTTCTTATTAAAGTTTGAATTTTAAAAATGAAAAAAAATCACATAAATTATGACAACAGGAGGGAGGAGGGAGTATCATTTAAATCAAGTACACTGAATGATGAAATAGTAGGGTGGGGTAGAAGGTGTCTATGTCATTGCTACTCTTCTAGCCGACCCAACCGACACTCCTCTACCCCTTCTTTCTTTCTCTTTTAGTTTAACCCTACTCTACGCTAAAGCTATATATAAACACAACTTCAAAGTAAAGCCAACCAACTATGAAATTAGTGCTACCCCTTTTCTTTTGATCAACTCATTTAATTAATACAACTTTTGTGATATGGAACTAGAGCTTGGCCTTGCTATTTCAAATTGTAACCATTTTCCCATCAATGCAATCACGAGTTATAGGAAGCATGGTTTTGATGATAGCTTCTCCGATATGAAGATGAAGATGAAGCAAAAGCGATGTTTTGAAGAGGCCTTTCATGAGGATGAAGGAGTAGTTGAACGTAAGACGTTGTCTTTGTTCATATGGAATGGCCAACCAAATGAAGATGATGATAACCATGGAAGAAACAAGAAACCTTTTAATGCCACTTGTCACAAGTAAGTCATAGTATAACTTTTTGTTGAAGACGGAATATATAGAACGGTTGAACAACGTGGTACAAGTAATGAGTACAAATGTTATAGAGTTATTTATAGTCACAATAGGACGTGCATAGCGTTGAATGTACCACATTGTTCAACCTATTTCATATCTTCATCTTCAACACTTTTGATGTAACACAACATACCTTTATTAATTAATGGGTTTTTTTTCTCCATGCAATTAATATAGGGATTTTGAGGAAGAAAGTCTTAAGCTACTTGGTTGGCCACCAATTAACACATGGAGAAAAAAACAATTTCATCATCAAGGTCATGCAGGTTGGATTACAAATGATAGAAACAATAACAATAATAATAATAATAATGTTATTGTTGGAGGAAGAAACTCTATGTATGTAAAGGTGAGGATGGAAGGGGTGCCTATAGGAAGGAAGGTTGATCTAAGGCTCTATCATTCTTATCAACTTTTTACCCAAAATTTACTTCAAATGTTTGCAAAATGTAAGTTCACACCAATAGTACTACTGTGTATATTTATTTTATTTTAGAAAGAAATTCTCAATTAATTAATTGATACTATTGTTTTCTACAGATCAAAATAGTGGAAAAAATAGTACACGCTTTACAATCTTGTACAAAGACAGAGAAGGAGACTGGATGCTTGCTGGAGATGTACCATGGAAGTAAGCACTTAATTATTACTCCCTCCACAATTTTATATGAGTTAGTTTGATTTGATACAAAATTTAAAATAAAATAAGATTTTTGAAATTTGTTTTCTAAAGTTAAGTGATAGATATTTGAGTGGTAATAAATAATTTCAATAAGGATAAATTAATATTTTAAAGTTAAATTGTTACTTAATATTCAAATATATATCATTTCTTTTATGACATATTAAAAAGAAAAGTAAGTAATATAAGAAAAACCTATACATGCAATTATTTCAACAAAAGAAAATTCAAATCAACGCAATTTATTGCTAGTATTAATTAAGTTTTGGCTATGAATGACTTTTCGCAGAACATTCGTGGAGACTGTTCAAAGAATTGAGTTACAAAAGAATGAGAAATGAGGGAATTAGATGCTCTAGAAATCATATGCTTATGGAGTAGCATGGACAAGTTATGGAGTAGCATGGACAAGTGTATCTTAGATTTAAGTTGCGGTATCTATAGTAGAAAAAATAGTCTTTATCAATTAGCTTGTTATATGACACAATTAAGTTGTTATATATATATATATATATATATATATATATATATATATATATATATATATATATATATATATATATGCTACGTATGTCTAGTTGTTTTCCTGCAAAGAGTAATGTGTACATCAAAGTCATGTAATATAATATATAGTTTTATATATCTTATCAATCTTATTAAAAGAGAGCTTTGTATATCGAAATTGCATTTGGTTTTCATCATGAGACGGATCAATCTTGACTAGTAAGATGTATAGAGAGACCAATGATCAGATTCAATATGTATGAAATGTGAAAACAAGATGATTGATGAAGAAAGTTGTTAATTATTCTATCTATCTGTTCTTTTTTTTTTGTAGGACATTTAAATATGAATGTACAGAAGGGCAGATCTATTAAGGCCCGTTGGGGTGCCAAGTCACTCACTAGCTTCGATGGAAATTATATATATATATATATATATATATATATATATATAATATGTATAATATGTGTTAAATAATAAATGTGTTACCCACAAAACAAAAGTAATTTTTGGAGAGCATCTACTTAATGGGTATTAGGTTGTGTGATCAATTCCAGCTAGCAGCATTTCTTTTTCAAAACCAGGCACATTTTCTTTTGTTTTTTTTTTGATTTTTCTTACTTATTAACTTATTATTAAGTATTGATCAGTAATTTTTTTTAAAAACTAATTTAATTTGATTCTTTGATTTTTTTGTATGATTAAATATATAATGAAAAAGAATCTCTTTACCATTGAAATCCTAGCTCTTCCTTTAAACTTTCGAACAATAAAAAATTGTATTTAATTAAAGCTTTAGTCTTTCGTTCATCATCCAATCATGCTCTCTCATTCAGGCACAAGAAGAATAATTCAATCTGAATCTAAAATTGACTTAATCAATGAGTATACTGAGCAAAATTTGAAAATTTTGATGCACTAATAGTATTTTAATTTAGGTAGTTGACGAAACTTTTACTATAATTAACGAATAATGTAGTATTTTATTAGTAACTAATGACTCAAATATGGTTTATAAGCTAAACTTAAAATAAAAATAATGAAATAAGAAATCGTATTCTTGCGAGTGGTTCCTCTATCTTGTACAAATTAAACAAGGGCACCCCTTCGCTTCTTATGGGTGCACTGTTGATTATATCCTACTTTATGTCAGTTTTTCACGATATATATACATATATACGCGTGATTTCTTTTTGAGGTTAACAGATACATGCACCCTTATCAAATCATAGGGGTCCACCTCTGCTTGGTACCATGTAGGTCCGCCTCTACTTGACACCCAGTGACTCTAAATCCTAGATTCGCCTCTGAATATATATTAATTTTTTTCTCTCGAGAAGCTCTCAACGCATGATAAAGGAGATAGCTATGACGAGAGGAAGAGGTAGAGGATGGGACGTGGTTGGAAAATTATATTGATGATACCAGGAAGCAGGGGCGACTCAAACTGGTTGATGGCCTAAGACCAAAATTAAACTAGAGGCCTTGAAAAAAATTTAAAAATTTTATATATATATTTATTTTGAATCTATTTTTCTACCTTTTTGAGATGCGAAGTTGTTAATAATTTTTTATGTAGTTAATCTCTTCTAATAATCATATTCAATATCTCTGAAATGTGAAAACAAGATGATTGATGAAGAAAGTTGACAATTACTCTATCTATCAGTTCACTTTTCTTTGTAGTACATTCAAATATGAATGTACATTAATTTTTTTTCTCTCTAGAGTACGCATGATATAAGAGATAGCTATGGCGAGAGGAAGAGGTAGAGAACGGGGACGTTGTCAAAAAATTCCATTGATGACACTAGGAAGCAAGGACGACTCAATTTACTATTATCCAAAGAGGAACCCTTCTAGTAGTATCGGCCATTTACCCCACTTCCCTCCAGATTTCAGTAAGTGGTCATGCTAGAGACATAAACAGTCATGGATAATTAAATTATGAGATCCTTCCGAATGAGCTAAGAGAATCTTATTTATTCTCTTTCGTTTTTTAAATTGAAGAAATAATTGGAAAATAAAACAGCAAGTACAAAAATGAGTAATAACCCCCAGTAGAGACTGGTACGATTCAATTCAACATTTTTTTCGGGTTTGATTGTGTCGTAGCTCTATAATTCGAATTAAGTTTATCGTTGGATGAACTGTATTGCTGATATTGATCCAAAAAAAAAGACGGTAGGTACAGCTAGGCTGTGAACAACCAACCACCGTACTGTAAAAATTGGATAGGTTCGATCTATAGTCATTAGGGCCTCCTAAAACGATCTACTAAATTCATCGAGTTGTTCCAAAGGATCAAAATGGCCAATTATTAATGGAATTCCTTGTCGTTCTCTGTAAATACTCGTTTGGCCGCGGGATTCCAAACACATCGTAAGCTAAACCTGTGCTGACAAATAACCAACTCGCAATGAATAGGGAAGGTATAGTAATGCTATGAATGACCCAGTATCGAATACTGGTAATAATATCAGCAAACGAACGTTCTCCTGTGCTTCCAGACATGATGAGCTCCACATATTCTTGTATAGTCAAAGAAGATTGATTCCATAAAAAATGAGATCAGTAAATGACAATTAACTGAAATTTAATCTTTGTGAGATCGTCAATATTGTACCGAGGGCATCTTTAGAGTATACCGAATCAGTATAGCTATCCTTCTTCTAACACAACAACGCAATTTGAATTAGTATCAAAAGTGAGTACTAAATAATTTCTTTTTTCCTTTACTTGTTGATGTAAAATCATCTTCCATTCAATAGAAAATTCTTTCAATTCAATGAAAAAGATTCTCATATTCCCACAATTTAAGTAGATGCAAGATATAAAAATTCTCTTTTCGGAGTTGTGGAAGCCGTTTTGTTGTTGGAATCTTTTTTTTTTTTTTAAAGAAATAGAGATTACTAGTTTTAGAATCTAGTTGGACAAAAAAAAGAGTTTTTAAAGTGGTTGTGTGATAACTTTTTCTTCACCCTCATTCAAGATATTATGTAAATTAATATATTACTGAATCTAATGAGTTAAACTTAAATTAAAGTCAAAAGAAAAAGTTTTATAAGGTACTGTTCGCTTTAAAATCGAAAATCGATTCGATACAATTCACTAGAATCTAAGAAATGATCAAATTAGAAAATCATTTCTATATTTCTATTTTGATTCTTTAAAAATGATTTTTGAATGAAGTTAGACGATACAACTCTTATCAGTCTTAAATTTGAACCCTTCTATACCATAAATGGCCGATACTACTGGAAGGATTCCTCTTTGGATAATAGGTACTGTAGCTGGTATTCTTGTAATCGATTTAATAGGTATTTTGTTTTATGGTTCATATTCCGGATTGGGTTCATCCCTGTATTAATCGACTGAATTGAGTTGTCAACATGAAAGCGTAAGAACTTAACGGGATTCCCTTCTTTGTTTGTTTGATTCGAAGGGGAAGGGCCCGTTGAGTTCTTAAGAATCATAATATTTTTTTCGTCTAAATGCTAAAATGGATTTCTTTTTCTTTTCAAAAACTCCATTTTTCTCATTTTTCTGAGCATGTTTTTGAAAAATTCACTTCATTGAGTTAGTCAGACCACCTCTTCTTTTTATATGATAGTATCTATTGGTACTTTCAAAGTTGGAAGAAAGAAGGAAGAACTCAATTTCTTGGCTGCTATCATATATTAGATAGCGTGCAAATCATTTCTATACTAATCTAATGTAGAACCTTACTCTCTATATTACATTACTATATTGATTTTTTATTGTTTTCCTATTTCATCATCAATTCTTTTATAAGATAAGTTGAATGAAGAAGTTTTATTTAATTAATAAAATTTCCTCTTTTTTTTGTTTTGTTTGTCCACCAATTCATATATTATATGTAAGGGGGTAGGTGTAGGGTTTCTGATACATCTGGAAAAATTGAAACCAAGACTAGGAATTTTTAACAAACAGGATCAAGAATCATTACTCTTTCGTTTCGACACAAGAAAAAAGGATTTTTCTACACCCCTTTCTTGTGTCAAAGACTAGGAAGACAAATAATCCCTCCTAGAATTTTTTCTTCCCCGCATTTATCCCCCGCTTCCTTATGTCTAGTATTTAGACAAATTTGACTTTCTTTCTATTTAGAATAGAAAACTATTGATACGTTTTATGGCAGTGAAATCTGGAAATAGTAACATAGTTACACCACTCCAATTAAAAAAAAAACTAAATCAAAATAAATGAAAGCCAAATAATCTTCTACAAAATCTACATTCTATGTGGTACAAGGGATTCCCAACATCTAGTAGAAAAAGAGTATGTAATGTAGATTTTGAAGAAGAGTATAAATAAGACAGAGGAATTCTCATAATTTCATTTTTTTGATCATAAATAATCACCAACAAGAATTTGGTTCTTTTTACGTACTTGATATCGATAAATCTGCGAATCTAGAAATCCATTTCGGCCAATTGAACCTTCTCGAACTGTTTCTTTTTAAGAACCAAAAAGATTTGTGCCAAAATAACAGATGCCAAGAAGAACAAAAGTCTAGATAGATCGTATCTTGTAAATTTGAAATTCTTTCTTTTGTATTCTTTAATGACCAACAATTGGATTTCTTAATTAAATACTGAGAACTAGCCAATTTATCCTTTGCCAGTCATTTTTTTTTATCATCCTAATATCTTTCCCTCAATTATTCTATTCCTGACTATGGGTAATCAATGAATTTTTTTCGAAATATAGGATATTTTGATAGCAAAGGAGTTCTTTCGTCTAAAAATCTGAATAATGTTCATTACTTAAAGTGGTTCTTTCGATCATTCATCGAAAGGATACACTTTATTTTTAATTTGACCAATTGAGATATTAGGAAACAATATTCTCAATTTCTTCATTCGAATTGAATTCTTAGCCTATTTCTGTATTCTTTCTAGATTCAAAGACTAACCACAAAATCACAAAGAAAATAGATTCATAAGTTCGATACCTTGTATAAAACTCATGTGTGAGAAATATTCGATCGCATAGAAACGATCCAATTAATCTATTTTCCTACCTTTTTGAGATGCAAAGTTGTTAATAATTTGTGTAGTCATCTCTTCTTATAATTCTTTTTCAATCGATAATATAGCCAAATCCCTTAATCTTTTTGACTTTCTTAGAAATCTACATCCGACTTTTTACTAATTTTCTCAACTCCTTCTTCTTTTTGGTTTATATGATTATCTAACTCAATTTCAACTAAGTTTGTGACTTTTTCTTCTAAAGAGCATTCCCTTACCTTTTTTGATTTAATTTTAACATTATTTTTCAAAAATTTATCAAGAGCACCTTTTTGATTTTATCAAGTTATCAACTTTTGTTTTTCTTTTAAGTTTTGAATGACCGGATTCATATTTTCTAGTTGACATATTAAAATCTAACAAATATTTTAAATACTATTTACAATATCAAATAAAAATATAATAAGCATAAGACACAAATCAAAAATAATATTAGAAATAGAATGATATTACCGGATTTAAGAACTATGAAGGCTTTTTCGAAAATTAATTCGGCTACTGCGACATATTTTTCTCCAAATTTAAGACATAAACTATAATATAAAAAAATAAAAATTACATATAGAACAAGTAAATTCTTAATCTTTGAATAAGAGAAATATTTAAGATTAGAAAAGAGAAAGTGAAAATAAATAGAAGAGAGGAAGAGAGAAAAATAATATTTAAAAAATAATTAAGAAAAAGAATAAAAATACACATAACTTTCATGGAAAAGGTAAAAAGTAATAGTCATATCTATCACTTTATTAATGACGTTTGAATTTGGAGTCTTAGTTGTATTTTTTTCTAAAAACAAGTTTAATCCTACCTAATTAACAAAAAATTGAAGCCCCCTAAAATTTTTTGGGAAAACGCGGAAAAACACAAAAGTATATATGGTAAAAGTAATGAAATAAAATGGGAAAATAACGACACCAAGAATTTTACGTGGAAACCCTTCTGAATAAGGGAAAAAACCACGGAACAAGAGGAGCAACTGATATTACTATAGTAAGGAATTTTACACTGTGTAGTCACGAATACAACACTCAAAGTGACTACTACACACTCAAAAGGAACAACACTCTTTTGGTTTCCGTCTTACTAAATATCGCTCACACTCTATTTTTCTTCACAGACTATTTTTGTATAGTCTATGGAATACCTCACTTTGCTCTCAAAATGGTTTTTCACTCTAACTTGGTGTGTTCTACAAATGAGCAAGAATGCTCTATTTATAGAAGGATAAAACCATGCCTATGTCACTAATGACATATGTAAACATAGCAAAGTCAAGAATGGTTGCAAATCTTACCAATTTACCAACTACCAAATCTTTCAAAGTCAAGAATGGTTGCAAATCTTACCAATTTGCCAACTACCAAATCTTTTCTTTTCAACTCCAATTACTATTCCTTTTTAACAATTGCTTGTACCAATTGAATAGCTAAAGTTGACAAAAACAATGGGATGGATTCAACAAATCTCCCCCTCTTGTCCCATTTACTGGAAGAAGGTATCTTCAACTTCTTTAGAGAGAGCTCATACCCACAAGTTCTTTGCATAACTCGAACTTGTCTTTCGGTATCATTTTGGTCAGCATATCTGCAGGATTTTCACTTGTGTGAATCTTTTTGACGTGAAATGATTCATTCTCCACTTTCTCACGAATCCAATGATATCTGACGTCAATGTGTTTTGTTCTTGAATGGTACATGGAGTTCTTGCTCAAGTCTATTGCACTCTGGCTGTCACAATAGACAATATACTCCATCTGATTCAAACCAAGCTCTTGAAGAAATCGCTTTAGCCATATCATCTCCTTGCCGGCTTCAGTAGCCGCAATATACTCAGCTTTAGTTGTAGATAGTGCAACACACTTCTGCAACTTTAACTGCCATGATATAGCTCCCCCTGAAAAAGTAAACAAATATCCAGTAGTGGATTTTCTGTTATCAAGGTCACCTGCCATATCAAAATCTGTATAGCCTTTCAAGATTGGATTCGATGCTCCAAAACACAAGCATTCATCTGAGCTTCCTTTAAGATACCTGAGTATCCACTTCACAGCTTCCCAATGCTCTTTTCCTGGATTTTCGAGAAATCTACTGACAACACCAACTGCGTGAGCAATATCAGGTCTAGTGCACACCATTGCATACATTAGACTTCCGATGACGGAGGAATATGGAACTTTGGCCATGTTCTCTTTTTCCTCCCTAGCTGTAGGACACATCTTCTTGCTCAACTTCATATGACCAGCAAGAGGTATACTCACAGGCTTCGCATTCTTCATATTGAAGCGCTCCAGTACGCGTTCAATGTACTTCTTCTGGGACAAATAAATCTTCCTTTCATCTCTAAGACGAGTAATTCTCATGCCCAAAATTTGTTTGGCATGACCCAAGTCTTTCATAGAAAAAGACTTACACAACTCTTTCTTCAGCTCGTCAATCTTGGAAGTATTCTTGCCCACAATCAACATATCATCCACATACAACAAAAGGATCATGAAATCATTGTCAGAAAATTTTTGTACAAATACGCAATGATCTGAAGAAGTCTTCTTATAGCCTTGCTCCCCCATAACAGATTCAAACTTTTTGTACCACTGTCTGGGAGCTTGTTTTAGGCCATAGAGACTCTTTTTGAGTTTGCATACAAAATTTTCTTTACCATCTACTTTGAAGCCCTCAGGTTGTTCCATATAAATCTCTTCTTCTAGGTCACCGTGAAGGAAAGCCGTCTTCACATCCATCTGCTCAATCTCTAAATTAAGACTAGCAGCCAAACCTAGAACTGTGCGAATTGAGGACATTTTCACAACAGGAGAAAATATTTCGTCAAAGGCAATACCTTTCCTTTGACTGAATCCCTTAACAACCAATCTAGCTTTGTACCTGGGCTTCAAGTTGTGTTCTTCAACTTTAAGTTTGAACACCCACTTGTTCTTCAAAGCTCTCATGCCCTTGGGCAATTTTACCAACTCATAAGTGTGGTTCTCATGCAAAGACTTCATCTCGTCTTGCATGGCTTCAATCCATTGATTCCTGTGCTCATCTTCCATGGCCTCCTTATAACATTAAGGTTCTCCCCCGTCAGTGAGTATTACATACTCATTGGGTGAATAACGGGAGGAAGGAAACCGCTGTCTTGTGGACCTCCGAAGCGGAATATTTGATTCGTCCACAACTTCATGAGCAACAGGATCATCAATAACAATATCATTGTTATTATCAACATCAACATGTTAATTCGATACATGATTCTAGGCGTCATCATGATTATCAAACCCAACAACAAAATGTTCTTAATAAAGCAGATGTTGAGTTTGAAGTATCATGATGGTTCTCCAATGACAGACCATCTGAATAATTTTCAGGGGATTATGAACCAATTATCTGCTATGGGCATCAAATTTGATGAAGAAATTCAAGGCTTGCTTCTACTTGGTTCCCTACCAGATTCTTGGGAAACATTTAGAACGTCATTGTCAAATTCTGCTCCGGATGGTGTGATCTCTATGGATTCCGCCAAGAGTAGTGTCTTGAACGAAGAGATGAGAAGAAAAACTCAAGGTTCCTCTTCGTCGGATGTCCTGATAACTGGCCCCAGGGGGAGAAATAAAACTCGTGGTTCTCAGCATAGAGAACAAAATAGGAGCAAATCCAAAGGCAGACTTAAGGATATTGAGTGCTATCATTGTGGCATGAAAGGGCACACAAAGAAGTTCTGCAGGAAGTTGAAGAGGGAGAACAATAACAAAAAGGAAACTAAACAAGATGGCAATGAAAATTGCCTAGCCACCGTCACCACCGAAGATCTTGTTACCGTTCTTGATGCAAACATGATAAATATTGCTTGTGATGAGTCAAGCTGGGTTGTGGACACTGGTGCCGCATCTCATGTGACATCAAGGAAGGATTTTTTCTCTTCCTACACTCCTGGTGATTTTGGAACCTTGAGTATGGGTAATGAGACTGTTTCTAGGGTGGTTGGTATTGGTACAATTTGTTTGGAAACTAGTGTTGGAACTAAACTAGTTTTGAACAATGTGAAACATGCTCCTGATGTTCGCCTACACCTAATTTCTGTTGGTGTCTTAGATGATGAAGGATATGTTAGTACCAACGGTGATGGAAAATGGAAGCTCATTAAGGGTTCCTTGGTTGTGGCTCGTGGTAACAAACGTCGTGGTCTATACTGGACTACGACCTCTGCTTGTGTTGATATGGTGAATGCAGTTGAGAGCGATAGCTCTTCAATATTATGGCACAAGAGGCTTAGCCACATTAGCGAGAAAGGACTTAATGTTCTAGCCAAGAAGAAATTATTGTCAAATTTCCAAAGTGCTAAATTAGAAAAATGTGAGCACTGCTTGGCTGGTAAACAAAATAGAGTTTCCTTTAAGTCCTACCCTCCTTCGAGAAAGTTCTGCAGGAAGTTGAAGAGGGAGAACAATAACAAAAAGGAAACTAAACAAGATGGCAATGAAAATTGCCTAGCCACCGTCACCACCGAAGATCTTGTTACCGTTCTTGATGCAAACATGATAAATATTGCTTGTGATGAGTCAAGCTGGGTTGTGGACACTGGTGCCGCATCTCATGTGACATCAAGGAAGGATTTTTTCTCTTCCTACACTCCTGGTGATTTTGGAACCTTGAGTATGGGTAATGAGACTGTTTCTAGGGTGGTTGGTATTGGTACAATTTGTTTGGAAACTAGTGTTGGAACTAAACTAGTTTTGAACAATGTGAAACATGCTCCTGATGTTCGTCTACACCTAATTTCTATTGGTGTCTTAGATGATGAAGGATATGTTAGTACCAACGGTGATGGAAAATGGAAGCTCATTAAGGGTTCCTTGGTTGTGGCTCGTGGTAACAAACGTCGTGGTCTATACTGGACTACGGCCTCTGCTTGTGTTGATATGGTGAATGCAGTTGAGAGCGATAACTCTTCAATATTATGGCACAAGAGGCTTAGCCACATGAGCGAGAAAGGACTTAATGTTCTAGCCAAGAAGAAATTATTGTCAAATTTCCAAAGTGCTAAATTAGAAAAATGTGAGCACTACTTGGCTGGTAAACAAAATAGAGTTTCCTTTAAGTCCTACCCTCCTTCGAGAAAGACAGAGTTGCTTGAGTTAGTGCACTCTGATTTATGTGGTCCAATGAAGACAAAGACATTGGGTGGTGCACTTTACTTTGTCACTTTCATTGATAATTGCTCGAGAAAACTCTGGGTCTATGTCATGAAGACTAAAGACCAAGTGTTAGGTGTCTTTAAGCAGTTTCAGGCTTCAGTTGAAAGAGAAACTGGAAAGAAACTGAAATGTATTCGTACTGATAATGGTGGTGAATATTGTGGACCATTTGACGAATACTGTAAGCATCAAGGTATTAGACACCAGAAGACTCGTCCTAAGACTCCTCAGCTTAATTGCTTGGCTGAGAGGATGAATAGGACCTTGATGGAAAGAGTTAGATGTTTGCTTTCTGAAGCAAAATTGCCGAACTCATTCTGGGGTGAGGCTTTATTGACCGCTGCACATGTTATTAATCTATCTCCTGCTGTTGCTTTGCAAAGTGATGTACCAAATAGTGTTTGGTATGGAAAGGATGTTTCCTATGACCATTTGAGAGTATTTGGTTGCAAAGCTTTTGTACATGTGCCGAAAGATGAGAGGTCAAAATTAGATGCCAAGACAAGGCAATGCATCTTCATTGGATATGGCCTAGATGAATTTGGTTACAGGCTATATGATCCGATTGAAAAGAAACTTGTGAGAAGCCGTGATATTATTTTCATGGAGAATCAAACAATTGAAGATATTGACAAAGCGGAGAAGGTAGAATCTTCAACTTTTGATGGTATAGTTCATCATGATGAAGTTCCTCACACAAGTGTGCATGATGTTGTTGGGTTTGATAATCATGGTGACGCCCAGAATCATGTATCGAATCAACATGTTGATGTTGATAATAACAATGATATTGTTATTGATGATCCTGTTGCTCATGAAGTTGTGGACGAATCAAATATTCCGCTTCGGAGGTCCACAAGACAGCGGTTTCCTTCCTCCCGTTATTCACCCAATGAGTATGTGTTACTCACTGACGGGGGAGAACCTGAATATTATAAGGAGGCCATGGAAGATGAGCACAGGAATCAATGGATTGAAGCCATGCAAGACGAGATGAAGTCTTTGCATGAGAACCACACTTATGAGTTGGTAAAATTGCCCAAGGGCATGAGAGCTTTGAAGAACAAGTGGGTGTTCAAACTTAAAGTTGAAGAACACAACTTGAAGCCCAGGTACAAAGCTAGATTGGTTGTTAAGGGATTCAGTTAAAGGAAAGGTATTGACTTTGACGAAATATTTTCTCCTGTTGTGAAAATGTCCTCAATTCGCACAGTTCTAGGTTTGGCTGCTAGTTTTTAATTTAGAGATTGAGCAGATGGATGTGAAGACGGCTTTCCTTCACGGTGACCTAGAAGAAGAGATTTATATGGAACAACCTGAGGGCTTCAAAGTAGACGGTAAAGAAAATTTTGTATGCAAACTCAAAAAGAGTCTCTATGGCCTAAAACAAGCTCCCAGACAGTGGTACAAAAAGTTTGAATCTGTTATGGGGGAGCAAGGCTATAAGAAGACTTCAGATCATTGCGTATTTGTACAAAAATTTTCTGACAATGATTTCATGATCCTTTTGTTGTATGTGGATGATATGTTGATTGTGGGCAAGAATACTTCCAAGATTGACGAGCTGAAGAAAGAGTTGTGTAAGTCTTTTTCTATGAAAGACTTGGGTCATGCCAAACAAATTTTGGGCATGAGAATTACTCGTCTTAGAGATGAAAGGAAGATTTATTTGTCCCAGAAGAAGTACATTGAACGCGTACTGGAGCGCTTCAATATGAAGAATGCGAAGCCTGTGAGTATACCTCTTGCTGGTCATATGAAGTTGAGCAAGAAGATGTGTCCTACAGCTAGGGAGGAAAAAGAGAACATGGCCAAAGTTCCATATTCCTCCGTCGTCGGAAGTCTAATGTATGCAATGGTGTGCACTAGACCTGATATTGCTCACGCAGTTGGTGTTGTCAGTAGATTTCTCGAAAATCCAGGAAAAGAGCATTGGGAAGCTGTGAAGTGGATACTCAGGTATCTTAAAGGAAGCTCAGATGAATGCTTGTGTTTTGGAGCATCAAATCCAATCTTGAAAGGCTATACAGATTCTGATATGGCAGGTGACCTTGATAACAGAAAATCCACTACTGGATATTTGTTTACTTTTTCAGGGGGAGCTATATCATGGCAGTCAAAGTTGCAGAAGTGTGTTGCACTATCTACAACTGAAGCTGAGTATATTGCGGCTACTGAAGCCGGCAAGGAGATGATATGGCTAAAGCGATTTCTTCAAGAGCTTGGTTTGAATCAGATGGAGTATATTGTCTATTGTGACAGCCAGAGTGCAATAGACTTGAGCAAGAACTCCATGTACCATGCAAGAACAAAACACATTGACGTCAGATATCATTGGATTCGTGAGAAAGTGGAGAATGAATCATTTCACGTCAAAAAGATTCACACAAGTGAAAATCCTGCAGATATGCTGACCAAAATGATACCGAAAGACAAGTTCGAGTTATGCAAAGAACTTGTGGGTATGAACTCTCTCTAAAGAAGTTGAAGATACCTTCTTCAAGTAAATGGGACTGGAGGGGGAGATTTGTTGAATCCATCCCATTGTTTTTGTCAACTTTAGCTATTCAATTGGTACAAGCAATTGTTAAAAAGGAATAGTAATTGGAGTTGAAAAGAAAAGATTTGGTAGTTGGCAAATTGGTAAGATTTGCAACCATTCTTGACTTTGAAAGATTTGGTAGTTGGCAAATTGGTAAGATTTGCAACCATTCTTGACTTTGCTATGTTTACATATGTCATTAGTGACATAGGCATGGTTTTATCCTTCTATAAATAGAGCATTCTTGCTCATTTGTAGAACACACCAAGTTAGAGTGAAAAACCATTTTGAGAGCAAAGTGAGGTATTCCATAGACTATACAAAAATAGTCTGTGAAGAAAAATAGAGTGTGAGCGATATTTAGTAAGACGGAAACCAAAAGAGTGTTGTTCCTTTTGAGTGTGTAGTAGTCACTTTGAGTGTTGTATTCGTGACTACACAGTGTAAAATTCCTTACTATAGTAATATCAGTTGCTCCTCTTGTTCCGTGGTTTTTTCCCTTATTCAGAAGGGTTTCCACGTAAAATTCTTGGTGTCGTTATTTTCCCATTTTATTTCATTACTTTTACCATATATACTTTTGTGTTTTTCTCCAAATTTAAGACATAAACTATAATATAAAAAAATAAAAATTACATATAGAACAAGTAAATTCTTAATCTTTGAATAAGAGAAATATTTAAGATTAGAAAAGAGAAAGTGAAAATAAATAGAAGAGAGGAAGAGAGAAAAATAATATTTAAAAAAAAATTAAGAAAAAGAATAAAAATACACATAACTTTCATGGAAAAGGTAAAAAGTAATAGTCATATCTATCACTTTATTAATGACGTTTGAATTTGGAGTCTTAGTTGTATTTTTTTCTAAAAACAAGTTTAATCCTACCTAATTAACAAAAAATTGAAGCCCCCTAAAATTAAGGGGCCTAAGGTCAAGGACTTCTTTTCAACTATATCCAACCGCCTCTGCTAGGAAGCACAGTAGTAATTCTCGAGTTGAAACCCAAGCACAATCCAAGGACCTTTCACTACATGAGGAGGAAAACATACTAATAGGGACATCTTTGAAGGATGAAGTGGTGTGGAGGCTAAGTCTGAGTGAGACCCCACTAACTATGACAACGCTTCATGAGTACCCAAATCTAGGGCACAGTCATGCAGATAATTAAAGGAGTGGGAAGCAATGGAACATTGAAATGAATGTATCTGGAGAAGGGGATCTTAAGTAGCTGCTGGTACATGAATTGAAGAATTAGGGCAAGCTAAAGAGGATGCAAAGATCAGCGAAGAACCTGTAACAAGATGAACTTTTTATTAAAAATAAACTAGTTGTTGGTCACAAGAGGGACTTGTTCCTCTTCTTCTGGGAATAACAAGAAGCAAAACAAAAAAAGAAGAAGAAAATAGAGGTTCCAAATCTATTCTAAGCAACTAAAAGAAAAGCAAATTCATCTCTGTCTTCTGTAGTGAGATCTACTACTACTTATACTACTCTAGCATCTATTATTCATGCTCTTTTTCCATCATCTTTGCCAAAGCATGTTTCCTTTTTGCATCTGGGACCACGTACTGGTCCAGGTATTGTAGCACTCGTTTGTACCTTGTACTACGCCTATTGTTGTCAAACTAGTCCTGTAGAGTCATTACATTGCCACCCTCATGGAGAAGAACCTTGTCCTCAAGGTTCAAGTGAGGAAACTGCTGCAAGAAGGTATATGAGTCCTCCCAAGTTGCATCTTCAATAGGAAAACCTACTCATTTGACAAGGCATTGAGGCACCATATGTGCCCCTTCAGTAACCTCGCTTTAGTTTAAAATAGCTTCAGTAGTAAGTGTGACAGAGGGAGTTTGGTCCAAGAAAATAATAGGTGTAATCTGATTAGTTGGTTTGCCGATACAGTTACGTAACATTGAAACATGGAATACATGATAAATTTGAGCAGATGGCGGCAGAGAGAGTTTATAAGCCACATCGTCAATGCGTTGAATGATCTGAAAGGGCCTAAGGAAATGCCTACTCAATTTGGAATGGCGTTGCGAACGAACTGAAATATGCCTATATGGTCAAAAACCAGCATACACCCAATCACTGATATCATATATCACCTCCCTACGACCTTTGTTGATGTGAAGCTTCATATCCTATCTTGAGTCTGCTGTAAATTTTACTTCAACACACCCAATGTTTCATCGCGTTGCCGCAAAGAACCCAAAATTATAGGATTGGATGTGTTGCGCAACACAACATGAGAGATGGTAGGAGAAGGCCGGCCATAGACTGCCTCAAAAGGAGTCAACTTGGAGCTGTGTTAGTATTAAGTATTGTACCGAAATTCTCCCTTGAGAAGAAGAGGTATCAATGTAGAAGGAATATCTGTAGCAAAATAACGGAGATACATTTCAAGGAATTTGTTCAGTGAATCTGTTTGGCCATCCATTTTTGGATGATAAGCAGAAGTCTTGGCCAAATGAGTTCCCTGGAGTTTGTTAATTTCCATTCAAAATTCAGAGTTGAAAATTGCATCGTGAATGATTTGGTAGGAAAACCATATAACCAGACAAAATCTTGGACAAAGACTTCTGCTACTTTTTGTCTTGTAAAATTTCTAGATACAACAATAAAATGTCCAGACTTCATCAATCTATCTACAACCATCAAGATCACAGTGTGCCCCTGAGATGGTGAAAGGCTTGTAATAATGTCCATGGATATTTCAGCAAAAATCTCAGAAGGAATCGGCAAGGGAGACAGTAATCGCTGGTTTCAAATGTGAATCCTTCATCTGCTGACAAATTTGACATTGAGAGACAAACTTCTTGCCATTAGATCGCATGCGAACCCAATAAAACTTTGAAGATAATAAGTGAAATGTGCGAGAGACGTTCATATGACCTCCAATTTTGGAAGCATGAAACTCTTCCAATAGCATTAGATGCAAAGATGCATCCTTGGGAATAACCAGGCGTCCTGAAAGGAGAATGAGAACACAAAATCTGGAGCATTCAACAATTTCTGATGGAGAGATAGTAATTCCTCATTGGGTTTGTTCAATGCCTTAAGCTTGTCAACCAAAGTTATTTCAGTGATGGCCAAAGGTAATGCAGAACATGCAAGAACGCGAGATAAAGCATCGGCAACAAAAGTTAATTTGCCTGGGCGAAAGCATATCTCAAAATCAAACTCAATTAATTTGCTAAGACAACGTTGTTGTTCAAGGGTCTAGATAAGCTGACTTGTGAGGGATTTCAAAGGTTGTTGATCAGTTAAAATGGTAAAACCATGGACCAATAAGTATGATGCCACTTTTGAACAACCTGCGTTATGGCAAGCATTTCACAATTGCAAGCAGAAGCACCTTGCGTTCTTGAAGATAATTTTTGGCTGAAGAATGTGATTGGGTGACTGTCTTGGAAAAGAATCACACCTACCACAAAATCCTTGGAAAATCAGGCAGGAACAAAACAGGTACAAAGCCAAGAGCCTCTTTCAATTTGGCAAAAACAACAAAAGCCTTATCGGACCATATAAATGAGTCCTTTTTAAAAAAAATATCAGTAAGGGGTGAAGCTAAATAGGCATATCCATTGACAAAATGACAATAGCACCCCCCGTTAAACCCAAAAAGGCACAAATATCCTTTACAGACGAAGGAAAAGGCCAAAAAAAGATAATGGTCTCTTCTCAGGGTCTAGTTCAAGACTTTTCCAAAGAGAATATGACCCAAGTAAGAAATGGAAGACTGCTCGAATTGGCCTTTTCATTGCTTCAGCACCAAGAATTTTACCAGAGAAGATCAAAGACTGATCTAAGGTGTTAATCCTGCCAAGACATGCTATAAACTAGGATGTCTTTGAAAAAACAAGGACAACTTGGCATGGAAACAACTCAAAAAATGAAATTCATGGTTGATTGAGAGGTAGATGGAGCATTTGAAAGACCAAATGGCATCAACGTAAACTCATAATGGCCTTCGTGAGTTCAAAATGCGGTATTTTTTTTATATAAGGGGGATTGAGGGGAATTTGGTGATATCCTGCTAATAAATCCAACTTGGAGAATGTAAGCATTGTGCAATTCATGAAAAAGCTCACCAACTGTTGAGATTGGAAATTATCCTTAACAGTGATAACATTACGAGCCTTGTAATCCATACAAAAGCGACAAGTACCATTCTTCTACGCACTAACAACACTAGTGAAGAATATGGACTGGAGTTGGGACGAATAATTCCCAACTTGAGCGTATTAGAAACAAGCCTTTCAATTTCAACTTTTTGGAAGTGGGGGTAATGATATGGCTAGACATTTACCGGATTGGCTCCTAGAAAGAGCATAATGCGATGATCTTGTGGTCACGGAGGTGGTAAGTGTTGGGAAAAATGCGGACGAGCACAAAAATATATATGGTAAAAGTAATGGAAATAAAATGGGAAAATAACGACACCAAGAATTTTATGTGGAAACCCTTCTGAATAAGGATAAAAAACCACGGGCCAAGAGGAGCAATTGATATTACTATAGTAAGAAATTTTACACTGTGTAGTCACGAATACAATACTCAAAGTGACTACTACATACTCAAAAGGAAGAACACTCTTTTGGTTTCGTCTTACTAAAGTATCGCTCACACTCTATTTTTCTTCACAGACTATTTTCTTGTATAGTCTATGGAATACCTCACTTTGCTCTCAAAATGGTTTTTCTCTCTAACTTGGTGTATTCTACAAATGAGCAAGAATCCTCTATATATAGAAGAATAAAATCATGCCTATGTCACTAATGACATATGTAAATATAGCAAAGTCAAGAATGGTTGCAAATCTTACCAATTTGCCAACCACCAAATTTTTTATTTTCAACTCCAATTACTATTTCTTTTTAACAATTGCTTGTACCAATTGAATAGCTACAGTTGACTAAAAAATGAGATGGATTCAACAAATCTCCCCCTCCAGTCCCATTTACTGGAAGAAGGTATCTTCAACTTCTTTAAAGAGAGCTCATACCCACAAGTTCTTTGCATAACTCGAACTTGTCTTTCGGTATCATCTTGGTCAACATATCTGCAGGATTTTCACTTGTGTGAATCTTTTTGACGTGAAATGATTTATTTTCCACTTTCTCACGAATCCAATGATATCTGACGTCGATGTGTTTTGTTCTTGCATGGTACATGGAGTTCTTGATCAAGTCTATTGCACTCTAGCTGTCACAATAGACAATATACTCCATCTGATTCAAACCAAGCTCTTGAAGAAATCGCTTTAGCCATATTATCTCCTTGCCGGCTTCAGTAGCCGCAATATACTCAGCTTCAGTTGTAGATAGTGCAACACACTTCTGCAACTTTGACTGCCATGATATAGCTCCCCCTAAAAAAGTAAACAAATATCCAGTAGTGGATTTTATGTTATCAAGGTCACCTGCCATATCAGAATCTGTATAGCCTTTCAAGATTGGATTTGATGCTCCAAAATACAAGCATTCATCTGAGCTTCCTCTAAGATACCTGAGTATCCACTTCACATCTTCCCAATGCTCTTTTCCCGGATTTTCGAGAAATCTACTGACAACACCAACTGCGTGAGCAATATAAGGTCTAGTGCACACTATTGCATACATTAGACTTCCGAAGACGGTGGAATATGAAATTTTGGCCATGTTCTCTTTTTCCTCCCTAGCTTTAGGACACATCTTCTTGCTCAACTTCATATGACCAGCAAGAGGTATACTAACAGGCTTAGTATTCTTCATATTGAAGCGCTCCAGTACGCGTTCAATGTACTTCTTCTGGGACAAATAAATCTTCCTCTTATCTCTAAGATGAGTAATTCTCATGCCCAAAATTTGCTTGGCATGACCCAAGTCTTCCATAGAAAAAGACTTACACAACTCTTTCTTCAGCTCATCAATCTTGGAAGTATTCTTTCCCACAATCAACATATCATCCACATACAACAAAAGGATGATAAAATCATTGTCAGAAAATTTTTGTACAAATACGCAATGATCTGAAGAAGTCTTCTTATAGCCTTGCTCCCCCATAACATATTAAAACTTTTTGTAACAATGTCTGGGAGCTTGTTTTAGTCCATAGAGACTCTTTTTTAGTTTGCATACAAAATTTTCTTTACCATCTACTTTGAAGCCCTCAGGTTATTCCATATAAATCTCTTCTTCTAGGTCACATTGAAGGAAAGCCGTCTTCACATCCATCTGCTCAATCTCTAAATTAAGACTAGCAGCCAAACCTAGAACTGTGCGAATCGAGGACATTTTCACAACAGGAGAAAATATTTCATCAAAGTCAATACCTTTCCTTTGACCGAATCCCTAAACAACCAATCTAGCTTTGTACCTAGGCTTCAAGTTGTGCTCTTCAACTTTAACTTTGAACACCCACTTGTTCTTCAAAGCTCTCATGCCCATGGGAAATTTTACCAACTCATAAGTGTGGTTCTCATGCAAAGACTTCATCTCGTCTTGCATGGCTTCAATCCATTGATTCTTGTGCTCATCTTCCATGGACTTCTCATAATATTCAGGTTCTCCCCCGTCAGTGATTAACACATACTCATTAGGTGAATAACGGGAGGAAGGAAACCGCTATCTTGTGGACCTACGAAGCGGTATTTTTGATTCGTCCACAACTTCATGAGCAACAAGATCATAAATAACAATATCATTGTTATTATCAACATCAACATATTGATTCGATACATGATTCTGGGCGTCACCATGATTATCAAACCTAACAACATCATGCACAGTTGTGTGAGGAACTTCATCATGATGAACTATACCATCAAAAATTGAAGATTCTACCTTCTCCGCTTTGTCAATATATTCAATTGTTTGATTCTCCATGAAAATAAAATCACGGCTTCTCACAAGTTTTTTTTTCAATTGGATCATATAGCCTGTCACCATATTCATCTAGGCCATATCCAATGAAGATGCATTGCCTTGTCTTGGAATCTAACTTTGACCTCTCATCTTTCGGCACATGTACAAAAGCTTTGCAACTAAATACTCTCAAATGGTCATAGGAAACATCCTTTCCATACAAAACACTATTTGGTACATCACTTTGCAAATCAACAGTAGGAGATAGATTAATAACATGTGCAGCGGTCAATAAAGCCTCACCCCAAAATGAGTTTGGCAACTTTGTTTCAGAAAGAAAACATCTAACTCTTTCCATCAAGGTCCTGTTCATCCACTCAGCCAAACCATTAAGCTGAGGAGTCTTGGGAGGAGTCTTCTGGTGTCTAATACCTTGATACTTGCAGTATTCGTCAAATGGTCCACAATATTCACCACCATTATCAGTACGAATACATTCACTTTCTTTCCACTTTTTCTTTTAACTGAAGCTTGAAACTGCTTAAAGACACCTAACACTTGGTCTTTAGTCTTCAAGACATACACCCAAAGTTTTCTCGAGCAATCAACAATGAAAGTTACAAAGTAAAGTGCACCACCCAATGTCTTTGTCTTCACTGGACCACATAAATCAGAGTGCACTAACTCAAGCAACTTTGTGTTTCTCGAAGGAGGGTAGGACTTAAAGGATTCTCTATTTTGTTTACCAGCCAAGCAGTGCTCACATTTTTCTAATTTAGCACTTTGGATATTTGACAATAATTTCTTCTTGGCTAGAACATTAAGTCCTTTCTCGCTAATGTGTCTAAGCCTCTTGTGCCATAATGTTGAAGACAGAAATTAGGTGC
This sequence comes from Solanum chilense, assembly GCA_032847665.1. Taxonomy (NCBI): domain Eukaryota; kingdom Viridiplantae; phylum Streptophyta; class Magnoliopsida; order Solanales; family Solanaceae; genus Solanum; species Solanum chilense. The sequence continues at coordinate 36,569,778 of CM064970.1, forward strand.
AGACAAACATCAGGAGTATGTTTCACATTGTTCAAAAGTAGTTTAGTTCCAACACTAGTTTTCAAACAAATTGTACCAATACCAACCACCCTAGAAACAGTCTCATTACCCATACTCAAGGTTCCAAAATCACCAGGAGTGTAGGAAGAGAAAAAAATCCTTTCTTGATGTCACATGAGATGAGACACTAGTGTCCACAACCCATCTTAACTCATCAAAAGCAATATTTATCATATTTGCATCAAGAATGGTAACAAGATCTTCAGTGGTGATGGTGGCTAGGCAATTTTCATTACCATCTTCTTAGTTTCCTCTTTGTTTTTGTTCTCCCTCTTCAACTTCCTGCAGAACTTCTTTGTGTGAGCTTTCATGCCACAATGATAGCACTCAATATCCTTAAGTCTGCCTTTACATTTGCTCCTATTTTTTTCACTATGCTGAGAACCACAAATTTTATTTCTCCTCATAGGGCCAATTATCAGGACATCCGACGAAGAGGAACCTTGAGTTTTTCTTCTCATCTCTTAGTTCAAGACACTACTCTTGGCGGAATCCATAGAGATCACACCATCCGGAGCAGAATTTTACAATGACATTCTAAATGTTTCCCAAGAATCTAGTAGGGAACCAAGTAGAAGCAAGCCTTGTATTTCTTCATCAAATTTGATGCCCATAGCAGATAATTAGTTCATAATACCCTGAAAATTATTCAGATGGTCTGTCATCGGAGAACCATCATGATACTTCAAACTCAACATCTTCTTTATTAAGAACATTTTATTGTTGCCAGTATTTCGAGCGTACAAACTTTCAAGATGCTCCCATACGGTTCGAGCATGTGTTTCCCCAGAAATATGGTTCAACACATTATCGTCGACCCATTGCCTAATGAATCCACTAACCTGTCTATGCAACAAATTTCACTCTTCATTTGTTTTATTATCAGGCTTTACAGTGGTAAATAGTGGTTTGTAAAAAATCTTAACATAAAGCAGAACTTCCATTTTCCCCTTCCAAATGGCACAATTAACACCATTCAAAGTAACCATTCTACTTGTGTTGGCTTACATTGTTTTCCCCCAAAAATATAGTTATCACGAATCAAAGTAAATCTTTTTCTGATGTGGAAGTTCAGACTGTGCTGCAACCAGAGAGCATACTCAGATAAAACCTGGAATCTGATACTAATTTGTTGGGAAAACGCGGACGAGCACAAAAATATATATGGTAAAAGTAATGGAAATAAAATGGAAAAATAACGACACCAAGAATTTTATGTAGAAACCCTTCTGAATAAGGGGAAAAAACCACGGGCCAAGAGGAGCAATTGATATTACTATAGTAAGAAATTTTACACTGTGTAGTCACGAATACAATACTTAAAGTGACTACTACATACTCAAAAGGAAAAACACTCTTTTGGTTTCCGTCTTACTAAAATATCGCTCACACTCTATTTTTCTTCACAGACTATTTTCTTGTATAGTCTATGAAATACCTCACTTTGCTCTCAAAATGGTTTTTCTCTCTAACTTGGTGTATTCTACAAATGAGCAAGAATGCTCTATTTATAGAAGAATAAAACCATGCCTATGTCACTAATGAAGTATTAAATATAGCAAAGTCAAGAATGGTTGCAAATCTTACCAATTTTCCAACCACCAAATCTTTTATTTTCAACTCCAATTACTATTTGTTTTTAACAATTGCTTATTGAATAGCTAGAGTTTAATAAAAAATGGGATGGATTCAACAGTAAGGAGGATGGGGGTTGAAAAATTTCTGTATATGAATTTAGAAGAGTGGCTAAGTCAAGGGATGGTGGCATGGTGATATAAGGGTAGGAGATTGAAGATCTAGACGAAGAAAGCATGAAATATAATCTATCTTATTGAAACGCGAGAAAGTAGACATATTTATTTGGGCAGGAGCGGGGAAATATCACCTTGACATCGGTGATGTTTCTTGTTCTCTTTAAACTCAAAATTACGATTGACATAGTCAGTCAAACATGAAAGCAATGTAGCTAATCAAGCAACTCCAAGAACTAAATCCGAACCATGCATGTCAATAATAAAGAAGTCTGCTGCAAAGGAGAAGCCCATTATGGTGAGTGCTACACCAAGAACGACAACCAAACATCATAGTTCTTTGCCATTTTCGACCATAACTGAAAAACCCGAAGAAGGTTCCATAAGTAATTTGAGAGCTTTTGCAGCATAAGGCTGAATAAAATTGTGTGTGCTACCCTCATCAAGGAGAATCTACACAGAAAGGCCTTTGATAAATGTAGCAACACGAATCGTAGTGGGATGAGGTCCACCAAACAAGGTATGGCAATTGATGCTAAGTAGAGAAGGGTTTTCAGTGGTGGTGTATGGAGGTGGTGAATTTGATGGGGGTGGAGAAAAGTCCGAAGGAAAGTCTTCTGTAGTATCATCATAAGAAATAATTAATAGGAGTTGAGGAATGGATGAACATTTATGACCCTTGTGATATTTTTCATCACAATTGAAACAAAGGTTAAGTTCACATTTTATTTGAAGCTCTATCGGTGTGAGCTTCCTGAATGAGGTACGACCAATGTCTGGAATGAAGTAGTCGGGGTTCAGGAGCTTGAATAAAGGTCAAATTTGTAGGGCTAGGAGATGTGTGTAAGGAAAATGGGATAGCAGGAATTTTTGACGGATAGTTGGGTTGGGTCGTCGTCCCAACTCGGGCCAACTTTTTTTGCTCTTGCAAGAAGTCCAAACTAATTGCTTCATTGAGGTACGGGGGTTGAAAAGCCCTAAAATCTGATTTAATATCAGGGTGAAGTCCAGAGGTAAAATGACGACAATACATTAGAGGTACTATTGGCCAGTTTCTCAAATTGAGAAAGATAGTCACGAATGGAGGTTTGCATCTGTAGTTTTGCAAACAAGCTTTCTAGTGCCTCCATTGATTTTGTTGGAATTCTTATCACCAAATTTTCCTGAGTAACAATTATATTCTATATGTTACTTTGTAGATTACAACAGTTATATTTGGTAAAGCACATAAAATAATGACACAATATTTTATCGCGGAAATCCCCAACTCATAAGAGTAAAAATCACAACCTACACCTATGTAGGATTTAACTCCACTTTATTAAACTTTGAACCTCAACAACAGATTACAAGTCTATGTAACCTAAGAAATTATAAACTCTAATCCTTAGCTAACCAAGAGAAAAACCCCTAAGTTTAAGTCTTCTACCGTTCGTCAAGTTTCTGTAACTTGTTAGACGAATCCTATTCACACTCGATTGTAATCAAAACTCTTAATTACAATCTTACAACTTTTTCTTCACAAATTGGCAACACTCCCCAAGAGATTTCAAAACTCTCTCAAACTCTTGATTGTGTTTTGATATTCTTTCTATGTAAGTGCGCAATTCTTTCTGATGAAAATAGCCCCTTATTTATAGATCAGAACTTCAGCAAGTCCTTGTTTGATTCAACTTTGTCTTTGCCTCTATAAATCCTTGCTGAACTCAACTTGGACTCATTTTTGCCTTTCCTCTAGAAATAAAAATTCTTTAACCTAACTCCTACTCAAACTTCTTCTTCGACTTATTTTAGGTAATCTTTTATTTCCGAAAGAGACTTGGAATAGCTGGAATGAGACTTGGATTAGCAGGAATGTGGTGTTACTGCTACAACTCCTTAACTTCTGATTTTCTGCCGCCTCAAACAAGTTTCCTTAATCACGTAGGAAGTAGTTTTTGCCGTAAGATTTCCTTAAACAAGTAGGAAGTAGTTTTCCTTCTTTGACTTGTCTTTGAATGAATTATTTCATTCTTACATCTTTATTCACATGATTTTCATACTTTAAGTATGCTTCCTAATAAATGACAAAGTTGTACTTAATTTTCAAAATCCTTCTACCAGTAGAACTGGTTAAACTCAGATCACGTTTGCTAAACTTGTTCCATCATGCAATCTTTGTCAGTGTTCAAAATATACATATTCATGTGTATCTAACAAATGTATACCCAAAACAAGTAACAAGATCTCTTATAAAATGGTCCCATCCACAGATTTGGCGGTTTGGGTACATCCGCTGATACCAATCCTTTGCATCTCCCTCTAGAAAGAAAGAGCATACGTTCAAGCGTTGCTCCTCTAGAACTTTGTAAGTGTCAAAATACTGATGATCTTGGAAAACCCAACTCCATGCGTTGGTTCCATCAAACATATCCAAGTCACTTGGTTCCAGTTTATCACGTCGGAATGTATAAAGGCCATGGTGTGTAACTGGAAGCACCTGGTGTACTGGGGGTTGCCGATTCAGTGGGGGTGGTAGGGTTGTATGGTGATAAAATTTTTGTGGAAGTGGCACAAATGATCGACCTAAAATTGAAGAAGGGCTACAAGCGACTAGAGTTGGCACCAACGACGAAGAACACAAGGAAGCTAGTTGAGTGACCATTTCTTGTAAGGCAGTGTTGATGGACTCCACAACTTTAGCATGGCCAACAAATTGTTCTTGAAGCTGTTTCACAGCCTCATCAAGAGATTTGAGGTGAGTGTTGTGTGCACCATCACCCATTGTAGAAGGAGGGACACTGAAAACATCAAATGTAACAAGATGAACTTTGTATTAAAAATAAACTAGTTACTGATCACAAAAAGGACCTGTTCCTCTTCTTCTGGGAATAAAAAGAAGCAAAGCCAAGGAAATAGAAGAAAGTGGATGTTTCAAATTGATTCTAACCATCTAAAAGAAAAAAAATTCATCCCTGCCTTCTTTAGTGAGATCTGCTACTACTTATGCTACTCTAGAAGTTATTACTCATGCTCTTTCGCTATCATCTTTGAGAGAGTCTTTTCCCTATTCCATTTGGGACCACGTACTGGTCCAGGTATTATGGCACTGGTTTGTACCAGGTACTACGCTTGTTGTTGTCCAACTCGTCCCACGAGTCATTACAGAGCCTTGGACCAATATGTTCAAAAACAACCGTGCAACATATATTGGTATGAACTTAACCTACTTTCACTCACTAGTTATTGATGGGAAACTATGGTACACTCGAGCACAAAGAAAAGGTATAACATATCAGCACCACAAAAAGATAATGATTATTGTTAAAAAAAAATAATTATTATAAAAATCATAAAGAACTAACTGTAAAAAATAGTAATTACCACTAAAAAATTACAAAACTTATTATTAAAAAAAAGAAGTTATAACAGTCTATAAATAGTAAGTTGTAGAAATGAGTGACTTTTTTCCATATTTTAAATATTTTTATCTATTTATTTATATTTATATTATTATTATTATTACTATTCTTATCATTATTATTATTATTTATTTATTTATGATTTTTTTTAATTTTTTTATCATCATCATCATCATCGTCTTCGTCGTCATAGTCATCATCGTCGTCATCATCATCGTCATCATCATCATCATCACCATCATCATCGTCATCATCATCGTCATCATCATCGTCATCATCGTCATCATCATCATCATCATCATCATCTTCTTCTTCTTCTTCGTCATCGTCATCATCATCGTTATCGTCATCATCATCATCATAATCATCCTCATCCTCATCCTTATCCTCATCATCGTCTTCGTCGTCATCGTCATCATCATCGTCCTCATCGTCGTCGTCGTCATCATCATCATCATCATCATCATCATCATCATCATCATCGTCATCATCATCA
>CM064970.1:36576664-36719658 GCA_032847665.1 Solanum chilense
TAGATAATATTTTTGAAGATTCAGATAAATTTGATCAAATCAAACAAGTTAGCTTTTGTCCATTTAATTGTCTCAATATGTATCACATTTCTTTTAATTAATTTATGTTTAAATAATCTGTCGTATTTAAGTTTTTAATTTTTCATATATATGTGTGTGTGTGTATGTATGTATATATATATATATATATATATCTATATGTCGATAGAGAGGTAAGATGATTGTATTTTATATTTATTTTGCATTGTATAATTTATTTATTTAATGCATAATTTTGTATTATGTATCAATTGTATTCAACATATAACCAATGAAATTGTATCCATTCTCACTTTGATTGGATACAATTGATATATAAACTATCTGATATAGAGGATAGATGCATGTAGCATTTGTATGATTACAAATACAACTTTTAAATACAATTAGTAACACCTCATATCTCAAAATGGAAAAAATCCTAATTTTCAAAAAACTGGTGTTAATACCAACAGAACCACCCATGGACCGTAGGTAGAACCACGTACCATAAGTGGAGTTCTGTCATTAAGGTAAAAAATTGGTTGGTCTTTGATTCCACCCAGATTCGACAAGTATGGTCCGTGGTCGGACGTACGAATCGTAGTTATGAACGTAGGTGAGGGTCATGAGTTATTTAGAGGGAAATGGTTGTTGTATCAATTTTAAATGATCATATCTTTAGCACAAAATGAATTAGATGGATCATGACCTATCAAGTTAAATATAATTTAATCCTCTTTCCAAGGTCACCGAATTTACCAAATGCAAGCTCAGAGTTAAGAGTTATGCTCGTTTTAGTGAAGCCTTATCAGATAGAGCATGAATGAGGACTCCAAATGACAGTTGGTAGTTCAAACGATGACCTATTTGTACAATAGTAGATGACACTTATCTATTTTAAGTCAGGGTCATTTTGATCCTTTTTCCTATGCATTAGACATTTAAACTACGTTATTCTACTCAGTCTTAACCTGATAATCTAGCTAGAACCTACCTTAAATCTTTATTCACCAAAAGGCACCCGAAACATGAGGTGTTCGTTAAGTTTATCCCCGAAATGCAAAGCATTTCTGCATAGTTTTTGTCACCATATATATGGGATTTTACTAGTAGATTTTTTCACCCATTAGGTCCCTAGAATTCAGTTAACTCTTCATATTTTCATACACTGTTCAGACCTAAGGTTTCTCTCTTTTCATGATTTATTTTGATTATGGTTCCCTTGATATAAATAATTTGTTTTCTTGATAATTTAATATAATTTCATGAATAGTACTCATAATTCTAATTTGTGTAGATTCTACTAGTTCATGAATTACCTTTCTAGGTTAGTAAAATAGATTATCATGCATCAGATTTCGAATATCACATTATCCGTAAATAAACGTTGCATTCTCAGTTAGCATGTCAATATTTTGAGGTATTCAATATTTCAATTACATTTTAGTCATATACATATTTAATTGGCAGTAGACCTATCACCCAGTTGGACTAGGGTTCAACGTTCCCTCATAGTCGTAGAACTATGCCCCCGTAGGATTATAATTCCTCGCTGTTGGGCATCAAATTTACTGAGCATGCCAATCATGCCTCTATGCCAGCGTCAAGGTATATTGGGTCGTCTCTTGGGGACTATACATCAGACTCCACATTTAGCCTACGTGGTTTAGGTCGGTTAATAGTAATTCCCACAGTCAAATTCTCAGTGCATTTGACTAGGTTTTGAACATTTATTTTAGTTTATAGTTCAACATGTTATCTTCATGATAAGTAATTGGTCATTGAATTCACCTTAGATTTTAAGTTATATTTCAGTATTTATATCTCTATTCAAATTATAGCATTGCTCAATTATACTTTGTTCAACTCATATATTTGTTCAACTTAGTATTTGTATCTAGGATGCTCAGTATCTCCAGGTATTGATGCATACTCTATTGTCACGATCCAAAAATGGGTGTGATGACACTCGTCTTATTCCACCATGACAAGTAAGCCTAAATCTCGACCATTACAATAAAATTATAGAAATTTATGTTCAACTTAAAAATACCCCCAAAATCTGGTTGTCACGTGTACTAGCCTCTAAAGTATTACAATGAAGTCAAAAGAAAAATAAAAGTCTCATATGACATTGTTGCTAGAGTAGAACAAGATCATAAATAGGAGTAAGAAGATCTACTGAGATGACAAACAACTACCTCACAAATCTCCAAGAATCCTCAAAAAAGAAGAGAATATATCATAAAAATCTGGCTTAGTAACCTACAAAAAAAATTGTAGAAGCAAGGGGTGAGTACCAAACCACACGGTACTCGGCAAGTAAACGTCTAAACACAAGCTAAGGGAATGAAATACGGGTACTCCTACCGCCCCAACCGAACCTCCACAATTACAACCTGCATAAAATTCAGTCTAACCTAACAATTCATATTTACATAGCACGTAACTCTACAACAACACTTAGACAAATTACATATATATATCCTCCACAACAACATTTTACCAAATTAAATATCCTCAATAACAACACTTCAACAAATTACATATCCTTAACAGCACTTCAATAACAACACTTCAACAAATTACACATCCTCAAGAACACTTCAACAAATTATATATCCTCAATAAAAAGCTCAATATTAGAAAATTAAAAGTTCCGCAAAAAGGCAATTACAAGATTAACAAATCACAATATCAAGTTCAATAATGATAAGTATGTGCAATGCAATGGAATACAATGTCAAGTATAATGACGCTTGTCTGACTTAATGATACACACCTGCTGTCTCTCAGTCTGGGACCCATGGGGGACATATCTATCCATGCATTTGTTGCGGCACACGATACGACCCTCGATAATAGTAACCATCGCGGTGAGCGAATCGTCTCTCGAAACATAGTTCCATCGCGGCATGCGATAAATCCCTCGAAATGATATATCCTCTTTAAGTTCTCATTCTTTTTCAATGAACGTAACACTTGTCACAACCATATCTTAATAATGTAAACGACATGTTCACACAAATAAAGAGGATATGACCATTTTCATAACATTGAACAATACACAACAACATCAACAATGATTTCAACAAGTCTTTCAAACCATTCTCTATTATCAACACATTACACACAAACAATCATTCACATTGCCTTTTATTAACCTTTTGTTTTCATTATTAGAATTAATCAATGTGGACAAGTCAACCTATCACCTAGTCCTATTACTCCCAAACATATACCACAAGGAAATACACGCATTCCATACACTTAGCAAGGATTTAGAAATTCACTTGCCTTAGATAGTCGAACAATCACTCTGGGACTTGAGCCTCCCCATTTCATAAAGCTTCTAAATCAATGTTATCTATTCAAGTAAATATTAACAATAAGATTTCAAGATTAGCAACACCCATACCACTATATGTCTAGCTTGGATCCAAAAACTGATCCAAACATGTAATCAAGTTCCAAAATCTTGACACCAATTACCATATCTACTCTTCCAATTTTCTCCAAATTTCAAGCCTAGGGTTAAGTCATAATTTATTCAAACATTAAAAGTCTAATAGCTTTCATATACTATAATACTCCCGTTATTTAAATACATATCTTAATATATCAAACTTAATATATAATGTGATAATAAAAGAAGAATTACTAAATATGGGAATAGTTATGAAATCGAAGGTGACAATAGCTTGAGACAAAGATATCTAACTCTTGTAGGTTAACTAGTTTGTAATATGAAATGATTATTATAAAAATTGATAATTAATGACTTTGTCCCACCATTTTTCACAACCTTCAAAGTGATACAATGCAACATCACCCATAAAGTATTTAATTACTTTTTATTTTATAAAATAATAATCTAAATCCTCCAATTAACATTCACCATCCTAATTCACTCTAATGTAATATGTAACCAAGAATTAATGCATTAGAAATTCACCTTGGTGTGTAGAGGTTCTTGTGCCTGCTGCTTCTTTGCACAGGTAGGTTTTCTTTCTCCCGTTTTCCTTGTTTCGTCTTTTTCCTTTTTTTTTTAGATTAATTAATTATTAAAGTTGAAAAAGTTTTACTATATATTATATTTCAATATATATGGGCCAACTAGTATCACATTGTAACTAAATTATGGACTTAGCTCATTAACCACCAACTAAAATAATTATTTAAAATCACCCGTCAACTAAACAATCATAATTAACAAATATCTTCAAAACTTCCAAATATGATTTTTTCGAGCCATTACATTATCCACCACTAAAAATCATGTTCGTCCTCGAACATAAGGATAAAGAATGAAGAGTAACCGACATTATCAAAAGCCTGAGGTACGATCTTTCAGAGTCAATATTTATCTTTTTAAGTGAGCTCCTCTTTAAGACAATTTCATCAAAAACAACTATTCAGAAATGAAATTGCGAACCAAAATTTTGGTAAATCTTCTAAGTTGGAGTTATTGTCAAGTCAAAGACTAACCCATGAACCCAATCTGAACAGAAACTCACTGGACCACATCACAACCTTCAAGATGACTCTTATCTCACATAACCATGATAACATTCTGAATCAATATCAGCACAACCAGAAGAGAACCTGAACTAACCAACACACACTCATAATGCAAAAACCATCTTATATCTAGTCAATATTCCCTTTTCACGTCCGAATCTTTCAATGAGTGTAAGTTATAAAAATATGATCTTTAGACATAGAGTACTCATCAAGGGAGAATCAAACTTATATAACCAAAAGAAGAAAATTATTGAGTAAATACCTAGCGAATGATACACCCATGCATATATAACCTCTAACAACACTGTTGAATATTATAGATCTGTAGTTTTGACCGTAAACAACCCTTAATAACCGTAGCGCTAGGCCCAATGCTCCCTTCATTGAATCATAGACACTCAAAATTTGACCTCAATGAAGAGATTAATATTATGACTATCAAACAGCTGTAACTAAGTATCCATGGTAGCACTTATATGAATTCTCTTAATTAAGGTTGTTTACGTAGAACCACTAGTATACTCAACTATCCCAAACAACACCAAAAGTTTCATAATTGAAATGAAAATGTTTAACCAATATGTCACCCTACCAAGTGGACAATCACAGGATCAGTACGCCTGATCCACCACTAGAGATTCACTCATAGATATGGAAACACGTGTGGGTATAGTTAGTGAATCACACTCCAAGTCATATTCAAACAAAGTAGATGGTCTAAGAATGTACAAAATCAAAGTCGAATAACACTAGATGCATCTTCCATAGTTTCCATATAAATATTTCCATTCATATGACCCTATCTTTTAATTTTTCTAGCTACCCACAATCACTAATCTAATCCTTATTATATTCTCACAAACTTGTTTTATCGAACTTCACATACTCTTTACATCATTCCACTAAAGCTCATACTTTTCAATAGTTACAATTATCATAATCACTGCAACTATTCAGCTCACTCTCAACCCATCACTACTATCAAAGTCTTCTTAACAAACACATGTCTGCCTCCAAAATTTCAGAACTATGATTTTTTTTTTTTTGTGATAGATATGGGTCCCATCCAAAGCTGATGGCACTAATTATTTTTTCTTTTACATTTTAATCTTGATAAAACTATTAAATTTTTAAAAGTCAACTTCACACAATCTCACATACCAACTTTCAGCTACCACTCACATCCTTATACATATCACACTTAAGTTTAGAGAAATGCTTAGCTACCTCAATAAGTCTATATATTATGAGCACGTAACCTTTATTTATTCTAACGTATCTATGTAGTGTATCATAACAGTCAATGTAGTTCCAACAACAAGGTAGTTATAATCCCCTCGAAATTCGCAAATAACTAAGTAAAATTGTAGGTTCATATCATAGTCTATCCAAAATTCATCTACCATAATTTGAAAAATCCATTCTCACATAACAATGCAGAATCTTTACATATCACTATTTTTCAATCACACAAAACCCCTATCTTTATAAAAGTTGTTGATAATTTCCTAGTAATTTTATACCGAACCAATTCACAACTATATACAGTCATAGTAGAATTTCTATATGACAATTCATACATCCTTCGACTTCGAACCAAGATTCTATACGAGATGCCTTATTCCTTCAGTTTTCTCAATTTTCTTTTTTTGACAATGCAAATTTTCAAATACCTTGAACGCTTCAATACACTAGAATTTTTTTTGCTGACTTCCTTACCAATCTTATCTTGATCAACAATCCATGATATTTTCCGTATATATTTATATAAAAACTTTAAGATAAGTACTTTTTTTAGAACCTTTAATAATATTAAGTAACAAATACTACGACTCATACCGTGCACATGTCATTCCAATTGCTCAATATACCATAGCATTAATTATTTCTTACCTTATCAGTTCATACCTTGACTATATCTACTATCATGAATGTAGAGTTGCGATGAGAACTTGAATTATGATTCCAATTGTGTAGACCAATTCCATTATCTATCATCAGGAGCTCATACTTTAAAGGTCTTTAGGAATTCATGTATTTTAGCTTATCATTAATCGCCTCTTCATCAATCTTACCATATTCTTCATAAAAAATCCAATTGTATCAGTTACCAAACTCAAAACTATAATAGAACTTCTCACCATACTCGAGTCAAACATCTGTAGACCTCTTTCTCAAATCTTATCTAACAATTGTTAGCTGATATGCATGACGTGTAACATTATCACAATGTAAAATAGATGGAAGCACATGTTTCTAAATCAATTTATCACTCTTTCTGAAGATACATATTTAGCCTTTGCAATCAAAATAAAAACATTGTTTTCTCCTCCTTCCAAAGCATACACTACATCCCGCTAGTTCTTTTCATTGATGACTCTAGTTCCTTTCAATTCTATTATAGTGTTGTCTTTGCAGCTCCGACAATTTTCCATGTAATCACGGTACTCATAAAAAAGTATGGACCTATAACTTTAGATACCCTCAAGTTGTTATTACCATACCAAATCCGTTTAATAAAAAAATATTTTTATACGGTTGCATCCTAATTATACTACATCACAAACTCTTATTACCGTTATGCTAACTAACTATTTCATTATCTTAAAGTTCACATTGCCATCGACATGACACCTTAAACTTTAGTTATACCAATCAAATCCAAAGAACTAACACATTTTTATATGCATTTTAACTAAAATTTTCATTTATCTTCACACAAGTATACTGTTTGGGACTTACTTTACCCATAAGCTTGTAATCTTGATATCTATTCATTTCCATGAACCTTAATATGAAATTCCCAATCCTTCTTTACAACCCTCGGGATACACTTCTTAACTTAATAGATTAATACCATATCTACAATCCCCCATTAAAATTTCTATTATAAATAATGCTTTACTCTTTAATCCGTACTAACAATCTAGTTAGTTTCAAATATGAATTCAACACTAAATTTTATTATCTGAGCATGTAATACAATATATACCTCCTTAAGTAGATACTATTTGCACCTAACAATCAACATATCCGTTTTCATATACCACTAGTACCACATAATAAAAGTCCGTTACATCCACCACTAGAACACATCATACCTATCGAGAAAATCATATCCAAATAGGTCACACATTCTATCCATCAAATAGATGTAAAATACTACAAAATTAGTTTCGTATCTAGCCCAAAGTATAGGTATTCTTTAGTAGGTCAGGTAAATATCAAAAGTAACACCTTGCATAACTCTAACCAAGTAAGCATCGATACTATTGTAGTAGAAATTTTAACCTTATTTGGTGCATCGTTATTTACTAAGCAACCCATTAATGTTATGACAACTATGTAAACTTGACTTTCCAAGTTACATTGTTCATTATCTAGCCAACCCTATAATCATTTCACTTTCAATAATAGTCAAATCATTCTATGTATCGTATATAACTCTTAAGTACTATTCATTTTACTAGAGTAACTAACTTTACCCAACCTTTTTAAATTTTTAAACATTCTAAATCTAAACACACATATTTTTCATAAGTATATCACCTCCACTTTAGTACCAGATCTAACATTCCTACCATACACAACACCGACTACTCACAGGAGGAAATACGTAGGGTCATCACATAATACATACAGAGAGTGGAATGAAATGATAAAACTCATAACATACAAAGGACGCACGATAGAGATCTAAGAAGTGAAGACTTTTCCTAAAAGTTTCTATAGCCTCTCAAAGATAAGTACAAACGTCTCCGCACCGATCTTTAAGACTCTATTTAGACTTGGCTTGTACACACGTGAGACCTATGAACCTAGGGCACTGATACCATTTTTTCACGACCCAAAAATGAGTGTGATGTAGGGGTGGCAGGGGGACCGGGATGTCCTGCCCCGGCCCGCGTCCCGACCCGACCCGCTTCGCGCCTGTCCCATCCTCTTACGTTTAGGGGGTTTAAGGGGTGGGGGATGAGGGGACCGGTCAGGGGCCGCTTCATCCCTACTTCCCAGTCGACCCGGCCCAGTCCGGCTGAACCGACCGGTTCGCGGGATCCCTTTTTTTTTTTTAAAAAAAATTAAAAAATGTTACCATGTTAATCCGTTGGGGAAACGTCTAGTGGCCCCCCCACTGGATTTTTCCCTTTTTTTTGTTTCAAAACACCCCCTACCAACCCCCTACTTTTAAAACTTTTTTTAAACCCTCAAGTTATAATAATTACACTTTAACCCATTTTTAATCCTATCCCCTACTATTTCTTACAAAATCATCTATTCTCATTTCTTTAATCTATTTTTCTATATCCTTTCAACTCTCAACTCTCAAGTGTCAATCTTAATTTCTATTCCATTTTAATTCCCATATTATTATAAACTATATATTTTAATTTTCAATTCGAAATTTTCATATTATATCAATATTTTTAATTATATTATCTCATATTTGTTATCAAGTATTGGTTGGAGCTTCAAATTACAAGTTACAATAAACCACAAGCTTCAACAATCGGTTTAACGTCTGCTATTAACGCAGACGTTTGGTACATTCGTTTCATAATATTTATATTTTATTTTCCGTCTTACTTTTGTGTTATTATTATTTTTATATTACACTTTATATATAATTAAGTAAAAATAGTAAAGAAAAAAGGAGTAGTAAACGTGGTGGTACTTCATCTAAATCAATGAGTAGAGTTAGATTTAACATAAATGATTATACTTATGTTGATGATACTCCTTATGATATTGATTCAAATGTTCAACTCGATCACGAATGTTTAGAATGACGTTATGATAATATTTATCCTAATGTTGATGAAAATTCAGGTGAAAAAGTAGAAGCTGATTTGGGAGAATAGGAGTTAGAAGAAACACCTACTAGTCCGGTGACAGAAGTTCCAAATGAGACTATCAATTTACTGGAGCAAAATTTTCGACATCCACCCCTTATACCTCCCACAAAGGAGAAGGTGAAGTATCAACGCCCTCAAACTTCTATTGTGTGGCAATTTATGACTTTCGATAAAGAAAATAGTGTTGATATTTGTAATAAGTGTAAGCAACTTTTTAAACATATACAAGGTGGGGGTCAAGGTAAAACGGGGGGATTAAATAGACATTTGTTATCTTGTGTGACGATTCAATATAAAGAAGTTAAAACATTAGCCAATAGAAAAAAGGGAATTTCAATTAATGAATTTGATATTACCGGTAATGCATCGATAGGGGCTTCTAACATGGTTCAAGGAACATTAGATCCTTTTAACCCCGCTGGTCCAATAGCACAACGTAAATATAATAAGGAATTAGATCGGGAAAATTTAGCTAAAATGGTTTCTGTTTGTGGTTTGCCGTATAGTTTTTCTTCAAATCCCAATTTTATTGAATATATTCAACAAATTTATAATATGGATTATAGAGGCTTTTCAAGAAATACTGTTAAATCTGATGTTTTTGAATTTCAAGGTAAACATTGTCAATTTCTTCGTTGTATATTTAGCATATTAGATAGTAGAGTGTCTATAATTTCGGTCATGGGTCGTTGTGTTAATGGAAATAATTATTTAACTATTACCGCACATTGGATTGATCATAACTGGAATTTGCAAAAAAGAATTATAAGTTATAAACTATGTATAGAGAAAAAAACTGGTGCATATTTAGCTTCAAATATTTTAAGTATTTTAGATTATTACTTGATTATAGATAAAATAATGTCTGTGGCATTAGATAATGCATCTAATAATACAAACGCTGCTAAAATATTAAAAGTTGGATTATCTCCAATTGACAATAATGTTTTTATGTTAGATGTGTTGCACATATATTAAATTTAGTTGTACAAGATGGTATTTCATTATTTGATTGTGGTAGCGTAAAAGTTGAATATGCCGTTACCTGGATTTTTCATACAAACAATGCTGCTAGAATTAGGGAATTTAATGAACGTTGTTTACTATGTGATTTGTCACCTAGAAAGATTCCAAAACATATTAAAACAAGGTGGAATTCTCTTCATGAAATGCTTGCGGTTGCTTTTAAATATGGAAGACCCATATAAATGGTTTTTAATGCTCATAATGCTGACCCATTAGATTTGTGATGAAGATTGGGAAGAAACTAAAGAACTATTACAATTTTAAGACTTTTTTATGATGCTACTTCCATGTTTTCTGGAATTTATTATCCTACTATCTCATCTGTATTAATAAATATTTCTACTCTTACAATTCAATTTTGTTAATGTAGAAAATAGATAAATTTAGAGTTGCAATTGAAGGTATGATTGAAAAATTTTAAAAATATTTTTTTCTACTCCTCATATTTGTTTAACGTCTACTTTACTTCATCCAGCTTATAAATTACATGGTGTGCAAGACCTTGTTGAAACTTTTTATGAAACTTTAAAAATTTTACCGGAAGAAATTTCAAATTGTCAAACGTGTAAGTCTAGTATAAAAGTAGAAGCAAAACTGTTGTATGAAAAATATAGAACTACGGAAAATTTTTAAAGAAAAGTTGGTCAAACTTCTAATGTTGAGATTGATTTGTCACTTCTAATTTCAACTTATATGCGAGACATTCTTGGTCTTAAGTCTATTAACCGTGATGATTTTGAATAATATCTTAATCAATCTTTAGAAATATTGGAAATCAAAGATGGAAATGAAGATTTATTAGGATGGTGGAGTAGGCGAAGCGATGCATTTCCAACTTTGAACAAAATGGTTCGTGATGTTCTAGCTATTCAAGCTTCATTAGTTGCATCAGAGGCTGCTTTCAGTGCGGCAATGTTTCAAATTGGTGATCATAGACATTCATTGGCGGTAGACATTTTGTAAATAACAATTTTATTTAGAGACCGGTGCAATGCCGAAAGGAGGAATAACAATTTGCCAAACTTAAGTAAAAAACAAGCAAGTTGGATCAAACACAAATTGAATACAGCGATGATGAATTACAGGTACAAGAATTTCAAGCAAGTTTGCCAACACCAATGGATATTACCATCGAGAATTAAATTTTAAAGGAGAAAACATATATTTTTAGATTACATTCTAGAACTAATTGAAACAGAACCCTTCCTAGAAGGTGGCTGTGTAAAATTAGTTACTCATCTTATATCTGTAACAAATATTAGTTTTAAGTATGAGAACTTATTGAAACAGAACCCTTCCTAGAAGGTGGCTGCATAGATTAATTACTCCACTAATATTTGTTAATTGTAACTTCTAAGTTCTATTGAATAAATTAAAGGTTTTAACTTTTGTTCATGTTTTTTTTGTACAATTATTGTTTTGCATTTTAATTTTAATATATACAATTAAATATATACTAAAATAATAAAGTAACTTTAAACTACTTAATTTAAAGTTTACAATTTACATTACTTTAAAATATTTAAATTACAAATTTAAACTTCTCAAATTTGAAATTTGAAATTTAAAACTTTAAAGTTGAAACTTGAAATTTGAAACATGAATCTTGAAATTTAAAAATTGAAACTTTAAATTTGAAAATTTATTTTGATATTTGAAAATTAAAAATTATATTTAAAATTTATTAGCTAAAGACGTATAATTTCAATACAAATATATAAGTTTTTTTTTTTAAAAAAAAAATTCCCCATCCCGTCCCCCAAAATCCCATCCCATCCCGTATTTATAGTGGGACGGGATGGGAACAATTTTTGTCCCCCCAATCCCGGTCCCGGTCCAAATCCCCTCTCCCCTCTCCCCGTCCCGTTCCGTCTCCCTTCGTCCCGTCCTCCAGTCCCCTTCCCCGTCCCCTTGCCACCTTTAGCTGTGATGACACTCGTCTTATTCCACCAAGACAAGTTAGCCTGAATCTCGACCATTACAATAAAATTACGGAAATTTATGTTCAACATTAAAAATACCTCAAAAATCTAATTATCACATGTACAAACCTCTAAAGTATTACAATCGAGTCAAAAGAATAATACAAGTCTCATATGACATTGTTGCTAGAGTAGAACAAGATCATAAATAGGAGTAAGAAGGTCTGCTGAGATGACAAACAACTGCCTCAGAAATCTCCAAGAAGTCTCAGAAAAGAAGAGAATATATCATACAAATTTGGCTAGTAACCTACAAAAAAAATTGTAGAAGCAAGGGGTGAGTACCAAACCACACGGTACTCAGCAAGTAAAAGTCTAAACACAAGCTAAGGGGATGAAATACGGGTACTCCTACCACCCCAACCGAACCTCCACAATTACAACCTGCATAATATTCAGTCCAACCTAACAGTTCACATTTACATAGCATTTAACTCTACAACAACACTTAGACAAGTTATATATATATATCCTCCACAACAACACTTTACTAAATTACATATCCTCAATAACAACACTTCAACAAATTACATATCGTCAACAACACTTCAACAAATTACATATCCTCAATAACAACACTTCAACAAATTACATATCCTCAATAACACTTCAACAAATTACATATCCTCAATAACAAGATCAATATTCAAAAATTAGATGTTCCACAAAAAGACAATTAAAACATCAGCGAATCACAATATCAAGTTCAATAATGATAAGTATGCGCAATGCAATGGAATGCAATGTCAAGTATAATGATACATGTCTGACGTAGTGACTCACACCCGCTGTCTCTCAGTTCGTGACCCATGGGGGACATATCTGTGCATGCATCTGTTGTGGCGCACGATACGACCCTCGATAATAGATATCATCGCGGCGCGCGAAACGTCCCTCGAAATATAGTATCCATCGCGACGCGCGATACGTTCCTCGAAATGGTATATCTTCTTTAAGTTCTCATTCTTTTCCAATGCACGTAACCCTTGTCACAACCATGTATTAAATAATGCAAATGACATATTCACACAAATAAAGAGGATATGACCATTTTCATAACATTGAACAATTCACAACAACATCAACAATGATTCAACAAGTCTTTCAAACCATTCTCCATTATCAACACATCACACACAAATAATTATTCACATTGCCTTTTGTTACCCTTTGTTTTCATTATTAGAATTAATCTATGTGGACAAGTCAATCCACCACCAAGTCCCATTACTCCCAAACATATACCACAAGGAAATAAACGCATTCCATACACTTAGCAAGGGCTTAGAAATCCACTTGCCTCAGATAGTCGAACAATCACTCTGGGACTTGAGCCTCCCCATTTTATAAAGCTTCCTAATCAATGTTATCGATTCAAGTAAATATTCACAATAATATTTAAAAATTAGCAACACCCATACCACTATATGTCTAGCTTAGATCCAAAAACTGATTCAAAATGTAATCAAGTTCCTAAATATTGACACCAATTACCATATCTACTCTTTCAATTTTCTCCAAATTTCAAGCCTAGGCTTAAGTCATAATTTATTCAAACATTACAAGTCTAATAGCTTTCATAAATTATAATACGCCCATTATTTAATTACATATCTCAATATATCAAACTTAATATATAATGTGATAATAAGAAGAATTACTAAATATGGCAATCACTAGTTATGAAATCAAAGGTGAGAATAGCTTGAGACAAAGATATCTAACTCCTGTAGGTTAAATAGTTTTTAATATGAAATGGTTATTATAAAAATTGATAATTAATGACTTTGTCCCACCATTTTTCACAACCTCAAAGTGATACAGTGCATCATCACCCATAAAGAATTTAATTATTTCTTATTTTATAAAATAATAATATAAATCGTCCAATTAACATTCACCATCCTAATTCACTCTAATGTAATATGTAACCAAGAATTAATGCATTAGAAATTCACCTTGGTGTGCAGAGGTTCTTGTGCCTGCCGCTTCTTTTCACAAGTAGGTTTTTCTTTCTCCTGTTTTCCTTGTTTCGTCTTTTTCCTTTTTTTCAGAATAAATTATAAAAACTGAAAAAGTTCTAATATTTATTTTATTTAATATATATGGGACAACTAGTATCACATTTTAACTAGGGAAAATTGTATATAATAGCAAACTAATAACCTAAAATAAATGGAGTAGCTAGGGTTTGATTTAATTGTGCTCCATAGCAAACGTTTGCAAAAAATTGCCAGGCGCCTCTCTCTCAAATATCTCGATCGGCACTCTCCTCCAATTTCTTGCTCGCTTCCTCACTTTTTATACAAACATAAGTGTATAAAAATTATTTCTAATTGTATAAAGCAGAGAAAATTGTATAAATAGATATATTTTTGTTACCCTCTCCCCCCTCTTCCTGATCTCGCTCGCCACTCTCCCAAATCTGGCTCGCCACCCTCACCTTTCTCACTTGTACAAACAGAAACGAAATGTATAAGTTGCGTTTCTATTTGTATAAAGCGTGAGAAAATTATATGTACACATGCAAGTACATAAATTTTCGCCCATTACACTTATAATTATACAATAAAAATACTCTCCTACCCAGTTTCTTTTGTCTTTCTCTCTTTCTCGTTTTATACAATTTTCAAATCGTATCTAATTTCTCTCTTTCTTGTTTTTTACAATTCTATTCAATTTTATATTCCTTGTCAAGTCTCTTTTGTCTTTCTCTCTTTCTCATATTATACAAATTCAAATTATATATTATCGTTCTATACACTTATAATAATACAATTTGTTTTGTACACTTCATTTTTATACACTTCTCTGCCAAGTGTCTTTCCCTTTCTTGTTTTATACACTTCGTTTTATACAATTTGCTTCAACTGTATATGTATAGTGAATTATAAAGTTTTATGTTTGCTATGGAGCGTAATTATGCAAACTTTCCTATAGCATACAAATATCAATTTATTATTTGCTATATGTGAAAGTTGTCCTTTTAACTAAATTATGCACTTAGCCCATTAACCACCAACTAAAATAATTATTTAACATCACCCGTCAACTAAACAATCATAATTAACAAATATCTTCAAAACTTCCAAATATGATTTTCTTGGGCCATTACACCTATGCTACATCCTTTCATCATGTAGGTTGTGAGACTCAGCATTCAGATCACGCTTACATTGATTCTTTGTTTGACTTCACTAACTTCAATGGCGAGTCCTTATACTTCGAGGACAATAAACATGCTTTCATTTTAGTCATTATTTTTAGTTTCCAATTTTGTTAGAATTAGCTGGGGCATAAAATAATAACTCAACTCAATTAGAGGCTTTTGAGAAATAGTTGTAGATTCAGTTTGAGTTGTTAATTGGTTGTTTCAATTATCACTAAACTCTTCAAATGTTTTATATATTCAAACTTGTTGAGATTTTTCCCACTTCTAGTTATCCATTGTTTTAGCTTTCGCACATTACATATTCATTTCAATAACTTTTATGTATACATATGATATATATACAATACACAGGGTTAAATTTGGATCGCTCGTGATCTTAGATCTCTTGTTACATCAAGGGGATAGCCCCGGGGCGTGACATAATTAATATAAAATAGAAAACCTATTATGTATTTGATTGAATAAAATTAATACATAATACATTTGAATGTATTTCTTCATATTGGTAGAAGAGAAAGAGAGAGAGAGACACAGAGAGAGGAGACAAAGAGGGAGAGAGTACAAGAAAGGGAGAGGGAGAGAGAGTTTTCTATTAAAACAACATATATTGAGTTTTTGTAATTTTTAAAAAATTATAGTTGTTTTCATAAATATGTTGGGAATCTTTCCTTGTTCCCTTTTTAATTGTCTGGTTTTTTTGTGGACCTCTAACAAGAGGCCATGTGGCAAAATTATTTTTACAAAACCACTATTAAAAATAACGGCATAAGGGAAGATGTTTTATAATAGTAATATGTAAATAAATCAAATTTTTAATGAATGATTTAAGTGAATAATTTCTAATAATGTGGTGACATATTTTATAATTTTTCCTATTATTAATAAAGAGTACAGTAAGAGTAAAAACTAATATGGTTAAATAGATGTACCAATTTGTGTACAATGTATGTGATACACTACAAATATAATTAATTATTAGTATTGATTTATTTTAACTGACTAATTATTATTTATTATAATTTCAATAAATAAAAGTACTTGTAGTTTTACATTTAAATAAGTTGCCTGTGTGCAAGATTCATCAAATCAAGTTATAGTTGAAAAATGACTCGAAAAAGTCAAAATATGCTTAATCACAATAATGTGGTCTTTATTATGTGAATATTAACTGACTAATTATAATTTATTATAAATTCAATATATAAATTACTTGTAACTATATTTATATTAAATAAGTTGCTTGTGTGCAAGATTCATCAAATTAAGTTATAATTGAAAAAATGACTAGAAAAAAGTCAAAATATGCTTAATCACAATAATCTGGTCTTCATTATGTGAATTTTAACTGACTAGTTATTATATATTTTAAATTCAATAAATAGAATTATTTATGATATACCTTTATATTAAATAAGTTGTTTGTGTGCAAGATTCATCAATTCAAGTTGTAGTTGGAAAATGACTAGAAAAAAGTAAAAATATGCTTAATCACAATAATATGGTCTTCATTATGTGAATTTTAACTGATGCCTAATTATTATTTATTACAAATTCATAAATAAAATTACTTGTAATTATCTTTATATTAAATAAGTTACTTGTGTGCAAGATTTATCAAATTGAGTTATAGTTGAAAAATGACTAGAAAAAATTCAAAGTATGCTTAATCACAATATCTGATCTTCATTATGTGAAACCGAACATTTTTAGAAAAATAATTATTGCTCCATATCCCTAAACATTCCTATAAATTCCATCCCTTTTTCCCTCAACATTGTAAAAAATTCATCAAACACATTTCTCTATAATTACTAGCATGGAGACATACCTGCTCATATCCTGATAGGGTTCAAGCCTCCTGGAAGCTACAGAAGATAAAGGTATTAGATGGAGGAAATGGTCGAGTTTGTAATGAAAGGGGGTGGGAATAGGCAATGCGTTCAGTTAATTGATGTTACAGAAAAGAACCCTCAAATAAATGTGTCACGACCCAAAACGAGCCGCGAGTGGCACCCACACTTATCCTACTATGTGAGCAAACCAACCAATATAAACCCCAAAATTTCAACCATAATAAACAGAATATAATGCGGAAGACTTTAAACTCATTAACATAACCAATAAATAACTTCTAAAATTTAATACTTATTATTCCCAAAATCTGGAAGTCATCACCACAAGAACATCTATCCTCAAATTACTACATCTAAGAGTATCTAAGAAGCTAAAATAAGTAAACAGATGGTCCATGTCCGAACTTCAAGGACATCAAGACATGAATGAGAGAGAATCCAGCCCGAGCTAGGAACAATAGCTCACCCTGAAATCTGATATGCTGGAGACTAGCTAGAGTTGCAGACGAGTCGAAGTCGATGGCACGTTTACTGCATTTCATAAATAACAAAGAAAAAGAAGACAAGTAGGGGTCAGTACAAGGAACACGTACTGAGTAGGTATCATCGGCCAACTCAAAATAGAAAGCAATATATATCAAATAATAATATAAAATCAACTACATACTCACCAGGTGATAACAACAAATACCGTAACCACTGCCCACAACACCCAGCACATCTATGAGGACTCAAGCCTCCACACCATACTCATTTGGAAAATAGTTGTTTAAATTTGAGTATAATAACATAATTCGAGATTCATTCTCTTTATTATCCTAGTGTCGGAACGTGAACTCTGATCCCCTCAATATTCATTCTCTTTAATATCCTGGTGTCGGAACGTGACACTCCGATCCTCTACTATCCTGGTGTCGGAACGTGACACTCCGATCCTCTACTATCCTGTGTCGGAACGTGACACTCCGATCCCCTCAAGATTCCTTCTCTTTATTATCCTGGTGTCGGAACGTGACACTCCGATCCCCTACTACTATGTGTCGGAATGTGACACTCCGATCCCCTACTATCCTAGTGTCAGAACGTGACACTCCGATCCCCTACTATCCTGGTGTCGGAACGTGACACTCCGATCCCCTAATTCTACGTGTCGGTTCGTGACACCCGATCCCCTAATTCTACGTGTCGGTTCGTGACACCCGATCCCCTAATCTCATTCTTTTAGTTCATCAAGCCTTCTTTTATACCAAGGCATCATCATTAACAAAGTGGATTTAAGGTTTAAGATTCACAACCTTATCTTTCCAATCCATTACAATTACATAATCACATCATGCAAGCACACAATTAAGCATATAGAAGACTTTACAATACTACCCAATACATATCATTCACTATTAAGAGTTTACTATGAAATAGCATAAACCATAACCTACCTCCACCGAAGAATTCGGGATCACGCAAGCTACTCCTCAAAGTCGTTGCTTTCCTCTTCATTCTCTCTTCTCTCGCTCGTTCGTTCTCCCTTTCTCTCTCTGTTCTTTCTATTTTTTTTTCTTATTCAAACCCTTTTTCTTTTACCCTAATTGTCATATATTAAGTATAAAAGATGATAAAAATAATCCACTATTTATTTCAAGGTTATCTCCTTTAACCCCCAAGTAATTGAATTATTAACATTAACCCACTAACTTTATAATTATAAGCATGAATAGTCCAAAACGCCCCTTAAAAACTTTTAACAGAAATCCGACTCAGTCAGGGTTACGCAGCCTGTGACGGTCTGTCATGAATGTGACGGTCCGTCCTGCAGGTCCGTCATAAAGTTCAGAGAGTTAATTCTGTGGAAAGATTTGTGACGGTCCGTCGTGCCAACGACGGTCTGTCCTGCCATTCCGTCGTGAAGTTCAGAGAGTCGATCTCAGTACCCAAATTTTCAGAATCTAAGTGTTTTGGAACGAGACCCCCTCGATGGTCCGTCGTGCCCATGACGCTCCATCGTGGGATCCGTCGACCCAGACAGTTATTACCAGAAATAAACTCTACTGCTCAAAACGACTAAACAGGTCGTTACAAAATGATCAAGGTGCTTATGTGGAAAAGTAGATAACAAGTAATGACTATGCGCTTGTTTGTGAGCGTTTGTTTAGAAATCGTGGACTAAATGTTGGTGATGAGATTGAAGTTTATTGGAATACTAAATTTCATGAATTTATATTTAAGTGAAGTAAGAAATGTCATGATTTATGAAATATAGTGATTATTTTTATAAGGAGATCAAATAGTTGTCATGATTATATTATCTGAATGTGATATTTACGGTGATATGTGATAATTTGCAATGGTTCTATCCAACCTAAACAATCGTTGTCCCATATGAGCTTTTTATGTCCTCTTTTATAAATTCAACTAAGTAGTACTAATATCCAAACATTGTTACTGTTACATAAGCTACGCATTAATTCCTCGTTCAGTTGTTATGAGTTTTTTTTTGGTAATAGGATCACAACATTGCTCGTGTAAAGTCAATTTATTCACAATTTTTTCATTTGTTCTAATACTTATTTGAGGAAATTCGTAGGTATAATGAGAATAATTGGGGGAGAAGGGTGGTAAATGAATAAGAGGATTGAAAAGTTGCAATATGACATAATTTTTTTGTTAGACGCGTGGAATTGACTAAGCAATTTATTCGAACAAATATAGAGCCAGACTGGACAGTTTTGGGTCTATTACTGATTCCTCCTCTTCATTCGAGACTGATCTTCAGATAAATATATGTGGGATAAACTAATGAGCTCTCAATTTTAATGAACTATATAAAAGAGTTATATATTTGAATAATGCCATTGCCTATCTATTAATAACAAGTAGATCTACACGTGAAGAAATTAGTATAAGAAGTCATAATCACACTTCTTGATTATGATACTCGAGGACAGCCAATGAAAGAAGGTCCTAAGAAAGATTACAAGTTATTTTCTAATATAATTGAAATGCTTAACTTTCTGAAATGTATAAGCTCTAATTTCTACAAGATATTTGATGTTTGTGATCTAGAAGTCCATTATTCTACACTAGCTTTGGAAGGTATCTGCAGGAATTTGAAATGGAATTTTGATTCATAAAGAAGAAATGATTTTCTATGTTCATTTTTCGTGACACGTGAAGAGCATTGTAGATGGATTAATTACTATTGCTTCTACATCAATGATTAATTTATCGACATTATTTTAATCTCTATTGCCCCAAACATCGTGGAAGACATACACATAGCAAACTATATTTAAAATCCACAACATACAACAATTTTTTTTAAAAAACATATATGTTTTTCTTCAATCCTTTAAGAGCCCTAACGATTATATTCTTTCTTTCTTCATCTCCATTTCTTTTGATCATGGCACGTTTGTTAAACTCCATCACTTTCAACATTGTTTCAAATTTGTGAATGATGTCTTCATGTGTATTCTATATGTAATACGCATCAAATGTATTTATTTCTTAGTTTTTAATTTGTTAAAACTGATTAGTTATCGTTTTTATAAATTTATTCAATAAAATTAATTGTATAGCAACTTGTTTTTATGTAAGATTCATAAAATCAAGTTGTAGTAGAAAATGGATGAGAAAAAAATAATCTAAAATATGATTAATCACAATAATTTGTTCTTAACTACTATATGAAATCAAACTCTATTAAAAAAATAATTATAGTGTCATATATCTTTCAATTAATACCAAAACATCTCTATAAATTCCTACCCACTTTTTCTTAATATTGTAAGAATTTATCAAACACATTTTCTATTATTATCATGAAGAATACATTCATGTACAAGTTTATCCCATCAAAAGTAAAAGGAGAAGCATGCATAGAAAGTAACACTCTGTGGCGAGTGACTAGTTGGATAGTAGAAATACGGAACAACCATTTGATAAGGCTAGGATAAATTAGAAAATACACTATATTATATGTGCAATTACACATGGTTGTTGTAGCAATTTGATTTATCACAACTTTCTATCTAAGACATTGAGTGATTCCTTCTTAATTTAATAACATGAGGAGAGAGGACTGACGAAAGACATATAGGAAACAAAGAGTTAATGTATTTTCTTCAATGGTCCTACTTAAGCTATGTGGAAAGTCACATGAAATTTAGGTTGTGACCTATAACATTTCCGAAAATGCTTTCCATCTATTCAAGTTGCTATCCAGCCAAAATTATTAACTATACAGTTTCTACATGCAAACTGAAAAAAATCAGCAAAATGAGATTCAAAACTAAAAAACTTTACAGGATACTAGACCATAAACTGCATCTGAAAGTCACTAGAACAATTAAGTAACGAAATGTTATTAAAACAATGATTGATGTGAAGTAACTTATTGTAACACCTGAACTCGACTCTTAATATTTGAATAGTTCATCGTAAGTATATGAGCTTGAATCGGGTGATGTCCTAGTAGCTCATGTGTTTTAAGATTCTTTTCCAAGTGTAGAAATGATAGTAAAAGTTATTTAGGGTCATAAGAGACTTCTAACGCCAAGACAAGTTCAAAGCATTTCTCGGGGTTAAGTTTTCTCATAAGTCCATATGAGGGTCAAGTTAAAAAATCATCTCTAAGAATATGAAAAGTTAGGTGACTCAAAACCTATAAAACTAAAGAATTATAAGTCTTCTTTCCATCGCCGTCAAGTATGCTTCAATCCAAGTTAAGTGTAAAGAGTTATCAATTATTTACGAGATACACTCTAACCTGGCAGAAGGATATGTTATTTGAGCATAGTCTCACCAAATATGTTATAGAAAAAGATTTTAGAGCAAGACTAATTACAAGCTTCTAGATAAGCTAATAAATATTATGATTTACATACTCCCTCTGCCCAGAATTGTTTGTCATGTTGTGATTATCGAAAATCAATTTGACTAATTTTCAAAGGAAAATTAGATCACATTAATTAGATATTTTAAATAAAAAAAATTTAGATATTCTAAAACTATATGAAAATTACTACATATTACAATTTTTTGCATATTAATATGATGAAAAAATACATCTTAAAATGTTAGTCAAATTTTTTTATAGTTTGACTCTAAAAATAGAAACCATGACAAACAATACTTGACTAAGGGAGTGTAACAACCCTAAAAATAAATAGGATAAATACTTAAGGTGATTTATTTATTATTTAAAATCTGAAATTTTAAGGGCAAAATGGTCCTTTCACGTATAATTAATTAAATCAAATTTTAAGTAGTAAGGAGATTCCTAAATTGACTAAGTCATTATCTAAGTCTAAAACTACTTCACCTATTTTAACTCTTTCTCACGCTCATCTCTCTCAGCTTTTCTCCACTCTTTCACGTTCTCATTCTAGAAAAATACAAGAGCTGATCAGCAAATACGATTTCTTAGCACTTGAAGAACTTTCACGTTAAAAAGCTTATTCAAACATAACCAAAAACGTTTGGCAAAGAGAAAAGTCCTTCCGTCAAAAACTTTGTGTTAAAAACTTGGCCTGGGCGTGAGTTTTAGAGAGTTATTCTGGACAACAACTTGAGTGTTGAACAACACCAAGAAAATGTATGGGTGTTCTCTCTTGGAATCCTTTCTCCAAGAGGGCTGGCCCCTTGAATGTTGAACTCCTTGTCCCTAGTCTCCTTCCGATTTCAATCTAAATTAGGTTAGAAATCATGTTGTTGGTATGATTGCTGGTAGTTAAGTGAGAAATATGATGTTCTTTGTGATTTTTGTGTTTAAAAAAAATTAGCAAGCATGTTGAATGATGTCAACCAAGAATGACGTTGTGCAATATGTAAATGTTTGTTGTTATTGCTATCCGTTTTGAAGTCTTAAAGTGGTTAGTTTGATGGCTGAAATTAACGTACATAAAATGTGTAATTCGTAATGTTCATATGAGGTGTATGTGACTGATTTTAAGTGGAAAGTGCAGCTAAAACAACAATGAATCTACACCTAAGAATGCGTAAATGAATGCATGAAATACACCCCAAAAAGGTATTAAATGATCCATGAACTTTTCTAAGTTTTCAAGTGGAAATATTGGTGAAGATAAGCTAATAAAATGACTAATTTTCCAGCAACAACCACAAGCCTCGTTTAGGCTAAAGTGTAGAAGGAAAATATGGAAATTTAATTGTTTTTAAAGGGGTGAGGCCACAAGAATTTGAACCTGTGACCTCACCTGTAAAATACCTTAATTCCGCAAGTAGGAAAAAAAAGGAAAAGGAAAAATGGTTTGGGGGGTAGCACAGCCCCGAGCTCCTCTCGCACAACCACTCTACCCGTGTTGGTCCCGCTTGCTAGGGTCCAAAAATTAGAGGCGCAAATGTCTACACATCATATCCAGCCGTGGATGCAAAGGCCCATTACCGAGACAAAAGAGCGCCTGGAGCGGAAAATGGTCCAGTATACTGAGTGGAAGATCGCTGAGGTTCACCAGCGCTTGTACGCCTTTGAGTTGTGGGTGCTAGCCCGGCAAGCCCCTCCAGTGGATGTGACGACTCTTCAGGCTACAGTCGACAGTCTTCGTGAAGATATCGACACAATCTTAGAGGCTAGGGTGCCTGAGTCTGAGGCCCCTTTTGTCGAGCATGTTGAAGACACAGTGTTGGCGGACCTATTCGCCACCTCAGAGATTCCACTACCTCCCCCTCGAGAGCATGCCAAGAGGCGTAGGAGTCGAGCAGAGGTCGAGGCGCGAGCACGGAAAAAGGAGCACCGCGAGATGGAGGCTGCGAGGAGAGCCTCACTTGCTGAGGAGGCGGCACACCAGATGAGATGAGGATTGTTAGCGGCTGGGACGTCTAGCTCCCGAACGGTGGAGATAGCGGGAGGCACTGCTGATAGTGCGGTTGTTGCTGAGGACACCACTGAGGGTGTCCTGATTGCAGAGGATGTGGGTTCTGGGGAACCGGACCCACCAGCTTGCTGATCAACGGCGCTTTGCGCCACCGGTTTGCTTCACCTACCACTCTAGTATTTAAATTTTCTATGCATTGGGGACAATTGCATTTTTTTGTGTTAGGGGTGGGGTAAACGGAAAGTGAGTGTTAGGGTGAAGTCTGAGTAGCCCAAGTCACTATCCTCTTTTGGGGTTTTCTTGCCTGTGTTCTTTTTCCATAAAAGACTGATTACTTTTTCTTTTGAACCGGCATGTCTATATCTTTTGTACATAGTTTAATTTTGGAGCATGATGGCTAAAATGATAGCCTGATAAATTGGAAAATGATGCACGACTAGGCATAGTAACTTATAAATGTGTGGCTATAAGCATGACATAGAGGTACACCTTGCATTACCCTAAGTCTAAAATTCGAACTAGGTGGCTGATAATCTGGTATAGCGATGAGATGTCAAGTGAGTGTGCGGAAGATTTGAATAGTCCACTATTGGTACTGAGCTAGAACTTGCCTGGTTAGTCCTGCTAAAAGTAAGCTGTAATACACAATAAGGAAAGAATCATAGACCCTTATTCAATGTAGCCCATTTTTAGCCTAAATAAAAGAAAACCAAATGAAATTTATCCTTCTTTGAACCAAATGATCTGAGCTTAAATTAGACCTTTCTTTTTCACCCCAACTGATCTTTTCTGGGAACAATGTGTTGGCCCTGGTCCCTCCTTGGACATGTGCACCTCAGCTTATGCCAAAAGCATAAGTTGAGGGTGGCTAATGTAGTAAACAACATTCGTTATGGCCCTGACCCAACTTTGGGTATTGTGTACCTTGACTCATGGCAAAGCCATGAGTTGAGGGTGGCTATTATGAGGAATGCTCTGGAAAGTGGGGTTGAAAGAATTAAGAGAGAGAAAGAACAAAAGTAAAGTGACTCAAGAATTAGTTGAAAGAAAAGTAAAGAAAAAGAAAAATATACAAGAAATACAAGCAAGAAAAGAAGAGAGTCACTTACACAAATGAAGAAAGAAGAGAAAATATCAAGGTGAAAGAATATGAGAAACTGGGCGAGATAAAATGATAGAAAATGGCATGTTTAGCCGATATGTCAAGGAGGGCAAAAAGTCAGTAAAGTATACCTAAATATACCCTACCTGACCCTGGGTTTATGTTACAAGCTAAGAAAGTCCTATCGTGATCCTAAGGTTGTATTGCAAACTTAAGGCAGTGAAAATAAGGGCAAGCTTATGGAAATAGGTATGAATGAGTGTGACTTTGTTCTGAGAGCGAGTGTTGAAAAGTAATCCTTATACTCAAACTGAAATCATTGTGTGAAAAATGAGGATTTTGTTTCAAAGTGAGGACACTAGTTGCAATACCAGAAATATTAGCTTCTCGGTGATAAATTGAAGAGGATAGGTGTTAGTGTATGGTGAGTCTGTATCATGTTCTGATTCCACATAATTTAAGCCTAATAGTGATAGCATGAATAGATATGATGAGATTAATCGGGATTCATAGCCAAATGATTGTAAATTATAAAACACGGATACTATTGTACAAAGATTTTGTATTGAGTCATAGTGCGTCGCTTGAGGAAAAACAATGAATTTTGGTTGAGGGTGTTGATATACCGTGGTTTCACGGTATTTTTAATACTTTTTCCTTAAGTTTAGTGTGTCCAAAAGCCTTTTTGTGCTAATTTTTATATAAGTTTTTCTTTATTTGCAGGAAATCTGTCCAAAGATAAATGCGGAGATTTTGAGCGAAGAAATGCAGAAGAGATCACCTACGGAGCTTGTGACGGTCCGTCGTGCTTGTGAAGGTCCGTAGGTGGCAGCGTAGTGCAGCTGCTGAAGGAAGATGGGGAAGTCTGACCAAGAGTGGGGTTACGGAGTCCATGACGGTCCGTCGTGTCTATGACGGTCCGTCCTGCAGGTTCATCATGAAGTTCAGAGAAGTAATCTCAGTACCCATATTCCAAGAGTTCAAGTTTTTTGAAACGAAGACCCTCAACGGACCGTTGTGCCTATGACGGTCCGTCATACTTGACGTCGAGGGTAATGAAGAGAGCAGCAGAAGAAATTGCATAAGTGTGGGACGACGGAGTACATGATGGTCCGTTGTGACCACGACGATCTGTCGCGAGGTCTGTCGACCCAGCCGCGTTTTGGTAGATTTCCAGCAAATTGAGTCCTTGTTTTATTAGGTTTTTATTTTCTATAAATAGTTTGAAAAACCTCGTGTTTGAGGTTAGACTTCGTATTGTTAGACTCCGCATTGTTAGACTTTGTGTATTAGTGTTAGACTCTTGAATAATTTGTAGACTCTTGGAGAGATTATTGATTATCTGGAGACTTTTATCATTGATTGTGGATGATTTTTGCTGATTAATCAAGTGAATTTTGGGATTTTACTCTTTATCATTGAAGTAAGTACATGAATTCTTATCTAATATATTTGAATAGTGTGATTATGACTATGAGTAACTAAACTCCATAACTAGGGTTGTGGGAATCATAGGCATTTAATGAGATAAAACCTAACTGAAATAACGATTCTAGAATATTGTCTTGCATGTATTAATAATTTTTTCGCTTAGAAGTCTTTTTAACGGATGGACAACGTTAGAACTCGCCTTAATGCTAGTTGCCGGACCAAGGAGGTAGATAATAGGAAAAGAACTATTAACATAGATTTAGTGTATACTATATAATAGGATAGTATTGTTTGGTACGATGTAATAACTTAGTCAAATATCGAATAGGATGCTTAATATGAGGTAAAGATAAGGGTTAGGATAACAACACACGTAGCCGGACAAAGGTGCGGAGTGAGATTTTCTAGATGCCGGATCAAGGATTTAGAAATACATAACTTATCACTTTGCATGCAAGATACTAGGAAAGAATTGTTATATTTAGAATTATCAAGTTATGAACCTGTGGGGAACACGTAAATGCTAGTTACTTTGATTAATTAATTAAACTCCACCATTCAAAGCTGTTAAGTGTCTCTTTCTATTTTGTTAGTTATTTTCATTCATTTATAAATAGAAACCCCCCTTTTATTGTTTTTGCTTTCCAAGGAAGTACTTGACCGAACAATAGTAATAATAGGTTAAAGTTATGTCTAAACTATTTTCCTCGTGGGAACGATCCCAACCTCACTTGTTCGGTTATTTACTTGACACAGCCGCTTTACTTCTTATTTGAGAAGTAAATTTGAGCGTATCAGGTATCCTTACAAAAACCTAGTCTTCAAATCTATAAAGCCAATATAGGGATCTGGCAGGGTTAAATTCCCATGTACGCTAGCATGTTTTGGCTCACTTTGGCTGGTGATTCCACCTCTTTTTAGTGTGGGGAGACACTGGATTTCATGATGATCACATGATCTATGTCGGTTAAAGTTAAAATTTCCAATGAATTAATGAGGCCAACCTCAAATGTTGCAATTAATGAAATGAATGATACCAAAGGTGTGGGGATAGGATAATTAAAAGGTGAGTTAGATTCAAATAATGACATATGGTCATCTTTGTCATTGCACAATGAACCTAATGAAAGTATTAAACTACATCCTAGGTATAGCTTGTATTTACACTGGCCTATGAATGAAAGGAAATGAAGTACGTATGAACGAACAAAAAAGACTCTCTGTTTGCTAATGAGGACTCCCTAGTTGAGGTCCCATCTGTTGAGCCATCATTTCTGGGATGTCTTGATGTTAACTTCATGATTCCAAGGTCTCATGGCATAGAATGAATGATATTAAAGAAGTTATGTGCTACATGCAAAATGTGATGTGTGCTATATGATATCTGTGTGTGAAAATTTGGGAAGTATGATGATGTATATTGTTCTCATGGAATAACTTTCCTATTCCAAATCTGTAAAGCTCACTGACTTTCCAAATCCAAATTTGGAAACTTTCCTAATCTCAATCTGTCAAGTCCACTGACTTGCCTTCCAAAAGTCATGTTGTTAGGAAAGAGCTATTCTTTCTCATGCATGTCCTTCGTGTGTGATTGCATATACCCATACTTAGTACAAGTGTGAACTAACCCTATACAAACTTTACTATTTTAGATGCAGGTATAGGTGGACGATAGAGTTACAGGATCATCAATGCAGTTATGCGGGCGTTCAACATTCATCCGGTTTTGGTAGGTCCTCATGCTTTTGAGGATGCTACTGTTTTATATTCTAGCTTAGTTTTAGAGTTGAGCTAGTGGATCATGTTCCAATAGTTTTTCTTTCCTGTTTTTATTCAGACTATGTATTAGTTTAGGGTTTAGGGTTATTATACACTTATTCAGACCATTTTTGCAATTATACACTTAATAAGAATTGAACTATTTCTTTTTGTTGCTTAAATCTTAATGTTAGATGGTTGATGGTGAACATTACGTATTTATGAGAATGTTTTTATAAGTATGTTAAGAAACAAAAAGCTTCAAATTTTACGCAAAAATTAACCTATGTAAGGTAAGAATGACGTAATTAGGCTTGTCTGCGACCTCTGAGAGGTCAACGACACCAATCTCGTCTGGGGTCTAGATTCTGGTCGTGACAAAATTGGTATCAGAGTGCTAGGTTAAATTCCGAGGATAAGAAGTTCACATCAACCACATTGAGTACTTTCTAAGTCATGGTAGTGAAGTGCACCACTATCCTGGATTAGAGACTGCATGATGCGTAGGAAATTTTCCCTCTTCTGATCTTATAGTGCTTTTCCTAATGTCTGAGTTCTTGGTATTATGAGCGTGTCTAACCTCAATCCTTGTTGTTTATTGAGAGAATGAACACTTGGAGAGCTAAGGGTAAGAGGAGGGGAGGAGCAACTATTAGGGGTAATCAGAATCCACCCCAAGATCCAGCTGGGTCAACTGATGCTGAGGTGAGGGCATCTCTGGATCAGATGGCACATGCCATTACGATGCAGGCTCAGGCTATGACTGCCCAAGTCAACCGGTAGGATGTTCAGAGATAGAACCCACCGGTTCGCAGCATGGCTGACAGGCTGCGAGACTTTACGAGGATGAGCCCTCTTATTTTCACAGGGTCTAAAACATCAGAAGATCCTCAAGAGTTTGTGGATGGAGTACATAATATTTTGGTGGCTATGGGGTCCACAGATATTGAGAAGGCTGAGCTGGCTTCCTATGAGCTCAAGGATGATAAAAAGACTTAGTGCAAGATGCGATAAGATAGTCGTGTTTTAGGTTGGAGTGCTAGTCACTTGGGAGCTATTCAAGACAATATTTCTGGAGAAGTTCTTCCGCAGAGCGATAAGGGAAGCCAAGGTTGAGGAGTCCATTAACCTTAAACAAGTCTCTATGACTGTCAGGGAGTATTCTCTGAAGTTTGTTAGCTATCAAGGTATGTTAATTTCCTTAGTATTTAATACACCTTGACAGTAATATGCACCTTTCCAGGTTGATGGTGCATGTCCAGCAGTTAGAGGGCAGCCACAAGAAGAGAGTTATTTGTAATGTTAGGAGGCCAAGACCTCAAGATCAGGCAAGTCCCAGTCATGGAGGCCACATAAATAATTTTGGTGTCCGTGAGCAACCCAGGTTCAAGAAGGGGCAACAGAGTTCTTGGAATTCTAACTCTCAGAGGAGTACAAAACCTAGAAGAGGCAGACTTGAACCCAAGAGGGGCAATGGAGGTGAGATACAGTGTCCTAAGAAGAATTGTGTTAAGTGTGGACGAGCTCACAATATAGAGTGCAGACAGGGCACTAATGCCTGCTTCGGTTGTGGTAAGCGTGGACACATGGTCAGAGACTGTCCACAGAACAGAGTTCAGGCTGGAGGTAATGATCAGCCTAGGCCTAACCCACAGAGTACAACAACAACCGAGCCTCCCAAGAGGAACAAATTCCATTCCTTGAAGAGCAGGAAAGAGCAGGAGAAGTCCGCTGATGTGGTTACTGGTATGCTACAAGTATTCTCAACTTTTATTCATGCTCTAGTTATTCCAGGATCTACGCTTTTCTTTGTGACTCCTCTGCTTGGTCTTACTTTTGAAATACTACCTGAAGTTTTGCATGATCCCATAGTGGTTAGTACGCCTTTAGGAGAATGTGTAAGAACAGATAGTGTATACAAGGATTTCCCAATAGTTGTATGTGGTAGGACTATGTGTGCAGACTTTGTTGAATTACCCATGCATGATTTTTATGTTATTCTTGGCATGGACTGGCTTCACAGTTGTTATGCTTGCTTGGACTATCGTAGTAGAGTGGTGAGATTTCACTTCCCTAATAAAGAAGAGTTAGTATGGGAGGGGTACAATACGAGTCGTCCTAATACCTTGATTTCAAATCTTAAGGCCAATAAAATAATGTCCAAGGGGTAACTATGTCATCTTGTGAGTGTTAATGATTTAGATCATGACATTCCTTCCATAGGCTCAGTGCCTGTAGTGAATGAGCTCCTAGATGTGTTTCCTGAATATTTGCATGGAGGACCTTCGCTTCGAGAGACTCACTTTGGTATTGACTTAGAACCCGATACTAAACCAATCTCAATTCCTCCTTATAGAATCGCTCCAGCAGAACTCAAAGAGTTGAAGCTGCAGTAAAAAGATCTCACTGATAAGTGTTTCATTTAGCCGAGCATATCCCCGTGGGGCACTCCAGTGTTGTTGTAAAGAAGAAAGATGGGACCCATAGAATGTGTATCAATTGTAGGTAGCTCAAAAAAGTCACTATAAAGAATAAGTATCCACTTCCCAGAATAAATGATTTGTTCGATCAACTCCAAGGGTCTAGTTTCTTCTCTAAGATTGATCTTCGTCCAGGATGTCATCAACTTAGGGTTAGGGATGGAGATGTCCCAAAGACAACCTTTCGTACCCTTTATGGTCATTACGAGTTCTTGGTTATGTCCTTTGGTCTCATGAATGCACCTGCTGCATTTATGGATCTCATGAACAGAGTCTTCCTTGAATACCTTGACTCTTTCATCATAGTATTCATTGATGACATTCTCATCTACTCTAAGTCTAAGTAAGAGAATGAACAACATTTGAGTCTAACCTTGCAGGTACTTAGACAACATCAGTTGTATGCCAAATTTAGCAAGTGTGAATTCTGGCTGAGATCAACGACCTTCATGGTTCATGTTGTGTCCGATCAAGGTGTAGATATGGACCCCAAGAAGATTGAAGTTGTTAAGAAGTGTCCAAAGCCCCTTACTCCCACTGACATCTGTAGCTTTCTGAGATTAGCTGGTTACTACCGCAGGTTTGTGGAGGGCTTTTCTTCCATTGCTGCCCCATTGACCGCTTTGACGAAGAAAAAATCCAAGTTTGAATGGATGGAGACTTGTGAGAAGAGTTTCACAGAGCCCAAGGACAGACTCACTTCAGTCCTGATGATTACTCTGCCTAAGTGTGGTGAGAATTACACTGTCTATTGTGATGCATCTAGGGTTGGCTTGGTTTGTGTTCTTATGCAGGCTGGTAAGGTGATAGCCTATGCTTCTAGACAGCTCAAGGTTCATGAGGAGAATTATTCCACTCATGACCTGGAGTTGGCAGTTGTGGTGTTTTAACTAAAGCTATAGAGGCATTATGTATATGGAGTGCATGTAGATATGTTCACAGATCATAAGAGTCTCTAGTACATATTCACATAGAGGGAGTTGAATCTATGTCAGCGGAGATGGTTGGAGCTATTAAAGAATTATGATATGAATGTGCACTACCATCCAGGTAAGGCTAATGTTGTGGATGATGCTTTGAGCAAGATTATCATGGGGAGTACATACCACGTTGAGGACGAGAAGAAGGAGTTGGAAAAAGAGGTACACAAACTGGCCAGACTGGGTGTGCGATTGGTTGACTCTACTAGTGGGGTGTTTCAGTTCATCCTAGTTCTGAATTATCCTTGGTAGTTGAAGTCAGAAAGGGTCAGCATCTTGATCCTGTGTTGATGGAGCTGAAGGACTCAGTGTTGTTAAAAATGAATGAGTCATTCACTTTGGAAGGAGATGGCATACTTAGATACTATGAGAGGCTGTGTGTACCAGATGTGGATGATTTACGGACCAAGATTGTGGTAGAGGCTCATGGTTCCAGATATTCCATATATCCAGGTTCCACCAAAATGTATCATGATCTTAAGAAGATCTATTGGTGGGATGGCATGATGAAAGACATTGCAGAATATGTGGCTAAGTGTCCTAATTGTCATCAGGTTAAGGTAGAGCATCTAAAGCCTGGTGTTCTGACTCAGATTATTAAGGTTCAGACTTGGAAGTGGGAGGACATTAATATGAACTTCATGGTTGGTCTCCCGAGGAATAAGAAGAAACATGACTCCATATGGGTTGTTGTAGACAGATTGACTAAGTCTGCTCACTTTATCGCTGTGAAGTCTACCTACAGAACCGAGGATTATGCAAGAATTTATATTGATGAGATTGTGAGGTGGCATGGGATTCTTTTTTCTATCATTTCAGATAGAGGAGCTCAGGTTACTTCACAGTTTTGGAGATCTTTCCAGAAAAGCTTGGGAACACAGGTGAAGCTTAGTACTGCCTTTCATCTTCAGACTGATGGGCAGGAAGAGCGCACCATTTAGACATTGGAGGACATGTAAAGAGCGTGTGTGATTGACTTTAGAGTTAGCTGGGATGACCATCTGCGTTTGATATAGTTCTCGTACAATAATAGCTATCACTCTAGCATTGGGATGGCACCGTTTGAGAAACTATATGGTAGGAGGTGTAGATCTCTAGTTGGGTGGTTCGAGGTTGGAGATTCATCCATTTTGGGTACAGAGATCATTTTAGAGAAGGTTAGAGTTATTAGGGACAGTTTGGATACTGCAGCCGACAGAAGTCATATGCAGACAACAGAATGCGACCCTTAGAATTCGAGGTTGATGACCAGGTTTACTTGAAGATATCACCTATGAAAGGAGTGATGAGATTTGGTAGAAAAGGGAAGCTGAGTCCAAGGTAGGTTGGGCCATATGATATCCTACAGCGTGTGGGTGAGGTTGCCTTTGAGTTAGCATTGCTTACGGAGCTAGCTTCTGTCCATCCAATCTTTCATGTCTCTATGTTGAAGAAGTGCCTAGGTGATCCAACATCGATTCTACCTGTGGAAGGTTTGGGGGTTGATGAAGACTTG
Organism: Solanum chilense; assembly: GCA_032847665.1. Classification (NCBI taxonomy): domain Eukaryota; kingdom Viridiplantae; phylum Streptophyta; class Magnoliopsida; order Solanales; family Solanaceae; genus Solanum; species Solanum chilense. The sequence goes on from CM064970.1 coordinate 36,610,175, forward strand.
TCTTATGAGGAGGTACCTGTTGAGATCTTAGACAGAAAGGTCAAGCGGCTGAGGAACAAGGAGATTGCCACAATGAAGGTATTGTTGAGAAATCATCTTGTTGAGGGTGCTATGTGGTAGGCTGAGGCCGACATGAGATCCCTCTACCCTCATCTTTTCAGCTCTTGAGGTTAGATTTCCTACTCTTAAGTCTATGTTTCCTTATCTCTCCGTATTTTGGTTCTATTGCTTGACTGTGAATATAGTGATTATGTTATAATATGATTGGCATTACGATGTGTAGTAGTAGTGTCATTTTGGGACAAATGTTCCTAAGGTGGGGGGGGGGGGGGGATAAGTAACAACCCTAAAAATAAATAGGATAAATACTTAAGGTGATTTATTTATTATTTAAAATCTGAAATTTTAAGGGCAAAATGGTCCTTTCCCGTATAATTAATTAAATCAGTTTTGAAGTAGTAAGGAGAGTCCTAAATTGACTAAGTCATTATCTAAGTCTAAAACCACTTCACCTCTTTTAACTCTTTCTCACGCTCATCTCTCTAACGTTATCTCTACTCTTTCACGATCTCTCTACTAGAAAAATACAAGAACTGATCAGCAACTAAGATTTCTTAACACTTCAAGAACTTTCACGTTAAAAAACTTATTCAGACATAACCAAAAACGTTTGGCAAAGAGAGGAGTCCTTCCGTCAAAAACATTGTGTTAAAAACTTGGCTTGGGTGTGAGTTTTAGAGAGTGATTCCGGACAGCAATTGGAGTGTTGAACAACACCAAAAATAGGTATCGGTTTTCTCTCTCGAAATCCTTTCTCCAAGAGGAATTTCTTTATTCAAAGGTCAACGTATGAAAGTAGGGTTGTCCCCTTGAATGTTGAACTCCTTGTTTCTAGTATCCTTCCTATTTCAATCTAAATTAGGTTTGAAATCATGTTGTTGGTATGATTGCTGGTAGTTAAGTGAGAAATATGATGTTCTTTGTGATTTTTGTGTTTAAAAAGAATTAGCAAGCATGTTGAATGACGTCAACCAAGAATGATGTGGTGCAATATGTAAATGTTTGTTGTTATTGCTATCCGTTTTGAAGTCTTAAAGTGGTTAGTTTGATGGCTGAAATTAACGTAAAAAATGTGTAATTCGTAATGTTCATATAAGGTGTATGTGACTGATTTTAAGTGGAAAGTACAGCTAAAAAAACAATGAATCTACACCTAAAAATGCGTAAACGAATGCATGAAATGCACCCTAAAAAGGTATTAAATGATCCATGAACTTTTATATGTTTTCAAGTGGAAATATAGGTGAAGATAAGCTAATAAAATGACTAATTTTCCAGCAACAACTACAAGCATCGTTTAGGCTAAAGTGTAGAAGGCAAATCTGGAAATTTAATTATTTTTAAAGGGGTGAGACCACCAGGGTTCAAACATGTGACCTCACCTGTAAAATACCCTAATTTCGCAAGTAGGAAAAAAAAGGAAAAGGAAAAATGGGTTGGGGGGATTCGAAATGGAGAGTGCAGGTGAGTAAGGAGAGAGTAACTATTTAAATAACTAAAATGGGAGGCGTGGGGATCGAACCCACGACCTCCAGGAAACAAATGAAGGGAAGTTAAATTAAAAGAAAAGAAATGTGAGGCGTGGGAATTGAACCCACGACCTTAAGGCTGGAAAGGAGAATGGGAGAATTAAATAAGAAAATAAAGTGAGGTTGTGGGGGATTGATCCCACAAACTCACTATCTATGCATAACTAAGGCAAATGTTAAATAAGAATAAATTAAGGAGGCTATGGGGGTTCAAACCCACAGCCTCCTAATTCCTTTGAAATGAAGAGTAAAATAAAGAGAGGCTGTGGGGGTTCGATCCCACAACCTCTTGGTCTAGGCGAATTGGACAATACAAATTTTGAATGAAAAATAAAAATGGGTTGTGGGGGTTCGATTCCACAACCCTTCGGTCAAATAAGGGGAGAATCCAAGGAGATAAAAAATAAAGATAGAATATTGATGTTGGGGCTATATCTAGGGTCCCAATGTCATGAAAAACTTAAAATAAAGTCAAGGAAAAATGTAAGTATTGTCCAAGGGGTTCAAACTTGGGTTCCCTTGCCTAAATTCCATATTGACAAATAAATCATACGTGAATTAAATGTTCAAGAATAATGCCACATACTTAGATCAAAATTGAGATCTTAGAATACACACAAGATGCATAAGTTTTGTAGTACATAATCTTAGTAAGATATGAGTCACTTAACGAACTATGAATGAAGCCTCATGGCTTGAATGTATAGACCCATAAGTCTAGCATACGATTAAAAATAAGTGAACCTAAGATGTATGTAATGAAATGATGAAACTCTAGAAGGGTTAAGCATGAGTGTAAGATACACTAAATGGCCAAGTGCATTGGCATATGACAAAATGAACAATGAAATGATGAAATAAAACAATGAAATGATGAAACCCTAGAAGGGTTAAGAAAGAGTGTGAAACACACTAAATGGCTAAGTGCATTGGCATATGATCAAATGGTGACAACATGATATGAGGCTAATGTAAAATATGGGAGCAATCTAAAATGAGTCTAAGTAATTGTTACCAAAACGTACTCACCTATGAGAGTGTAAAATTAATAAAGAGATCAGTCTCTATGAACACTCTAATGAAAGTATTGAGATTAACACTCTTAATACTAATGATGAGATGAGAATCATATAATGAGCTATGATGTCCTCATACTACAAGCCAACTTCCATGACGTATGAGATGAATGAAATGGAATTTTATAATGAGTACCGATAGGCTAGCTATGAGCGATGATGCCTTCTTTCGGGAAGGGCGGAGGTTCACGTAACTCTCATGAGATGAGACTGTCTGGATTGTCCGGTATGGGTCTCCTTACATCTCCTAATCTTTGAACCTATACAACCAATATAAGGATCTGGCGGGGTTAAATTTCCATGTACGCTAGCATGTTTTGGGTAAGTTTGGTCGGCGATTCCACCTTTTTTACAGTGTGGGGGAGACACTGGATTTCATGATGCTCACATGATCAATGTCGGTTAAAGTTAAAGTTCACAATGAATAAATGAGGACAGCCTCAAATGATGCATAAAATGAAATGAATGATACCAAAGGTATAGGGATAGGATAATCAAAAGGTGAGTAAGATTCAAGTAATGACATTAGGTCATTCTTGGTCATTGCACAACGAACCTAATGAAAGTCTTAAACTACATCCTAGGTATAGCTGGTGTTTACACTGTCCTATGAATGAAATGAAATGAAATGGAGTACGTATGAACGAACGAAGCAGACTCTGTGTTTGCTAATGAAGAATCTCTAGTTGAGGTCCCATCTGTTGAGTCATGATTTCTTGAACGTCTTGATGTTAAGTTTATGATTCCAAGGTCTCATGGCATATGAATGAATGATATTAAAGCAGTTGTGTGCTACATGCAAAATGTGTTGTGTGCTATATGATATATGCTATGTGTAAATGTTATGTGCAGTGTGAAAATGTGAAAAGTATGATGATGTATATTATTCTCATGGCATAACTTTCCTATTCCAATCTAAAAAGTAACTGACTTTCAAAATCCAAAATTGGAAACTTTCCTAATCTCAATTTGGCAAGACCACTGACTTGCCTTCCAAAAATCATGTTGTTAGGAAAGAGCTATTCTTTCTCATGCATGTCCTTCGTGTGTGATTGCATATACCCATACTTAGTACAAGTGTGTACTAACCCTATACAAACTTTACTATTTTAGGTGCAGGGATAGGTGGACGATAGAGTTACAGGATCATCACTACAGTTATGCGGGTGTTCAACATTCATCCGGTTTTGATAGGTCCTCATGCTTTTGAGGATGCTACTGTTTTATACTCTAGCTTAGTTTTAGAGTTGAGCTAGTGGAGCATGTTCCTGTAGTTTTTCTTTCCTGTTTTTGTTCAGACTATGTGTTGGTGCCATTTTGGCAATTATACACTTAATAAGAATTGAACTATTTCTGTTTGTTGCTTATCTCTTAATGTTAGATGGTGAACAATTACGTATCTATGAGAATGTTTTTATAAGTATGTTAAGACACAAAAAGTTTCAAATTTTTCCGCAAAAATTAACCTATGTAAGGTAAGAATGACGTAAGTAGACTTGTTTGTGACCTCTGAGAGGTCAACGACGCTGGTCTGATCCGCGGGCTAGATTCCGGTCGTGTTAGGGAGTATATGGTATGTTTTGGGAGTAGTACTTAGAACTGAGCCAATAAGGGTTCTTGATACCCCAAGTTCTAAAATTACGTGTCATCATATGATTATGTTTCACCGATTTGTTGGTTGATAATTTAGCACAGAGAGGCTGAGATTATGGATCCATATTAGATAGACAGGTTTTATATCCTAGCAAGGTATAGGATAACCCTCCCAAATTGAGATTGTAAGTTGGTGCATCATTATCTCACATGGTGTATGTCGATTAAGAGAAACTCCCGCCTAAAAAATTTACTTTATTTATTTTATCTTTTCTTGACATTATCATTATAATAATTTCAGATTATATTGTTTTCAAATATGCATCCTTCTAGATATGATTTTAGAAAATATGGTTGTCATGTTCCTAACTAGAAAGTGGTGGACATCAAGGATATACACAAGACATACTAATTATCTGTACTAATCTAATGCCAATGTTGTAGACTCATAAGCAGTGAAACCTATATGAAGACTAATGCTAAAACATAGATAACAAAAGGGACCACTGAACTACTTTACAATGGAAACAAACCTAAGTCTAAGAAGCATTTAAAGAGTATGTATTTGTGAATCTTATAACTAGTCGGGACAGGGCCTCGACATACCGATTCAGATATATGTACATATACATAGCAAAATATAGTCTCAAAATATTTGAAAGCTCCAAGTAGAGGTGGAGCATACAAACTGCTAAAGTTGAAGTCTCTAGTCTAATAAAATACTTGTTGTCCTGAGTACCTGAGCCTGTAGTGATAGAAATAAAGCACCACAATAATAAGGACGTTAGTAAATATAAAACATGTACTAGTATGTAAAGAGTACTGACTAACAAGTAGACATGTAAAAATGCTAAATGAATCAAGTATTAAGATAAGCAAATCTGAGCATATGTATATAGGAGACATAATCAAAAACTGGAATTGTGACCAACCTCAAGGGTCCTCATCTTACATTTCATGGATTATTCATTTATCTATATATAGAATCCCTATAATTTTCCTAAGTGATATCTTTACTTCGTTATATAACTTCTTTTCTCTTTGTAAAATTAACTGTCAAGAAATCACACGATGGCTTACTGACACTGGTTAGTGAACCATATAAATTGCATCAATAGCCCACTTTCACAACCACGCGTGAAATCATAACGAGTTCTATCAAGGTTCGCTCCCAGTTCTCTTGTATAATCTCTCCACAAGCCTGTATTAGTCAGGTGAATCCACGATAGGAAACTCGAACTGATTCTATTGAATTCCGTGCATAGAATAGTGTCACACATAGTATCCATAAAATTACCCACCCCACACTACAGAGTCGTCCGTAATCTCAAAAGCATGCTATTACTAAAAATAATTAATTCATAAATCATATAGCTCGTGATAAAATTTGTGATTACTTTCTTTATCTTGAGAATCATATATCTTGTGACCTATACACTTACACAATATGTGGCCAACTGTTGCTTTTAAATTTATGCAACATGTACACCCTTTAAATTCTAAGAGTTTCAATTATAGATACATATAGTTATGTGAAACATATTCCTTCCTTGATAAGAAAAGAATATTGTAACTTTATAGGTTAGTAAATTAGATAAATTGTTTTACAGTATCATAGAATCCTCGATGACATTTACTAAAAGAACATTCAACTTTAGGTCATGCCTTAAGGGAGAAAGAGTTTTAGCTTTGAATACCTTCCTCCAGGAATAACTATCTTACATCGTCAAACTCCTTGACAACTTTATCTATAACATAACACCATCCTACGAGTTCTTTATCAACAATATCAAATTCCTTTATCGACTCATAACTGAAATTGGTAGAGAACTAATGCAATGAATTAGAATCATAGTAGCTCATATAACCAACTCTAACATATTGTTAGAAACGTACACATTTTGTCTAATAATTAGTGAGCGAAAAACTTTCAAGAACTATAAGAGTTGTGTTTTCTATACCTAGCGTTCCATTTTATTGTAACCAGCTTAATGCCCCAATACAATACCATTCACCATTTGTTTGGGTAATGCAATAACCCAAAACATCCTTCTACAAACTCCCTCCTCACTAAAACATCAACTACCTTGGCTATCACCGTCCTGTAAGTCTTTCCCGCAAATTATACTTAAAGCATCCTTAGAATACTTTTTACGGAGATAGAAGACGAGTCCTAACTATATATCCAAGAAAGAAGCTCCTGCCCTTTCTATTCGTCAAGAACAATACTTTTTATTTCAAGAAAAAATTTAGCGAAGTATATCTGTAAGTGTATGGAGAAGAAAACACTTAATTATTCAAGAAACCATCTTACCTTCAGATTTGGATGTTTGGAGAAGAAAACACTTAATTCTTGAAGAAACCATTTTACACTTAATTCTTGGATGTATGGGATATAACAAACTTCTTATATAAAAATAATAAGGTTGCTTAACTTTCTCTTAAGCCCCACATGTCACGCAATTAATGGGCAGTGCGCGCACCCATTATAGAATGAACGTTACTTTTTACTCCAATATTGTTTTAAAGAGCGGTTTAGTTTTATAGAAACTATACTCAAATACCTTTGATTTGATAGGTTGTAGGTCCTCTAACTCCCTCTATCTTAGGAGATATACTCATTCAAAGTCAATAGAGAAGTGAGATCATTTATAATATTCCTCCACAATGAGCCTTTTAACTTTAATCATTTCTTTAGTGATCTCATTGGCCTATAGCTTTTGTTATCCCTTCAAATGATTAATTATAAGGGTTACATGGTATGGTTAACCATTTTCAATGATGTACTTCCCATATATCAACATTGGTATTTATGAGTTCCAAATGTATTTAAGTTACGTGGTATTACATTATCCCCCTCCTTTTGGATCATTTGTCCTCAAATGAAGACAAATCCTTAAGATGATAAAAATTGAATTATTTTTCTAGAAAAAAATTGGCATAGTTTCTTTGTAAACAGGCCTATCCAAAACCTGTAAATTAACCAAAATACACACACATTGCTTCATGGGGATCACTACATAATAATATGCAACTGATATCCACTAGGCTCTGCTTATCCTTATACGAATGGAAACTACACTAACTAATATAACATACCTCATACCGTCGACGTGTAAACAATAAGGGATATGTGGTGTCTGTATCAAGTACTTGAACATATAACATATAATTAAGTAGTACTACAAAGTATAGGCAAAACTAATACTCAAATAAAAGGAGTTACGACTTTAAGAACCTTTGTGTGGCTAGTGGAATAAGTGGGGATACTTGTCCCTCATGCCAGCCTCTATTTCCCAACTGCTTATTTTATATTCTGACTTCTCCAAAGTACCTTTGATTGATACTGTGTCTTTTTTGTATAACTTCCTTACCTATCCGTCTAATATTGTCACACGGACTTCCTCACACAATAAGTGTTCAGAGAGTTCCATACTTTCTATGGGAAAAACCTGTGTAGGATCTACTAAGAATTTTCATAACATCGACACATGGAAGACCGGGTGTACTACAACAAACTATCGAGGCAAATCCACCTTATAGGTTACTTGGTCAATTCTACGTATAACTTATATGGCCTTATATACCAGGGGTTCAAGTTACCTTTCCCCTTAAATATAATAACGCCCTTCATAGGGGATGCCTTCAAGAATATCCAGTCATCAACCTAGATTTCTATGTATCTACGGCGTAGGACTGCATATGATTTTTATCGGCTCCAAGACGTCTTCAGTCTCTCTTGTATCAACTTCACTTTTTCAACAGCTTGGTGAACAAAGTCTGGTCCTAATATTTGAATTTCACCTATTTCAAACAAACCTATAGGCAATTTGCACCGACACCCATAAGAGGCTTCAAATGGATCCATGTCAATGCTTGAATGATAACTATTACAAGCAAATTCTATCAAGCTTGGCATTCTCTTCGACATCGTTGTTGGATTTAGTTAGCAAGAAGTGGGCTGATTTCTTCAACCGATCAATGATCACCCAAATGGAGTCATGTCTCTTAACTGATCAGTTATCACCCAACTTCAAATATTTATTTTTTCACCCTACCCTAGATCCTTACCCATTTTCAGCCCGCCCACGGTAGACCCAACCCACACATTTGCCACCACTAGCTATAAGCTTCTTATGTTGCATTAACACGCATCCTAGGCCAATGCCTGAAGTATCAAATAAACTACATACCCTTATGCCTATGGTAAGGCTAATATTTGCACCTTAGTCAATCGATCTTTAAGCTCTTCGATGTTTTTCTCACATGCGTCGGACCACTAGAACATCACTTCCTTCTTCGTCAACTTTGTCAATTGTGAAAAAGTAGAGGATAATCCATTTACAAACCTTCGGTAATATCCACCCAGTCCCAAGAAACTACATACCTCCGTCGGAGTAGTAGGCTGAGGCCAACTCTTTACAACCTCAATATTTTGGAAGTCTACTATAATGCATTCACCAGATACCACACGATCAAGAAAAGCCACATAGTTCGTATAGAATTCACATATAGAAAACTCAGCATATAGTTGATGCGCTCTGAGTGTTTGACAACTCTATGATGAATTGCATGTTCACTGGCGTCCTGTGAATATATCAAGATGTCATCTATAAGTACAATCACATACATATCAATAAAGGGTTTGAAAACCCTATTCCTTAAAACCATAAAGTCTGTTGGAATATTTGTTAGTCCAAATAACATGACGAGGAACTCAAAGTGTCCATATCTCATTCGATAGGTTGTTTTAGGAATATCTACTTCACGAATATTCATCTAATGATATCCAGATGTCAATTTGATCTTTAAAAAATACTTAGACCCTTCCAATTGATAATGTAAACCATCTAACCTTGGAAGGGGGTAGTTGTTCTTTATCATCACTTTATTAAGCTACATGTCATCTATACAGATCCGTATTGTTCCATTTCTTGCGTACAAACAGTAATTGAGCACTCTAAGGCGAAATGTTGGGGTTAATGAAACCTTTATCAAGCAAATATTTCAGCTTCTTCTTCTCTTTCAATTAAGGTGGAATAGATGTATGCTGGACATCGGGATCTACATCAATACCAAAATCAATCCCTCTAATTAGAGGTAGTCTAGGAAGTTCGACAGGAAACAAATCTAGATATTCATTCACAACTAACCGAGATTGAAGAGTCACAACCTATTTCTCAGCTTCAAGGTCTCTTACATGGACAAGGTGATATAAACACTCTTATCTAAAATCTTATGTTCCTAAAGATAGTAAATAAACCATTCTGTGGGCATCATAGCATTACCTTTGGTTTTGTTCAACCACACATCAATTATGATTTACACATACGTATTCATCTATAAGCTTGATAAGATTTGAGTTCTTGATGAGTTTCTTGAAGTTTGTGATCTATTCTTTAAATATGAGACTTTTTTGAGATCTCGTGATAAGAATTTTCTGTTGAAGTATTGTTCTTGAGTAATTTAGGGAGAATTTCATTGTATTTAAATTGGATCTATAAATCCATAAGAGTGGGAGGGATATCATTTGATTTTAGAGGAGTCAAAGCATGATGAAGAACAAGGAATGTCATAAAAAACTAGGCATAGAGGTAGGGAGCCACGCCACTTAATGTGCCCCAACTAAGATTCTGTAGTTTGGGTCCCGGGGCTCAATATCACTCAGTTTTCCCCAACCCACCTTCAGTAGCTCAAAGTTTGGCTCCCTGCACCACTTAGTGCGCCAAGGTTGCCAGATCCCTACCCTTCTTTATTTCCGTGTGAGTTCCCCATAATCACCCCTATCTTTTCTATTTGATATCCACACTCTAATATACATCTATACATATAGATATAAATCATAAAATGAATCAAAATCTTGAATTCATAATTCAAATTCAAGGTGGAGTTATAAGTCTTGAGAGTTCTTCCAAGTCATTTTCAAAAGTCTTTTACAATCTTTTCAATTTTTTTAAGGCTTCAGTATTCATATATGTGGATGAATAAGCTTGAGTTTATTTTTCAAAATGAGTACATGGAACTAAGTATTCCCATGAGTAAATGTTCTTACATTTGATAGAGGAGGAAACTATGATTTCCAAAGAAGTTTAAGAGGAGTCATGAGTACTATCTCTTTTTGAAGAAATCTTTTGAGTAATTATCACAAACCATATGAAACGATATGTTTTTAAACATATGAGCTAAGTTATATTTTGGGAGTAGTATTGAGCACCCATATGGGGACAAGTTTAGATAACTCAAAGTCCTCGTAAACCTTGAAGCCAACATACTTCGGTAGAAAAGGTCAAATTTTTTAGATGATTCATTATTGATTTTTCATCATACCTTAATGGATCAATTTAGAGAGTATGTTCTATACCACAGCGGCATGGGCGAGACGCTATATCATCACATAGCTTAGAGGTATGGTTGTCGGCTAGAAAAGTTCCAAATAAAGTTATTTTGTATTTTTATATAATAACAAAGTTATTATAGTATTTTCCAGTACGTTGAGTTGTTATATATTGTTTAAAACAAGTTTTTACGTGTTGTTGAGTATATGGGAAAGTACATGTCCCACAATGATTTGGGCAGTGCGTGCGTCCATTGTAGAATGAACATTACTTTTTACTCCAATATTGTTTTAAAGAGAGGTTTGTTTTTATGGAAACAAGACTCGAAGGAGATTTGATAGGTTGTAGGTCTTCTAACTCCTTATATATTAGGAGATATGTTCGTTCAAAGTCAACTGAGAAATAAGATCATTTGTACTGTTCCTCCACAATGAGACTTTAAACTTGAATCTTTTCTTTAATGATTTTTTTGGACTAAAACTTTTGTTAACCCTTCAAATGATTGAGTATAAGGTTTACATGGTATGGTTAACCATCATCAATGATAGTGGAAATAATAGTACACACTTTAGAATCTTGTAACAAGACAGAGAAGGAGACTGGATGCTTGCTGGAGATGTACCATGGAAGTATACACTTAATTATTACTCCCTCCACAATTTTATATGAGTGAGTTTGATTTGGTGTAGAGTTTAAAAATGAAATAAGACTTTTGAAACATGTAGTCTCAAGTCAAGTGATAGAGATTTGTGCGGTAATAAATCATTTCAATAAGGATAAACTTGATATTTTAAAGTTAAATTGTTACTTAATATTCAAATATATGTCATTCTTAAAAAGAAAAGTAAGTTATAAAAAAACCTATACATGCTATTTCAACAAATAAAAATTCAAATCAACTCAATTTATTGCTAGTATTAATTAAGTTTTGGCAATGAAGGGCTTTTTGTAGAACATTCGTGGAGACTGTTCAAAGAATTGAGATATAAAAGAATGAGAAGGAGGGAATTAGATGCTCAAGAAATCATATGCTTATGGAGTAGCGTGGACAAGTGTATCTTAGATATAAGTTGTGGTATCTATAGTAGACAAAATATAGAGCCTTTAGTATTGTATTTTGGAATTAAATTTGGTTTTCATAATGGGATGGAGCAATCTTGACTAGTATGATGGACAGAGAGACCAATGATCAAATTCAATGTAAAATTACTCTATCTATCCGTTCACTTTTCTTTGTAGTACATTCAAAATATGAATGTACCTTAATTTTTTTTGTCTCTAGAAGCGCTCTCAACGCATGAAAATTAATGTTCGTAGAGGAGATAGCTATGGTGAGAGTAAAAGGTAGAGTGCGGGGACGTGGTCGAAGAATTCCATTGATGACACTCCGAAGCAGGGGCGACTCAAACCCGTTGGTGGCCCAAGGCTCAAATTAAACTAGAGTCTTTAAAAAAATAAAAAAAATATCTATCTATCTATCTATCTATCTATCTATCTATCTATCTATATATATATATATATATATATATATATATATATATATATATATATATATATATATATATATATATATATATATATATATATATATATATATATATATATATAAATCAAAAACGTAAACACAACATATTAATTAAACACTATAATTATATAAAAAAAATAATTAAAAATGCATTACATATTAAGACAATTAAAATGGACAAAACAATCTTCTTGTACTTCTGATCAAATTTATCTGAATCATCAAACAAATTACTTAGAAAACAATGAAACACATTCTAAAACAAATAAAAATGAGAAGAAAATTCACAAAGTAAAGTAAGAGATTCAATAAATATGAATTTCTTTCACTTGAACTTTATTGATTGTGGCCATTTTTCATAATAATAATAATAATAATAATAATAATAATAATAATAATAATAATAATAATAATAATAATAATAATAATAATAATAATAATAATAATGATGATGATGATGATAATAATAATAACAATAATAATAGTAGTAGTAGGAGTAGTAGTAGTAGTAATAATAATAATAATAATAATAGTAAAAAAGATAATAATAATAATAATAATAATAATAATAATAATAATAATAATAATAATAATAATAATAATAATAATAATAATAATAATAATAATAATATAATTGGATAGATAAATTTTAAAAAGGAACGGAGAAAAACTAACCCATTTCTAACTAACTATTAATCGATCGTTTTAACTTTTTTTATAATAAATTTTTAAATGGTAATTTCTCTTTTTTTACAATCAATTTTTTTTTATTGTTTTTAAAATAATAATTATTGATTTTTTTTTTTAACAATAATCATTGTTTATTGGTGGTGCTGACACGTTACACCTTTTCTTCATGCTCCTGTTGTACCATAGTTTTCCTATCAATAACTTATGGGGGAAAGTAGGTTAAGTTCATACCATTATTTGTCGCGCAATTGTTTTTGAACATATTATTACAAGGCTCTGTAATGACTTTGTAGGACAAGTTGGTCAACAACATGAGTAGTACCACGTACAAACAAGTGCCACAATACCTGGACCAGTATGTGGTCCCAGATGCAAAAGGAAAATAGACTGTGTCAAAGATGATAGCAAAGAGCATGAGTAATAACTGCTAGAGTAGTATAAGTAGTAGTAGATTACACCCATTGAAGGCAGGGATAAATTTGCTTTTCTTTTAGTTGCTTAGAATAGATTTGGAACATCCCTTTTCTTATTTTTCTTTTGTTTTGCTTTTTGATATTCTGCCATGACCGAAGAGCACCCCTTAGTCGTAAGAGCATATTCGACCTCTCTGAGTTGTCATACAAGCCACATGTCATTCATTGTTATGATACTCAAAATAAGTGAGTATTTAGAAATTTCTTCACACACGAAGCATACTTTCATTTATAACCAAGCGGAAAACTTTAAATCATCAATCTTTACAATGTCTCATTAAACCATCTAATAGTTTTAGAGTACAACATTTGGGACTAAGCCCATAAAAGACTTGAAATAAAGACTAAAGACCATAAAAAGGAACATGTAGGTCTTGTTCTCGAATGAATGAGCACTCACCAAAACTTCATCTTCAAACCTTAGAAACCTATCCATCATCCATAACATACAAAAACTCCAATCCCTACACTTTAGTCAAAAAGGAAAAAAGGGGTTAGCACATTAAGCACTAATTATGGAAGCCATGAAAAATCATGCAAAAAAGGACATTTAGAATAGAAACATGCTTTCATGACATTTTGAAAAAAACCTTCATTATAAGATTTTAAGAGACATAACGAAAGTCAATATGCACATATAAGACAATGCCCAAATAATCCGCAAGATATGACCATAATCACTTAGAACCCATTTAAGCATTTAAAACCCCTACAAAAAGTTATCTAAAGACCCACCTAAGTAAGATAAGAAACGGCTCCCATACAACCCCTTCACACACACCTAGATGATCCTCATCTAATAAAGAAACCCTCCTAGCCTGCTCCAGCTCCGTTTGCTCTATCTTCCTTGCACGAGCCTCATCACCATCCTTAGTGGTGCGGGTGGAGAGGTGCCTCTTGCTACGAACTCGTGGCTCAACAGGTCCCTTGAATAGTTCTTCAAGTATAGTGTCCTCATCTAGATCAGTTGGGGCACCCTCTGGGTCAGCCCCTCGCATCTATAAGATGACATCAACGTTGGAGCGCAGGCTGGCCAACTCATTGTGGAAGGCAGTGAGGTCAATGGCGGGGGCTGGTCATGCTAGAAAATGCAGCTTAAAGAAATCAAGGTGTTTGTGAACCACCTGAATCTATTTCTTCGCCTGCTTTGCCACCCGCTTCTCTATGCGGTCCTCTGCCTCTTCAATGGACTTCTTCATCCAAGGCTGAATGTGATGGAGCAGGGTGGCAATGTGTGCCTCTAACTTCTGGACTCGAGCTAGAGGGACTAATTTTGAAGATGGTAGCATGGATCTAGATGAGCTGAGGGGCTTGTTGGCTGCATGTGAGGAGAAGGCCAGAGTGGGATCTGCATGCACTGGTAGGGTAGGGTCATCCCATTGGGCTAGATCCACCGTGTGTGCAAAATTCTTACTCATTGGGGGAACCTCGATATAGGGCTCTCTACGGGGTGCCGGTACATTGGACTCATCCCTAATAAGGCATATATCCACTGTCCCTCTTGGTCGACGGAGTTTATCATAGTGCCACATTGCACTACAACATCCTTGCACATCTGGAAGATAAGACAGGGAAAGGGGTAAGTAGTCGAAGTTTTGAATGCCCTCTCATGAATCTTACACTTTGGTAACGAAGAATGGCCCAGTACACTTGCACTTGAGGTTCCCAGAAATAAGTGCAACCTAGAGTTCAATTGAAACACCAAATCACCAACCGCTAATTCTCGCTTTTGAACTCTTTGGTCGTGATACTTCTTCATCTTCTCTTTGTAGATGGCTGAACTTTCATATGCTTTTAGGTGAAACTCATCAAGCTCATTCAACTCATTTAACCTCTGTATTGATGCTCCGATCCATTCCAAATTTAGTTTCTTCATCGCCGACATAGTTTTGTGCTCTATCTCGATCGGTAAGTGACACACCTTCCCATATGCAAGTTGGTATGGAGACATACCTATGAGAGTCTTCTATGCAGTGCGGTAGGACAAAAGAGCATCATCTATCCTCCTTGACCAATCTGTTCTATTGGCGCTCACAATTTTTTCCATAATCTGTTTGATCTCCCGATTGGACACCTGACTTGCCCGCTAGTTTGTGGGTGGTAAGGTGTAGCCACATTGTGACGAACAATATATTTAACCACCAGCACTTTGAAAAATTTATTACGAAAGGGTGAGATGCCCTCGCTAATGATGTCCCTCAGTGTACCAAATCTGGAGAAGATGTTCTTTTTTAGGAATGCGATGACACTTCTCCCTTCATTGTTGGAAAGCGCAATTGCTTCTACCCATTTAGACACATAGTCAACCACCACAAGAATGTACTTCATCCCCTAAGAAATCACAGAGGGTCCCATGAAGTCAATGCCCCATACATCAAATAGCTCAATCACCAAAATGGGATTTAAGGAAAACTCTTGCCTCTTTGAAATTTCTCCATCTCGTTGGCACTGATCACATATATTGGTGAAATCATGAGCATCTTGGTGAATGGTTCGAAAATAATACCCACACTGCAAGATCTTATGGGCAGTTCGGATACCACTATGGTGCCTACCCATGGGTGAGGAATGACACGCCTCCAGAACACTGAACATCTCAACATCATGTACACAATGGTGAATAATCCCATTGGCATAACTCCGATATAAGTAAGACACATCCCAAAAGAAATTTTTCACATCATGCATGAACTTTTTCCTTTGGTGGAAGGTCAAATCAGACGGAACCACATAACTTGCCAGATAGTTTGCATAGTCTGCAAACCATAGGATCAGATCCTGAGACGCGGCCAATACATGTTCATTTGGGAATGCATCATGAATTTAAATATTTTGTCCCAATTCACAAAGAGCTTCATCCTACAATCTAATAAAAGTAGTCGACTACTTGATTCTCATTGCCCTTTCTATATTTGACCTCAAAATCAAACTCTTGGAGCAACATTACCCATATGATCAACTTTGGCTCCGCATCCTTCTTTGCCATCAAATACCTCAAAGAAGAATGACCGATATGCACTATGACCCTCGTGCCAAACAAATAGGAGCAAACTTTATCGAATGCAAACACCACCACAAAAAGTTCTTGTTCATTTACCCTGTAGTTCTTTTGGGCTTCATTCAGGGATTTACTTACATGATATATGGGGTGAAGGATTTTATCCCTTATCTGTCCCAATACCACACCAAGCGCAACCTCACTTGCATCACACATCACCTCAAATGGCTCACTCCAACCTGGTAATAGTAATGGGCGCGGACACCAACTTCTTTTAAACTCTCCGAATGCTTACAGATAGGATTCATCAAAATAGAACTTACATTCCTTCTCGAGCAGTTTTTCACAAACGATGTGAAATTTTCAAAAACTCCTTAATAAACCTCCTATAAAAGCCAGCGTTACCAAGAAAACTTCTCACAACCTTGATAGAGATGGGTGGAGGAAGCTTCTTTATCACTTCCACTTTAGCTCGATCAACCTCTAGCCCCTTCTCTGAGATGCAATGGCCTAACACTATGGATTCTTTCACCATAAAGTGACATGTCTCCAATTTAGCACCAAATTACAATCCTCACATCTTTTAAGCACCTCAGCCAAATTACTCAAGCACCGATCAAAGGAGTCGCCTACTACAAATAAATCATCCATGAACACCTCAATAGTCTCCTCCACCATATCAGAAAATATCTACATCATACAACGCTGGAAGGTAGCTGGTGCATTGCATAACCCAAACGACATCCTTTTGAATGCAAAAGTCCCATAGAGATAACTGGAAGTGGTCTTTTCTTGACCTTTAAGATCAACAGAGATTTGATTGTAGCCCGAAAAGCCATAAAAAAATACCAACCCTTTCCTGCAAGTCTTGATAACATCTGATCGATGATAGACATAGGGAAATGGTCCTTCTCAGTCCAAGAATTAAAATTCTGGTAGTCCATGCAAAATCTAAACCGATCACTGGCTGCATCAAAACAAGCTCGTTCCTTTTATGAGGTACCACAGGCATCCCACCCTTGTAAGTCACACAGGAACAAGACACACCCAACTACTGTCCACAATAGGATAAATGACTCCAGCATCCAACCACTTAATGATCTCCTTTTTCACTACTTCTTGTATAGGTGGATTCCACCTTATTTGGTGCTCAATAATAGGCTCATGATCTTTGCATGAGTTGGATTTTGTGGGGACAAATACCGAGGGGTGGACCCCAATAGTATCTGCAATAGCCTAACAAATAGATTGCTTGAACCTGTTCAACACCGCTGCTAAGCAATCAACTTGTTTGTCACGACCGGGGTGAAACCCCTAAAAGTAACATGGCGTACTTTACCTCTCAGATGTCTTATACAAGCCCATAGTATATTTAGCAGAAAATTTAAAACTTTTCATAGCACATCATATGATAGAAACATCACTTCACACACAAACACACACACACACACACACACACACACACACACACACACACACACACACACATATATATATATATATATATATATATATATATATATATATATATATATAGTCATAATATATATTTAGACTCTAAGTCTCTTTGTAATCTTAGAATCACCATCATTATACTACATTAGGGACATGACCCTTATATATAATACATACCTAAACTATTACATGAATTTAACATAAACTTGACATAGGACATCCTTGAATCTTAAGGACTCCTTTCTTTGAACTTGGGACACGCATATCAAGTCCTTTACCATAGAGACTTATTTTAAGCATATATAACCTACACTTTGTGTAAAAAGTAACGAAGAATGGTGTTAGTACAAGAATGCACTAAGTATGACAACCATGCAAAATCATGCATTTAAAAGGGACATTTTTACTTTAAAACCATGCATCCTGCTTTTTTGTGAAAACTTCATAAAACTTGATACCATAGGCATCATACAATTCACATACTTCATTTAGGAATATACAATAGTCATAATATCCCATAAAACCACACACTGAATTTAAGGCACAATTAGAGACACATTATAATAAGTATATTTCATTTACACTGAACTCATTTTTTGTACAATGAACTCATTTCTTCAACTCATTAACTTCCCAAGTAACCCTATAGTGATACTTGGAGCAATGAATCACCTTAAGACCACAAGGCATACATACAACCTTCTTAACTAAAAACATGCATTCCTAGAAGTATAACATATCATAAGAAACTTCAAGTAAAGACTCCCAATACTGTTACATTAAACTATGTTCAACTTGCACACATGCTAACCTTACTTCACATAAACCATTATAAGACCTTACTCATAATCCCAATCTAATCCTATTAGTGCAATGAACATGTGAAGTCGTATAACCTCACACATACTTAGTAAACTCATAAAGAGACCATAAGAATCATCATTTACTTCATACATAATCATGCCAAGTATAGTCAACTCCCCCATACAAAGTAAGACCTTCATCATATGGTCACAAGACCAACATTATACATATAAAGTAAGACTTAATTATATAGACACTATAAGACTCATACCGTTCATGTTATTATGCAATTAAGTCAATTCCTTAGAATCATGCATAAGAAACATAAAAATATACATATGTACATATTGAACACCTTGCTAGAACTCCCTCTAGATCTACTTTGGTAATGCATAGGTAAAGTCTCATAACCTCACCTACACTAAACAACTTTCCTTAGGTTATCCTAGTCAGGGTCCTTACTTTACTTCCATTGTCCATTTTACTTTAGGTAAACTATAGTCTTAATCGACACTAAGACCATGGGTGCTAAACATGAAATTTGGTGTTGTAGAGCCTTTCACCAAGGGAAGATGCTCTACCTTGCCAAAGTAGAACATTAACATCATGCTGGCATATTAGGTTATATCACTTGCTAGATACGATGGGGCAAACATAGTTTATAGAACTTAGCGGCATATATGGAAACCCTTTTTTATGGAAAATGGGGCATTGTAATTATCAACCTCATGAGGACTTTGGTAAGCAAGCCTTCCCACATTAGGAAGGGGCACCCCTCATCTTCAAGTTCACTCTGTGCTACGCTAAATTCTCTTAATTGAAAATCCTTTATTATTCATTACTTTAAAAGAGATAGGATTAGGAGAGTTAACCCCTCATATGCTTAGCTCATAGGTCATAGATGTGAGAGTCCTTTCATCAATCTAATTTATGTGAGAAAACCTTTCACATGGATATAGAATATTCAAGCACCATCAGTTTAGGATACTCTTGAGAACACCTTTCAAAAGCCCCTCTCTTGACTAGATCATCATACCTACATAATGGACACATTTTCATGTATGTGCGTACTTATATGTGAGCAAACCATTCACACAAATACCTTTTACCCACACATGTTCATACTTTACTTCATTCATGCATATAATACAGGTTCATCACTTAACCATTCATTCATATTCATGTACATATAGAATAAAGCTAGGAACAATCCTATCAAGGCACACGTGCACAACACATAGAGAAGGTCCCATACCCTTGTCAATACTATTACACCTATCAACTCATCCTAGTGAAGAAAGACATTCATAATTCATGGATATGTACTCTACATGCATAGTAGTGGACATTGGTATTGTAAAACCCCTAAGATACGAGACCCTTATTTACAAGTCAACACTATCACTTAATTACTAAAAGGTATTTATACTCATTTTGGAAACTAGAAATTTTGTGATAATTGTATGCCTAACACAAATTGCTATCGTATTTAAGGTATTGTATGTGGTTATTTGCGTTAATTGACTAATTAGAATTTCTTATAAGTTTAAGTTTTTGGGCATCACCCTTTTAATGACATATGTATGTATGACCAAGATTCACTCTCTATAGACTATATTTGGACACCTCCTCTTCTAATTTCGTTTCAACTGAAGTTTAAGAACATTTTACATTAACTAGACAGTTGTTCTTCAAAAATCAAAAGAAAAACTAGCTCCTTTTGGGTGAATTCGACACATAAACTTCTTTTGGTAAGTGTTGAAAAAAAATCTATTTCTTAGCTTTGTAGCCTTTTGTGTTTCAAGCATATCTTGTTTTATAGAACTTCGTTTACAGTGAATAAATATGATTTGGGAAGATAATTCGAATTTATACAACTCTTATGCTTATTTAAAATTCTTTTTGTTGTTACTCATTCGAAATATGGGATGCAACATAAGATAAGTTTTGTCAATTATTCTTATTAGAAATCATGTCTACTAAACTGTCAGTGTGTTGATTATATCTTTCTATAGAAAATATATTTTGAGGTGATTCTTGATTATTTGCAAGAGATGTACCTACATCTTTTGTGAAGCATATAAAGTCTAGTTTTGTTGTTTCCTGTTTCAAAACTAAGTTGCGACATGAACTACTTTTGTTGGAAAGAATCACTATTTTGGGAGCTTAGTTGTAAATGTACATGCTAGGCTTACTTGTGATGATTATCCGGTTTTACTTCGAAATGATTGATATACTAGGAATTAAACAATTCATTTAATTGTATTTTTAAGGTTTTTATATACTCGTAAACAAGTTGAGGACCTTCAAATATTGGTTGGTCTACGGTTTGAAATCTTGAAGTCATGTTGGATTGTTTCTTTGCAAAAACGTTGAGGTTTGTATATAAACTTGTACTTGTACTATTCTTACTTGCTGGTATATATGAAATTTTATATTAGTAAGTTGGTTACCTCTTGTTAATTTGCATATTTGTGTTGTTGACGTTTAAGGCGTTAAAGAATCTTGTGTAACTCACCCACTTGTACAGATTGTTTGATCACTTGGCATTCTTGTTGGGACTTTCTCCTTCTTGTGGATGTAACTTTTTCACTATTAGCATGTCTCTTGATTTTGATCATTTACCATCTTGACTCTGGATTTTTAATTCGTCTTAAGTATGAGAGTTTTCCATTTTAAGTACGAACTAGAAAGCCACTTTTAATATGGTTCTTGATTCTCTTATTTATTGGGCTTTGACCCATCTACATAAAGGATTTGGCCCTTCTTGATATCTGCTCATGCTTAGTGTGAAGACACGATGTATATATTGGGCGATTATTGTTATTGAACCTCTTGGAAAATTGTGCTATGAACTCTATTGACATTTGGAGCTTCAATTATCTAACTTGATTATTTTTGTATATTGTTTACTTAATTTACTTATTATATTTCAATTATGATCCCTTGACTTGAGAATGATGACTTAATGAATCTAAGTGTGCTGGATCTATAGTTTTTACACCACTAAGCTTTATGCTTAGCAATAGTTGTTTCTATTGTAGGGAATCTTCAAGAGGACGCTTGAAGATGGTCAGTGAAGATGGATATTTTTAAAGCCTTAAGGAAGATCACACTTTCATATAGGCATAAATATATTTTGTATAAACCTTGGGACTTGTACATGATCTATGTATTGTATATTTTCATGAAATTTTGAGGGCTTATTTGGTCATGTAACCATGGGTTGTAATATAAGTAAGATTATACAATTTTATCCTTTTTGGGGTGTGAGAACCCATGTCTTGTAAAATACTAATTTGCTTTATGTTTTGTAAGTTCGCGTGAAGCATGAACCAACTGATTTCGGTACTCGGAAGTTGGTAATATTATTGTTATTTCATCCTTAAGTGTGAATATAATATATGCACGAAAAGCTTGTCGGTTTTGCTTAATATAATTTTGATGGCGTTTTTGTCATTAGTTAAAATTCCATGCCATTTAAAAAAAATTCTTCATATATGTTTAAAATGGGACCGAGACACATCCTTAACTAAATTATGTGTTATGAACCTTATCCCTCAACTAGATAAAAATAAGTATGCCTTAGTTAATCTCTTTTATATGTCGTAAGTATTAAATTAGGTTTCTTGTAAGGTTGTAGTACCTTTCGAAAAGGGACGCTACAAGTGTTGGTTTCAGAGCCTAGGTTTGTGGTTCTATGATTTTTCTGTGAATTACTTGCATAGTTGTTGGTTTTGAAATAGTTCTATTCAGAGTTTATGATCACTTACATAGTTTTGTCATTTCCTTATTGCACATAGAGTGCACATGAATTATTGTCCCTAATGACATGTGATCTTCCATTTTGAAGGAATTAAGTTATGACCACTTCTTCTGACTGACCTATGGAAGCTGCTTGTGAAGGTTCAAGTGCCTTTACTTCTCAACCTCATGCACTAGAAGGGGTTGGAGATAGTATCTCGAATTAGGATGTTCCCCACACTTGAGGATCTGAAATGGGAAGCCATCATCGTGTAAGAGATGGTTCACATCCTCATATGAGACATGGTACTCAAGCCATGAATCCTCCTTTTCAACAGATGGCTGAATTCTTCCACCACATGGCTGAATCGATGCATGATCTCAATGGGATTAACTGTGAAAAAGTGAGGAAAATGGGTGGATTGGAGTTAAAGGCACTGTTGATCCTACTGATGCTGGACAATGGATAGATCGCATGTAGAGGGTGTTTGAGCAGTTGGAGTGTTCTGATGTTGCAAAATTTAAGTATGCTATTTAACTATTACAAAAGGATGCTTAGGATTGGTGTGTAAGTGCTCCGAATGCCAAGGTAAAGCTCCTGTTCTTACTTGGGATGATTTTCTTAAGGAATTCCATATGAAGTATGTACCACGTGCTTATTGTGATGCAAAGAAAAAGGAGTTTTTGAATCTAAGGCAGCGAGACATATCTATTGCTAAATATGAACAAAAATTTCTAAGGCTCTCTCGTTATGATGGAGGTATTATTAATGAGGAAAAAGACAAGTTCACAAAATCTAAAGTTTGTTTAAATGATTCCATTAGGAAGAATTTGGCGATCCTGCAACATAAGAACTTTTGGAAGTTAGTGTCTACTGCTTTTACTTTGGAACGAATTGATAAAGAAGAAGCTAGTAGAAATGAAAACAAATTCCAAAAGCCTAGACCACATTTTGGAGGTCCATAAAAAGGGAATGGTTTGATAATTCTAAGGCTAGTAGTGATTATAGGTCAGCTCAACAGAAGTAAAATAGACCATATTTTTCTACAACTAGCACTCCAAATTATGGCCAAGGCAAGCCTCGTGTTCCCACTTGTTGGCAATGTGTAATGAATCATTCTGGTACTTGCAGGAGAGACTCTGGTGCATGTTTTAATAGTGGGAGCTTTTATCATAAAGAGAAGGACTATCCAAATCCTAATAATGCTCTTTCCTGGAAAACTGAAGGTTCGATTCATAGGACTTCTTTTAATACTCCTCAAACTAATAAAGGTGCAAGTCCTAGAAACACCCAAGCAGTAGGTGCAGTGTTACTTCACACGCTTATGCTATGAGGCTGAGGGATGATCAAGATGGAAAAGACGTGGTTGTCGTTAAATTTGACTTATTTGGCTTGTGTGTGTTTACATTGTTTCTTAATTCTACATATCCCTATATTTGTTCCTCACTTGTCCTTCCTGAAAATGTGAAATCTGTGAGACTTAATTATGATGTGTTTGTTGAAAGTCCATCAGGTTATATGGTTGTGTGTAATTGAATTTGTCATGATTGTGCCTTTGTGCTTCAAAATCTAGTCTTCCGTGCTGATTTGATTAAAATACCCTGCAAGGATTTTGATGTTATTATCGAGATGGACTGGCTTTATAAATATCATGCAGTCGTAGATTGTAGGTCAAGTGTGTCTATTAAAGATCCTACATGTTCACATATCATACAAGGTGAAAGATCTTTGACATCAATAATATTTCTGTAGCCTTGGCAAGAAAGTTGATGCGTCAAGGTTGTGTGTGGCATATCTTACTTATATAGTTGATACATAGTTGGAGAGTACTTGTATCAAGGACATAAAATGTTGTATGTGATTTTGTAGAAGTCTTCCCATAAAAACTTCCTTGATTACCCCCGGAAAGAGAGAAATCAAATTTCCAATCGAGCTTATTCCTGGATCAACCTGTATTTCCATCACTCCTTATAGAATGGCTCCAGCAAATCTCAATTGCAAGAACATCTTGAGAAAGGTTTTATTAGACC
The DNA here is from genome assembly GCA_032847665.1 of Solanum chilense. Taxonomy (NCBI): domain Eukaryota; kingdom Viridiplantae; phylum Streptophyta; class Magnoliopsida; order Solanales; family Solanaceae; genus Solanum; species Solanum chilense. Next base: position 36,634,488 of record CM064970.1, read on the forward strand.
TAGTCTTTCTCCTTGGGGAGCCCCAGGTTTATTTGTAAAGAAGAAAGATGGCACTCTTAGGATTTGTATTGACTATAGACAATTGAACAGAATAACCATAAATAAAAGATATCCATTACCAAGGATTGATGATTTTTTGACCAACTGAAGGGTGCTAAAGTATTCTAAAAGATCGATTCAAGGTTTGGGTACAACCAACTGCACGTTAGAGAGAATGATGTTCCTAAAACTCCTTTTAGAACTCGGTATGGTCATTATGAATTTTTGTTGATGCCATTCAGATTGACAAATGTTGCTGCGGTATTTAAGGATCTAATGAATCGTGTATTCAAGCCTTATGTTGATCAGTTTGTGGTTGTTTTTATAGATGATATATTAATATATTCGAGAAGTAGTGAAGACCATGATAAACACCTTCGGATTATTTTGCAGATTTTGAAGGAGAGAGAATTTTATGTAAAACTTTCTAAGTGTGAGTTTTGTCTTGATGAGGTATCTTTTTTGGGACATGTTGTATCAAGTGAAAGCGTGAAGGTGGATACTAGTAAGATACAGACAGTTGTTGTATGGAGACCTTCCAAAAGTCCAACTGAAGTAAGAGTTTTATGGGCTTAGCACGATACTATAGAAGATTTGTGAAAGGCTTCTCCATTATTGCCTCCCGTTTGACTAAACTCTGACAGAAGGAAGTAAAGTTTATTGGGGATGAAAAATGTCAAAAGAGCTTTGAAACACTCAAATCCTTGTTGACTCAAGTGCCTATACTTACTCTACCAATTGAGGAGAACGAATATGTAGTGTACAATGATGCTTCTCACAATGGTCTAGGATGCGTTTTCATGCAAGAAGGGAAGGAAATATCTTATGCCTCTCAGAAATGAAAACCACATGAATTGAATTATCCTACTCATGATCTTGATGCTATAGTGTTTTCTTTAAAAATTTGGTGACATTATTTTGTATGGAGAGAAATGTCATATATTTACTGATCACAAGAGCTTAAAATACTGGGGTAGTTAAAAGGAGTTGAACCTAAGACAACATAGATGACTTGAAATCATCAGGGATTATGACTGCACAATGGATTATCATCCAGGTAGAGCTAATTTTGTTGCCGATGCCTTAAGTCGAAAATCATTCTCAAGCATTTATTTGAGTCTTTTGAAATTTCTCCTTGAGTTAATAGCCATGAATGTTTGTTTTACACCTGATTCAAATGGTTAAGTTATTGCTAATTTGCATGTAAAGCCAATATTACTTGAACAAGTGAAGGAAGCACAAAAGTTAGATAAGAAACTTGTAAAATTGACTAGAGAGGTCAAAAATGGGGAAAATCTTGATTTTACATTAACAAAGGATGGTGTCTTACTTTATAAAATAGGTTATGTGTCCCTGATGATGACAAATTGAGGAGAGAAATATTAAAAGAAGCACATACTTCACCATATGCAATGCATCCTAGAGGTACAAAGATGTACCAGACCATCAAAGAAAATTATTGGTGGAATGGTATGAAGAGAGACATTGCATAGTTCATTTCAAAATGTTTGGTTTGTCAACAAGTAAAGGCAGAACATCAAGTCCCAGTTGGTTTACTACAACCCTTGTTGATACCGGAATGGAAATGGGAGAAAATAACTATGGACTTTGTTTCTGGACTTCCTCGCACTCGGAGAAATCATGATGCAATATGGGTGATTGTTGATAGTCTAACCAAAAGTCCACACTTCTTAGAAATTAGAATGGATTAATAACTTGAACGTTTAGCCGAGTTGTACATTAATGAGATTGTAAGACTACATGGGATCCCTGTGTATATTGTATCTGACCGAGACCTAAGGTTTACATCTAGATTTTGGGGCACCTTGCAGGAAGCTTTATGTACTAAGTTGATATTTAGCACTTTGTTCCATCCTCAGACAAACGGCCAGTCGGAAAGAGTGATACAAATTTTGAAGGATATGCTTCGAGTTTGAATTATGGTATTTCAGGGTAGTTGGGACAAACACTTGGCTTTGATGGAATTTTCTTACAATAATAGCTACCAATCATGTATTGGNATGAGGATCGGAGTGCCACGTTCCGGCACCAGGATAGAAATGAGGATCGGAGTGCCACGTTCCGGCACCAGGATAGAATATGGATCGGAGTGCCACGTTCCGGCACGGGATAGAATATGGATCGGAGTGTCACGTACCGACACGAGAGGAATAAGTTATGAATCTTGAAAGATGTTAATATGCTAAGTCTATGAACCTGTTAATGAGTATGGTTTTGAGGCATGAGTCCTCCTGGATGAACTTGGTGATATTTAGTGATGATTGTAGTATTTGTTGTTACTACATGTTGAGTATATAGTTGATTTGTGAGATTAACTGATATATACTGTTTTCTATTCTGAGTTGGCCGATGATACCTACTCAGTACGTGTGGTTGTACTGACTCCTACTTGTTTGTTTCTTTCTTGTATTTGTGGAGTGCAGCAACCGTGCCGTCGTCTTCAACTCGACCGCGATTCTAGCCAGTCTTCACTGTACCGGATCTCAGGGTGAGCTATGCTTCTAGCTTGGACTGGATCTTCTTCTTCTCGTCTTGATGCCTTGAAGTTCCGGCATGGACTAGCTTTCATTTGTTTAACTTCTTAAAATACTCTTAGTTTAGTAATTTGAGGATAGATGTTCTTGTGATGATGACTTCCGGATTTTGGGAATATGTATCGTATTTATTTTTCGTATTAAGTTAAGTCTTCCGCGTTGTATTTGGTTTAATTTATTTGGGTTAGATTGGTTGGTTCGCTCACACAGGAGGGTAGTGTGGGTGCCAGTCGCGTCCCCAATTTGGGTCGTGACAGAACCGATGTGTTGATGTCTTCAGTTGTCTACTTCCTTGTCTTGCTATCTCCGGTTGATTTTTCTTATTTGCCGCCTCTTAAGACAATATTTTTGTGCAAAATAATTGAAACATGGAGAAATTTTTTTAACGAAAATAGATTTTCAAAAAGTAATATTTGGAAAAAGGTCACTCCCAAGTGTCATGTCACTTCAAACTTAATATATGTCTTTGGAGGTTGATGTCTCGAGGTCTATCTGATTACTTTGTTGGGTAGCATTCTAAGTTGCTTTAAACTGTCAATAAACTCTGTCAAAATTTTGGGGCCATCCTCAAAATTTTTGTCCCAGTTAACTGTCATGGTTTATCTTATACCGTTGGTGAGCAAATTACAGAATTGTTGGGATCGTCTCAAAAATTATGTATCAATTGCAAATCTCAAAGTAACTTTAGTCTTGACTTGTTAGATAAAATCTTCTTCTCGAGAATTTTAGAGTTTCTCTCAAAAACTTCTGCCCCAGTTTCTATTTTTAAGAAAATAGAAATCTAACGAGAGATATGACCGAGCCGTTGTGGCGCCCTACGTATCCCGTTGAGACAGGAATCATGTCAAATATAGTTCTTTAAAAAATTAAACAAGGAACCAACCGAGGCCTACATAAGCCGCCTACGAATCTAATTCTTGAGAATTCAGGTTGAACGTAGTTCAAATGCAAAAAAAGAAGGGGATAAATGGGGTGACTGAGCCGACATAGGCCTCCTACATATCTCATTCTTGAGAATCACGTTAGACATAGCTCATTATAAAAGAATAAATTCTAAGCATAAATGATTAATAAATAAAGGTTATTACAATGTTAAGAGAGAAAGCGAGTCTTTAAACATGATATCTTTAACATCATTTGAGTATATTGATGAATTATGAGATACGATGTTCATGCTCAACCATGTAATGTCATCAAACACATGTATCAATGTGTTCGTTAAGCAAATTGATAACTTCTGTCCTGTGCCTTTGTAAGATGAGCACCAATTTTGATTTCTTTTATGCATTCATTATTTTCTGATTCACTATTTCAATCTCTTCTAGATTCGGCTCATCGTAACTCTTGAACTCTTTTAATTTCTCAACCATGTGTTTGGTTATCATTATCCTTATTGTAGTCCTCAAATTCGTCCGCATACACCCCCTTTTGTTCATTCATCTTGTGACATGACATGATATTCATAGATTTCAAAATATTTTCACTGAAATCATGGGCAGATACTGTTAGATAGCAAATATAAAGAAAGTAAAGAAAATTTTCGCAACAAAGGATATTTTCATTTGAAATAAGAAAATAAGAACTTTGACAAATTTTTTTCTTCAAAATATTAGGAGGGAGATTGAAACATAGTGAGATAAAAATAGATCAAAGGATGGGTCTCGAGCCTCATTCGAAACACCACAAAGTTTGAAAATAACATAGAAAATTGTCTTTTTCTACCAAGACGAGTGAGGAATTAAGAGCGGAGTGGATGTCCAGTTAGGTGTTTGCTCATTTGGCTTGCTATCTAGAATGACTGGTGTCTCAATCATCTCTTCGAGCACAATATCACCTTCTTTGAACAAATTTCGTTTCCTTCCCCTAGACCCTTTTAGATTGGAAAATACTAATAGGAGTGGGGCAACGATTTTGGAAAAGCTTGATAAATCTTCTGCTTATTTGGAGCCTCATTTGGCTCCAAAATAAAAACTTGATGAGGTGTTAAGATCCCAAATTCAGACTTCTCTTCTTTGGTTAGAGAGGCTACAACTTTCTCAATCTTTTCGAGGTTGGCTGAGATTATAACTTTCTCAACATATAAATCTTCTTCCACTTCAATCACATTAATAGTCACCCCTCCATGATTCAACATGAGGTTACTATTAAAATTAGGATTGGCAATCTGAAGAGAGACAACTTTTTGATCTATCAAGTCTTGAATTTTATGTTTCAAGTTGATACAATCCCTAGGAATATGTCCAGCACCACCAGAATGGTAAGCATAATGAAGACCGGGTCTATAAAGCTTCGAGTTGACATTGATATTTTTTGGATCAATTTTTTGTATCAGGCCAGCTGATTTCAATCTCTTAAAAAGTTGTGTTCGACTGTCAATCAAATGAGTAAAGACTTTAGCAGGTTTCTTCTTAAAATTTCGGTGATGAGGATGATAATTATTTCTTTGATGTGAAGGTACTTGATGGTTGTTTTGAGGATTTTGGTGAGTAGGTGCTTGTGTTTTGAAAATATGGGTACTGTGGAGCTCGGTAGCTAGGAAATGTACTTTCATAGTATGGGCTGGAGTTTAGTAACTTGATTGGATATTTGAAGAATTAACTAATGGAGTTTTGTAATATGGATGGGTACTTTCGTAATTTCGAGGTGGAGTTTGGTAAACATGAGTCGGAATTTGGTAACTCGGTGGTGGAGTTTGGTAATTGAGATGTGGAATTTGATAACCTGATTGGATATAGCAAGATGGATATGAATTTTGTGGATCTCGAGGATAACCTTTTTTGGTGAGGATTTTCTGAAGTGTCCTTTTCTATCATATGCATATGAAATGGAAGACCCACCCTCCTTTCTTTTTACACAATCCTGAAGATTTGGTAGGAGCGGCAACGCGAGAAATCTTTCTGGTTTTAATCCCATCTTCGATTACATTGCGTATGTCCGCAAATTTTGATCCAATGAGTAATATTATCCTATCATAATATTCTGGCTCTTGAATGCATATGAACACTTCAACAATCTCTTTCTCAGAAATAGGAGGTCAAACCTGGGTGGCCTCTTTCCTCCACCTATACGCCTCTTCACGATAACTTTCAGCGAATTTCTTATTAATTTTCTCCTAAGAATAGCGATCTGGAATGATCTCTACATTGTAGGTGAACCGTTCGACGAAATCTTTAGCTAGTGCATTCCATATAGACCATTGTTTTGTCTCATGGGAGGTAAACCATTCCAACGCTTCTCCATTCAAACTTTTGCTAAAAAGCCGCATTAATAAAGCTCCATTCCTTCCAACTCCCATGAATTGGTCACAGTAGGCTCTCAGGTGCGCTACGGGATTCCCTGTTCATCCGAAAGTGTCAAATTTTTGAATTTTAAACCATTCAGGGAGATCTAGATTTGGATAGATGCAAAGATCCTCATAAATCAACCCATTGACTTCAGGAATATAGAGAAGCTCCTTCATGGGTTTCTTGATCACTTCCTTCATATTCAACTTGACTGCCTCTTCTTTTGACCTCCACTCTCTTTCTTGTTCCTCATGGTGATCAATATCGAAACAGTTGGTATAAGGTTAATTTGGAATAGGAATTTGAAAAGTAGCATTTTGAGGCAATGGCGGAGCAATGGAGGGATTTTGGGTATTTTGAGTGGCTTGGTAATTTGGGGGGAAAGTCTTAGGGTTGGTATGTTTATTTTTCAGGGAAGAGACAGCTTGTAGGTTGACATTTTGATGAGGAAGGAAGGTTTGGGGGTTAGTATCTTTAGGAGAAGGTGACGCTTGGTAAGAGACGGAGGCACGGTAGAGATTTGGGGCGGTTAGGTCGATATTGGGGGATTTTGAGTCGGGTTAGATGGTGGGTTCTAAACCTGTGCCGCGCTTGGAGAAGGAAAGTGGAGTGGAGGTCTTTCATTTCTTGGAGGGTTGAAACCGAAAATTGGATTAGACAAATCTTGCATTTTTTGCATTTCGACCCTCATTTCAGCAATTTGTTGCATCAACTACATAATTAATTCATTTTGATCAGCGGTGGTGGGTTGATCCAGGACAACATCATTAAGGCCAATCTCGTCATTAATATCATATATTATTGTCTTTTCTTTTTGCAAACTTTGATCGAGGAAGGAATCTTGTGAAATAAGGATGAACAGTTAGTCTTGCCAACACAGATCAATTCTAAGTACGTGACAAAGAAAATAACTCAAAAGATAAACATGTTAGTCTATGTAAAAGGTAAATAATACAAAATATGACACATATGACTACAAACACATAAAAGTTGCCCTACTTGAAGATAAACTAGCCCACGTATTTAGAGAAATGACTAAACAGATAGGAATTTGTCTATTTGCTTTTAAGCTTTGTGAATCAGAAATGTCGACTTGTTTGAGACAAAGTCGATTGGATATTTCATTGTCGTACTTCTGCTTTTCGATGGAGATGCAACTCTAATTTCTCTGTAAGAATTGAAAAAAGATAAAATTTCTCGAATATCGGGATCGAATCTTGAAAGACTGCCTACGTATCTCAAAGAGGAGAATTGAGGGCCTACGTAGTTAGATCCACTTGAATTTTTTTTCACTCTGAGACGATGAATCTTTTTTCTGATATGAGAGTAATAATTGAAAAATAATGAAGTTCGTATTTTTTTGGGAAACTAAATACTCGAGGAGTATTTAGACGCACTTTTGATAGTGACTTGACATTTGTGCTTAAAAGGTTCTAGAAAATGATTTTTTTTTTAGAATGATAGGACTAGAACATATTCAAATAAAGCAACATAATCATACAAATAGTTAACACATAAACAATTATCGCGTCATAAGTAAATATGTTAGTCTTTTGTACCAAGGATATACCTAGAGATTTTAGGGATGTATAAGTCATTTGAAATATTTCACTGCCACAAACCCAAATTTATACAAATTTTATGAATAAAGATGAATTGGGATATATAATAGGGAAAGCAGAATACAAAATAATCAATCCCACGCAGGGGTACGATCCTAAACTATGCCTCCACGAAAGGTCCTACTTCTTTCTTGATTTTTTGTCATCTCTGGTGCCACGTCTTTGAATGGAATAATATCTTGTGAAGTTATTTCTTCAAATAAAATAAACTATAATATAATATTTACCTCATGGGACAATATAATAATTTTTCAAACAACGTATATATCCTTCAAATTTAAACATATAAATATGAACGTTCGTTTAGGCCGTGGAGAGTTTTGGACTCAAGGTGGTCTCTTTAATAGTCCAACACGCCTTGGGTGTTGGTTCATCTTAGGCTAATGCTTAGATTTGGATTTGGTTACGCTCTACTCTAGGATGACTAGAATTGGTTTAGAAATGACGGTTACACGAGTCAGACAACAACAGGGTGAAGACTAATAAACGACGTTCGATGATCACAAGCCAACTATTCGTTTACCACTTACAAAGAATTTAACTTGTATTTTTCTAGAAGGATAGTCGTGGTAAGCTACGTATCCCCCTTTTTTCCTAATGCGATCCATTTAGCGTTTGGCGGAATCGAATGCAATGAAATGCAACAATTCATAATATACAAGAATTTAAACAATTAAATAATTTAAGAAAATTGACAAATAAGTTAGTTTTAAGGTTATAAACCATTCAAATACCTAGCACAGTCGTCATTTTTTTTTATTTAGAAATATATTTATAGACTTTTAGAGTCGGTTTAGTGTCGACACTTACTTTTTGGAATAATCAAGAAACCTTATTTTTTCAAAAATCAAAACAATAAATCTAATGAAAAAACTTTAAGGGGGTTCGAGAGTTCATATTAGTATTTTAGGAAAGTGTTTAAGGCACCTAAAATACCCGTTAATACGGTTTTCCGGCAACTAATATGTTTGTCTTAAAATAACTTTAACTAGATTCAAGTTTTTTCGAAATCCTTACAAGGAGTGAAATGACATCCTAATTATCTAAGTTAAAGATTGGCTCGCAAAATTTATTTTAAGTCTATTTAGACTTGCTTGATTTATTAAAATTGTTAAAACGAAATAGTGTCTTGCGGGGATTTGAAATTTTCAAACCCTATAACTAACAAAAAATTTCAAAAAATAAATATGCAATAAAATAAAATAGAGAGAGACAAATGTTGGGCCCAAATCCGATTTCTGTCAACCTGGACCGATATTTGGACCCATTTTGTTTTGAGCTTTTGGCCCATTTCACTTGTGCTAAACTAACAAGTTAATAGTAATGAAAATGACAAGGGCTTACGCCCAAAAATAACAAAATACAATTAAAAAAAGATGATGAGTTTTTTTATCTAATCCCTTCAACTCTCGAACTCGCGCCGCTCGAAATATCTCAACTTCTGGACATGTACTTCGATTATATGGCTAGTTGACTCGAAAGAGGAATTTGAGATTTTACGGCTCCCTCTCAGAATACAAAAGGAAGAAAAGAGTTCCCAGTAAACTCAAACAAGTTTTACATGCAAAACCAAAAGGAAATAAAATTAGTATGCTAAGAGAGAAAAAAGTAATGGAAATAAAAATAGTATGTTGAGTGAGAGAAAAGAAGAGGGCAGGAACATTGAATACAATTAATAATAATGAAGTGATGACTTGGACCCATCAAGCATATCTAATATAAACTAAGAGATCACTGCCATGAGAAATTTGGAAGAAAATTCATGCACAATATGGTTCTAGCACGCGAAACAAAAGGAAAATTTCATTTCAAAGGTAATTAGATATTAGGAAGGCAAGTGAAGCTCATTAAAGAAGAACAATAATATAAAGCCATTTTAGCATAACGGTAACGACCTGTTTAGTCGTTTTGAGCAGTAGAGTTTATTTCTAGTAATAACTGTCTGGGTCGACGGATCCCACGACGGACCGTCATGGGCACGACGGGCCGTCGAGGGGGTCTCGTTCCAAAACACTTAGATTCTGAAATTTGGGTACTGAGATCGACTCTCTGAACTTCGTGACGGAACTGCTGGACGGACCGTCGTAGGAACGACGGACTGTCACAAACCTTTCCACAGAAATTAACTTTCTGAACTTTGTGACGGACCTGCAGGACGGACCGTCACAGTCATGACGGACCGTCACAGGCTGCGTAACCCTGACTGGGTCGGATTTCTGTTAAAAATTTTTAAGGGGCGTTTTGGACTATTCCTGCTTATAATTATAAAGTTAGTGGGTTAATGTTAATAATTTATTTAGTTGGGGATTAAAGAGGATAACATGGAAATAAATAATGGGGTATTTTTCATCATAATGAATTATATTGGTAATTAGGGTAAAACAAAGAGAAATCTGGAAAAAGGAGAAAATCAGAAAGAAAAAGAGAGAACGAGCGAGAGAAAGAGAAGAACGCAGCTTTGGGAAAGTAGATTACTTGATCACGATTCTTCGGTGGAGGTAGGTTATGGTTTATGTTATTTCATAGTAAACTCTTAATAGCGATTGATATGTATTGGGTGGTATTGTAAAGTCTTCTATATGCTTAATTGTGTTGTTGCATGTTATGATCATGTGAATGGTGATGGATTATAATGATGATACTGTGAAATCTTAAAAACCTCTAATCCACTCTATTAATGATGATACTTTGACAAAAAGGAAGGTTGATGAACTGGGGAAAATAATGAGATTAGGGGATCGGGTGTCACGAACCGACACGTAGTATTAGGGGATCGGGTGTCACGAACCGACACGTAGAATTAGGGGATCGGAGTGTCACGTACCGACACCAGGAATTAGGGGATCGGGTGTCACGAACCGACACGTAGTAGTAGGGGATCAGAGTGTCACGTTCCGACACCAGGATAATAAAGAGAATGAATCTTGAGGGGATCGGAGTGTCATGTTCCGACACCAGGATGATAAAGAGAATGAATCTTGAATTATGTACCTATTTCCCAAATGAGTATGGTGTGTAGGCTTGAGTCCTCATATATGTGCCTGGGTTGTGGCCAATGGTTATGGTACTTATTGTTGTCACCTGTTGAGAATAGTAGTCGATTTTATGTGATTATCTGATATATATTGCTTTCTATTTTGAGTTGGCCGATGATACCTACTCAGTACTTGTGCCTTGTACTGACCCCTACTTGTATTCTTTTTCTTTGTTATTTGTGGAGCGCAGCAAACGTGCCATCAACTTCGACTCGTCCGCAACTCTAGCTAGTCTTCATCACGTCAGATTTCAGGGTGAGCTATTGTTCCTAGATCGGACTGGATTCTCTCTCTTTCATGTCTTGATGTCCTTGAAGTTCGGACATGGACCATCTGTTTACTTATTTTAGCTTCCCAGATACTCTTAGATTTAGTAATTTGAGGATAGACGTTCTTGTGGTGATGACTTCCAGATTTTGGGAATAATAAGTATTAAATTTTAGAAGTTATTTATTGGTTATATTAATGAGTTTTAAGTCTTCCGCATTTTATTTTGTTCATTATGGTTCAATTATTGGTAAATGATTTGGGGTTTAGATTGGTTGGTTCGCTCACATAGGAGGATAAATGTGGGTGCCACTCGCGGCTCGTTTTGGGTCGTGACAAACTTGGAACATATTTTCAGCCATGATCGAGTTAAGCTACATTAAGGATGATAAGGTAAACAACAAATTACAGTGAAGTATACCCAAAAAAAGTGCTTAGAATGGAACAATAACTAATAGTCTACCCTTAATAGTTGATTACTACTTTGGCATGAGGAGTTATCATTAATCATGTAAACTAAATACGAAGTCCTAAACAAGTAATGACAATGAGACATATTAAAGGACTTTGGAGAACAATGACCAATCCGACATCATTTGAAAAAAATAGTTGTATGCTTAAAAAATAACATAACCCAAAATTAACAAACATACTACAGAGCAAGAAAGGATTGAAAATCAAGCCAACAGTGAACTAAAGGGAATCTAATTCCTACTCTGACTTAAGAGTAAAGGATAAAGGGGGTATAATTCTCCACAAGTTATTTTAAAGAGCAAAACATTGTTGTTCATGGCAAGTGATGCTTATATTAAAGAGCAAAACATTGTTGTTCATGGCAAATGATGCTAAATTATATAATCTCGCTCACCCCTCTTCCATCTATCTATCTATCTATCTATCTATCTATCTATCTATCTATCTATCTATCTATCTATCTATCTATCTATCTATCTATCTCTCTCTCTCTCTCTCTCTCTCTTTCTATATATATATATATATATATATATATATATATATATATATATATATATATATATATATATATATATATTTATTTTAAATCTATTTTTCTAGATTTTTGACATGCAAAGTTGCTATTGATTTTTGTTTAGTCAATCTCTACTAATAATTCTTTTTCAATTGATAATATAGACAAACCACCTTAATCTTTTTGGATACTCTTGGGAATCTACATCCAACTTTTCACTAATTTCCTCTACTTCTTCTTCGTTTTGGTTTATATAATTAGGTAACTCAACTTGAACTGAGTTACTAAAGAGCATTTCCCTACCTTTTTTTAATTTAATTTTCACATTGTTTTCCAAAATTATCAGGAGCACCATTTTTAGATTTTATCAAGTTATCTACTAATTTTTTTCTTTTAAGTTTTGAATGACAAGATTCATATTTTCTAGTTGACGTATTAAAATCTAACAAGTATTTATTATAAACATTATTTACAATATCAAATAAAAATATAATAAGCATAAGACAAAAAAAAAAACATATTAGTTAGAATGATATTACCGGATTCAAGAACTATGTAGACTTGATTTTCAAAAATGAATTAGGCTATTGTGATATATTTTTCTTCAAATTTAAGTCATAAACTATATTTTATTAAAATAAAAAATTATCAATATAAAAATTAAATACTTAATCTTTGAATAAGAGAGAGATTTAAGATTAGAAAAGAAAAAGTGAAAAGAAATAGATTTGGAAAAGAGGAGGATATAATATATAAAAGTTAAATTAGAAAAAGAATAAATGTACACATAACTTTTCATGGGAAAGGTAAAAAGTAATACTTATATCAATCACTTCATTGATGTTGTTTGAATTTGGAGTCTTAGTTGTAATTTTTCTTTAAAGTTTATTCCTACCTAATTAACTAAAACATGGAGCCCCCTAAGATTAGGGTCCTAAAGTCAATCAACTATAACCGGTTGCCCCTGCTAGAAAGCACGGTAGGCATTCTCGATTTGAAACCCAAGCACAATCTAAGGATCTTTCTCTACACGAGGAGGAAAGCACACTAACAAGGACATGAAGAATGAAGCGCAGCCGAGGCTAAGTTTGAGTGAGACCCCACTAACTACGACAATGCTTCATGAGTACCCAGATCTAGGGCGCGAACATGCGGAGAAGGGAGTGGGAAGCAATCAAACAATGAAATGAATTTAAACTGTAGAATGAAGAAGGTGATCTAAAGAAGTTGCTGGAACATGAATTGAATAATTAGCTCAAGCTAAGGAGAATGAAAAGATCAGTTAAGAGTCTGTAACTAGAGGAAATTTGTAATAAAAAAAATAGTAGCAGGTCACAAGAGGATTTGTTCCTCTTCTTTTGGAAAAAAACAAGAAGCAAAACAAAGGAAAAATAAGAAATGGGAGGATCCAGATCTATTTTAAGCAACTAAAAGAAATGCAAATTTATATATGCCTTCTTCTGTGAGATCTTCTACTACTTATACTACTTTACCAGCTATTACTCATCCTTTTTTGTTATCATCATTGACAGAGCATGTTTCCCTTTTGCATCTAGGACCACGTACTGGTCAAGTATTGTGGCACTCGTTTGTACCTGGTATTACACGTTGTTTTCCAACTTGTCTTGAGGAGTCATTACATTTCCACCCTCATGGAGAAGAACCTTGTCCTCAAGCTTCAAGTGAGGAAACTGCTGCAAGAGGGTATATGAGTCCTCCCAAGTAGCATCTTCAATAGGCAAACCTAACCATTTGATAAGGCATTGAGGCACCATATGTGCCCTTTGGTAACATCTCTCTTGCTTAAAATAGCTTCAGGAGTAAGTGTGACAGAGGGAGTTTTGTGTAACAAATAAATAGGTGTAATCTGATCAGTTGATTTTCCGATACACTTACTTAATATTGAAATGTGGAACACAGGATGGATTTGAGAAGATGGTCTTAGAGCGAGCTTATTAGTCACATCGCCAATGTGTTGAATGATCTGAAAGGGTCTTAAGAAATGCCTACTCAATTTGGAATGTCTTTCTAGAAAAATTGAAAGCTTCCTACATGGTCAAAGACAAATATACACCCAATCACCGATATCAAATTTCACCTCCCTACGACCTTTATAGTGTCAAACTTCATCCTATCTTGCGCATAGACTAAATTAGACTTCAACACATCCAATGATTTATCACGTTAGTGCAAAGAACTTGAAATTGTAGGATTGAAAGTGTTATCTAACAAAAAACAAGAGACGGTAAGAGGAGGCCCGCCATAGACTGCCTCAAAAGGATTCATCTTGAAGCTGTGTTGGTATGAAGTATAGTGCCAAAATTCTGCCCAGGGAAGAAGAGGTAACCAGGTAGAAAAAGTATCTGTAGCAAAACAACGGAGATACATTTCAAGGCATTTGTTCAGTCACTCTTTTTGGGCATCCGTTTGTGGATGATAAGCATAACTCTTGGACAAATCAATTTTCTGGAGTTTGTTAATTTCCGTCGAAAACTCAGAGATGAAAATGGGCTCGCGAACAATTTTTGTAGGAAGACCATGTAAACAGGCAAACTCTTTGACAAAGACTTCTGCTACTTTTTTACTTGTAAAATTTTCAAATAATGCAACATAATGTCCATACTTAGACAATCTATCTACAACTACCAATATCACAGTGCACCTTTGAGATTGTGGAAGGCATATAATAAAGTCCATGGCAATTTCAGCAAAAAATTCAGAAGGAACCGGCCAGGGAGACAGTAATCTGCTGGTTTCAAATGTGAATCCTTCATCTGCTAACAAATTTGACATTGAGAGACAAACTTTCGGACATCAGATCGCATGCCAACCCAATAAAAATTTGAAAATAGTTTTTGAAATGTGTTAGAGACACCCGCATGACCTCCAATTTCGGAAGCATGAAATTCTTCCAATAGAATTAGATGCAAAGATTCATCCTTGGGAATAACCAGGTGATTCTTGAATATGAAGAGACTTTTATGAATGGAGAATGCTGACATAAAATCTAGAACATTCATCAATTTCTGTTGGAGAGCTAATAATTCCTCATTGGATTTGTACAACGCCTTAATCTTGTCAACCAAAGCTATTTCACTGATAGCCAAAGATAATGCAAAACATGCAAGAACGCGTGATAAAAGATCGATAGAAAAATTTAATTTACCTAGACGAAAGCGTATCTCGAAATCATACCCAATTAATTTACTAAACTAATGTTGTTGCATAGGGGTCTGGATAACCTGACTTGTGGGGGATTTCAAAAAATGTTGATAAGTTAAAATGGTAAAATGATGTCCCAATAAGTATTGATGCCACTTTACAAAAGCTTGCATTATGGCAAGCATTTCATGTTTGTAAGTAGATTGAACTTGCATTCTTGAAGATAATTTTTGGCCGAAGAATGCGATTAGATGAATGTCTTGGCAAAGAACCACACCAATGCCTGTACCTGATGCATCTTTTTCTACTTCAAAATCCTTGGGAAAATCAAGAAAGAAAAAAATAGGTATAGAGCCAAGAGCCTATTTCAATTTGGTGAAAGCTACAAAAGCCTCATAAAACTATTTAAATGAGTCCTTTTTCAAAAAATCAGTGAGTGGTGAAGCTAACTAGGCATATCCTTTGAAAAAACTATGGTAGTACCCCGTTAAACCCAATAAGACACGAACATTCTTTATAGATGAAGGCAAAGTCAAAGAAACGACAACAGTAATCCTCTTAGGGTCAACTTGTAAGCATTTTCCAGCGAGAATATGACCCATGTAATAAATGGAAGACTTCCCAAAATGGCATTTTCATTGATTCACCACCAAAGATTTTTTACGAAGAAGATCAAAGACTATTCTAAGGTGTTGTATTTGATCAATCGAGGACGTGCTATAAACTAGAATGTCAATGAAGAGAACAAGGACAAATTGGCATATAAACGGCTTATAACGGAATTCATGGTTGATTGAAAAGGAGAATGAGAATTCGAATAACCAAATGGCATCATAGTAAGCTCATAATGGCCTTCATAAGTTTGAAATTTGGTCTTTTTGATATTTGGGGGATGTAGGCGAATTTATAGTATTCGGATAATATGTCAAACTTGGAGAATACATAAGCATTGTACAATTCATCACAAAGCTCATCGATTATTGGGATTGGAAATCTATCCTTAATAGTGATGGCAGTATGAGCCCTGTAATCTACTCAAAAGCTCAAAGTACTATTCTTCTTACGTACTAACAATACTGGTGAAAAGTATAGACTCGAGCTGGGACGAATAACTCTTGACTTGAGTATATCAGAAACAAGCCTTTTAATTTCAGCTTTTTTTAAGTAGGGGTAATGATATGACAGACATTTACAAGATTGGATCCTTGAAAAAGAGTAATGTAATGATTTGTGGTTGTGAAGGTAGTAAAGAGGATGGGGGTTGAAAAATCATTGGATATTGATGTGTCGTTATTTCACTACATTTCTAACACATTTCACTTAAGAGTTGTGTGTGTCTAAAGTCTTTTTGTAGTGATTTATCAAGTTTTGTGTCTTGTTTTACAGGAAATATGTTGAGGTGGCAAGAGAAGAAAAAAACTATAAATAATGCAGAACCTGACCTACGGATGCAATCGACAGTCCATCGTTCATTCGACGGACCATATGTGGTGATCGTAGATGGGAATCCCAGGACATTGAGGGAAAATCAGGTAAGTCTGACCAAGTGTTGAACCACGAGAGGCAATGCCGGTCCGTCAATTGATCGACAGATCATACTGGTGAACCGTCATTTGGTCCAGTACCTGATTTTGGAAGATTATAAGTATGGAACTATGGAGGAGCATCGACGTCCCGTAGATGGATAGACAAACCATACTGTTGTTCCATCGCTTGATTAAGCGAGGTTGCTATACAAAGAGAAAAATATTCCAATTGCTTCGTCGATTGATGCCGCGTACCTGAACAAAACTTTCCTTATTTGAATTCCTTTTTCATTAGGACTTCTTTTTCTATACAGGGTATTAAAACTTCATTTTTGGGGTTTGCTACTATTACTTTTGTTCTATTTTGTGCATTGGAGATTGATTTTTGAAACTTTAGCAATTAATTGATTTTCGAATTTTGTTTGAACAATTTTGCTTGCTAATTCAAGTGAAATTTCTGATTTATTCTTATTATTAAAGTAATGTCATGATTTCTTCATCTAAAACTATGAATTGTGATCTTTTTAACATTGGTAACTAAATCCACAACTAGGGTTGTGGAACCATGAGTAATTAACAAAGTATAACAAGTAATTAAGCAATTTTTCAATAGTGTTTTGGCATGCATTGATAATTCTTTCGTTTAGAAGTCTTTCTAACAAGTGCATGCATTAGAACTTGCCTTGTTGCTACTTGCCGTACCAAGGAGGTAGTAATGGGAAAAGAATTATCAACATAGATTTAGTGTGATATTATCTAATAGGCTAGTGTCGATTGGTGCGAAGTAATAACTAAGTCATACATCGATTATGATGTCTAATATGAATTAAAGGTAAGGGTTAGTAAATTATACACACGTACCCGGACAAAGGTGAGGGGTGAAATTTTCTAGATATCGGACCAAGTATTTATACATACATAACTTATCACTTTGCATGCAATACACTAGGAAAAAATTGCTATTGCTAGGAATACGACGTTATGAACTTGTGCGGAACACATCTACTCTAGTTACTCTCTCATCTTGTTAAAAACCAAAGTCTACTTTCGTTTACTTATTGAATCATACTATTTAAGAATTTTTTTTCACAAACTCTCCCTTTTATTTTACTTGTTTTCGGAAAGATATTGACTAAACAGGCATAATTGTGAATTAAAGTTAAGCCTAAACCATTTTCCTTGTGGGATCGACCTCAACCTACTAGTTAGGTTCTTTACTTGATAATGATTGCTTATACTTCTTTAGGGAGGTGTAATTTGAGCGTATCAAATTATGGCGCGGCTGCCGGAGAATCTATCTTTTAGATTAATTTTACTTACATTATTAAAATTTAGTCAACTGTTTCCTGATTTTACTTTTTCTTTTTCATTTTTTTTCACTCAGGTCTAGCTCTAGTATATGCCAGAGCTTAGGTGAACCACTCAATCCATACGATCCCATATTGAATCAAACCTTGAGAAGAATGGAAAATCAAGGAGCTCCAGTTAACCTTAACAGAGGAAATCTAGGTGATGGGGCAGGGCAATAAACTCCATTACCAGTTGACGAACACAACCAGGCACACTTTAAGAATCAAGTATGTGAGGCCTTAAGGATGCAACCTCTAGCAGCCCCACGACCTCATGATTAATAAAGGAGCAATGTGAACATTGCAGACTTTGATGGACCTCTTGTCCTACCCTTTGCCCCCTGGGCACACATTCTGGTGATGAGTATCTTGATGCAGATGCTCACTGTGAAGGTCTTGTTTTTAGGACTGCGATTGGAAGACCCAATGCTCATAGAGCTAAACTGAGATCTGTGTGTGAAAGTTGTGTGTGTAGACCAGACTTGGATATGAATGTCATTGGGTTGTGATTGTTTCCTTTATCACTGATAGGAGATGCTTCTATATGGTTAAGTGAGATGTCCTACAACTCTATAAATACTTGGGATCAGTTGAGAGATGTGTTCTTAGCGAGGTATTATCTAGTGTCTAAGAAGCTCGACCACAAGGATAAGGTCAACAATTTTATGGCATTACCTGAAGAGTCGGTGATTAGCTCTTGGGACAGATTTACTGTTTTTGTGTGGGGTGTCGCAAACCAACGCATTGATGATAAGTCACTGAAAAAGCACTTTTATAGAGGTCAAGATGACAACAACAAAGTGGTGCTTGATACTAATGCAGATGGCTCCTACGGAATGCACATATGCTGAGATTGTAGACAAGTTGGAGAAATATCTCGCAACAATATGTCTTGGAGCCCTAGAATGTCGGACGATAGACGAAACACCTTTATAGTACATGCCTCAAACAATCCAACCACAAATGATATTCTCAAAGGGTTGGCGCATATGAGAAATAAATTAGGGTTGGTCTTGAAGACTGTTAGCGGAGGCGCAGAGAAGCTGAACATGGTGAACTATTTAATTAAACCACCACCACCATCAGATGAATACTACTATGAAGAGGATGCATATGCAGTCAATTATAAGATGAGGGGTTTTTGACCAAATGCGCAAGGTTCCAATCAGGATAATTGACTACAAGGTCAATAAAACCAAGTTCAGAACTATGATAATTACAATCGAAAGGATCAATATGGAGGAGATGGGAACTACAATCACGACAACAACTTCAATCAAAACAACTATGGTAACAAAAATGAATGAGGTGGGACATATGTCCCCCCTTCAAAATTGGGAAGCTGATCTTATAGACGGTGGAGGTATTATGGCGCTGTTGAGGATATGTTGTAGAAGATGATGAGAACGTTTGAGGCGACTGATGAGAATGTCAAAGAGATGATAAATGACCTATCTTGAATTGGACAAAAGATGGATGCACATGCGGTGTCGATAAAGCATCTTGAACTACAGATGAATCAGTTGTCTACTGTAGTGAACCTACGCCAACCTGGCACTCTCTCAAGCAACACTATATAGAACCCACAGAATGATACACATTGCATGGCAGTCACTACTCGAGGAGGTAAGCAGACCATTGATCCACCTATGCGGTTAGTAGTAGAAGGTGATATCACAATGGAAGATGATGTATCTGAAGCTAGTAGAGAGTTGGTGGACAAAATAAAAAAGAAGCGGATGTATCTCAGAAAGTGGTACCCATCCCTTGACCTACACCTCCTTTTTCACAGAGATTGATAAAGAAAACAAAAGATGGTATATCTCGCCGATTTGTCACTATGTTGAAACAACATTCCATCAATGTTCCATTTATAGAAGCATTGGAGAAAATGCCCAGATATGATAAATTTATGAAGACTATGGTGACAAAGAGGAGATTGGTGAGTTTTGAAGATGATGGCAGAATGCACATTGTAGTGGTATTGCTACAGGGTCTCTTATACAAAAAAAGAAAGATCCAAGTGCCTTCACTATTCCTTGTACGATAGGGTATACTACACTTGCTAAGGCACTATGTGATCTTGGTGCGACCATAAATCTAATGACACTGTCCATTTATAAGAAGTTAGGCTTGGGATACCAAAAGCCTACTGTGATGCGGTTACTGATGGTTGATCGAACTATGAAGAGTCCCTTAGGTATACTCCATGATGTGCTTGTGAAAGTAGAATCATTCATTTTTCCAGATGATTTTTTGATTCTTGAGTATGAGGTTGATTTTGAGCTCCAAATTATTCTAGGAAGACTATTCCTTGCCAATGGGCGTGCACTAGTTGATACGGAAAAAAAGGAAGATGAAGTTTAGGTTGAATAATGAAGAAGCAACTTTCATATTTGTAAGTCCATGAAGTACCGTGGTAAGGTCCAAACGGTATGTGCTATACCTTACATGGTTGACAGCGTATTCGAAATATAAATTAAAGAGCGACTAGGTGTTAAGGCTCTAGAGGCAGTAATCATGAATTTTGACAGTGATGGTATTGAAGAGTAAAATTCTTTGGTGGCTGCAGTAAGAATTGGTGGCTGCAGTAGAATGAAACAAATATCAGTCAAAGCCGAAAAAATTAGAGTTGGATATGAATCGTCACAAGTCTCCACCTGCAAGACCATCTATTGTAGACGCCCAAAAATTAGCTTTAAGTCTCTACCACCTCATTTGAGGTATGTTTTATTGGGTAGAGATGACATTTTGCCAGTGGTAATTGCAGTAGAATTGAATGAGCAACAATGTAAGGATTCTCAAAATGAATTAAGGTTACTAGAGCCTCACATGTGCCTTAAAAGTTATAAAATAAGTTAAATAAGGGTTTTACAGTATGCATACTTGATTTGAAGTGATTTGGAGGTCAAATGTCCAAGAACGTCTGAGACGTTTGAAAGTTAGACCTTGAAACATGCTTGTATGTTCTAGTGTGTATTGGTATGTTTCATGTGTTTTTTGATGCTCAAATTCATAGGAGAGGTTTCTAAAATATATACGAGAGTATTTGAGGTGGAAACCTTCGGGCAAAACTCTCCAAGGACAAACTTGCTTGAGGAGGACCCAATCTTGGCCCAACAAGTTGCCCAAGGGAGCAGCGCTTGTTCCTTGGTCAAATAGGTACGCGTCGCGGACTTGGTTCTCCATAGGTAAAAAATTTGGTCCGCGTCTAGGAAATAACACAGACTCAACTATCTCAGAAGTTATTTCAAAAAAATCATACGGGAACCGCTCCGTGGAGCGAACTTGTTCCCCAATGAAGATTTCAAAAATGAAAGTTGAGTTTGACATGTATAAAAGTCCAAATAAGTGTGGGGTTGTTGTGTTAATATCGGTATATAGTTATAAAAAGTTTTTAATAGTTATTTAAACCCTTTCCCAAGTCAACACCTCAACACCCGATAAGAAAATCAAAATCCCAAAAGCTCTCTTCTCTTCGAAATTCTCTCAAACCTCCATTTTGGAGGGAAAGCTCAAGGTTCAAGCTATGGTATAGTTTTCTATGGTTTATTCTCAAATTTCTCATGGAAATAAAAAAGTTATGGTGATCCTTCATCCTAAGTTATCCATTCATCTAAGGAATTCAATCAAGGATTTTCAAAACTGATTCAAAGACCAAAATTCCCAATTTTCAATCTAGCCATGGGTTCTTTCTAAAATTTTTTTCCAAATCATATGTTTTAAATATTAATTTCTATCCAATTCCATGAAGAACCCATGATCCTCTTAATTTCTCAAATTGGTCTATAATGTGGGTCTTGTGATCTTGACTCTATGTTGATTGAATTATGTGTTGATTATGTTGAATTGCCTATTACTATTCTTATTCATGTGAATTGAATATGAATTTTTGATGAGTGATCAATGATTATCAACGTTTAGGGATTGGGTAAACTGATCTATATTCCTCTACTTTCTATAGACTTAATAAAATAGTGCACCTAATATGATATTGAAACCATGATGTTTAAATTATGATTTCGTTTATGTAATGGCACCTTTAGCTACTGTTTTATACATGTATTGATGTTAAATTATGGGAATTGATTAATGATGATTAAAGCTTGGAGGAATTGAAAGTTTGCATATTCTCTCTACTTTTCTACAGAATTGCTAGATGCTAGGCCTTGTATGGCATCTCATGGTATGGTCCACATATGGTGGCGGTGTTTACCAAATTTTTATTCTATATGTGATGTGATCATGGTCTTGAAGGCAATTGTATCTTGAATGTGTAGTTATGGTGATCACACATTGTGAAGAATTATGCCTAGTCAATGCTAGTTCACGACCTAGGTTATATTGATGTTGCTTTCTATATGTGAATGAAGATGTTAGGGTTAGGGGTATATACGTTTGACATGGTTGAGGTCTATTGATGATTGGTTTCTCTTGTGTAGCATGAACCCTACCTATGACCTCGATATGAGTGTGTTGTCTTAAGCATGATTGGAGTCTTAGATTCAAGTATTGAAGATGTCTTGTCTCCTATGTTATAATGTTATTGTGTATGGTATATGGATACTATTACTCTATATGTGAGTTGTCTATGGTTTAGGGAACTTGAATGTTTATTGTGACCTTTGTAAGGTTGTTGCCTTAATTTTAGGATTGTTACCATTATGTGATCATGTTGTCCAATGTACACACTTACACCTCATACATGCGTACAAGTAGTATAGGTCCATGCTATCTAATGAAGGGATAATTCTCACATATACTAATGTCTACTACTATGCATGTAGAGTGCATGTCTATGAAGTATGAATGTATCTCTTAACTAGGATGCTTCATAAGTGTACTAGTATGGACAAGGGTATGGGACCTTGTCTATGCATTGCACAAGTGTACCTTGATAGGTTAGTTCCTAGGTTGATTCTATATGTACATGAATATGAATAAATGGTTAAGTAATGAACATGTATTACATGCATGAATGAAGTAAAGTATTAACATGTGTGGGTCAAAGTTATTGATGTGAATAGTTTTCTTACATATAAGTACAAACACATGAAATACGTGTCCATTATGCATGTATGATGATTTAGTCAATAGAGGGGCTCTTGAACGGTGTTCTCAAGAGTATCCTAAACTAGATGGTAATATACTTTGTCAATGTGAAAGGTTTTCTCACATGAATTAGGTTAATGAAAGGACTCTCTCATATATGACCTATTAGATAAGCATATGAGGGGTTAACTCTTCTAAGCGTATATCTTATAAATTAAAGAATAATAAAGGCTTTTCAATAAAGGAAACTTAGCTTAGCACCGAGTGAACTTGAAGATGAGGGGTTCCCCTTTCCAATGTGGGATGGCTTGTTCACCAAAGTCCTCACGAGGTGGATAAATACAATGCCTCATTTGGCATAAAGAGGGTTTCCATACATGCCTATAAGTTCCATAAACTATGTTTGCCCCACGGGATCTAGCTAGTGATATTACCTAATATGCTAGTATGATGTTAGTGTTCTACTTTGGCAGGGTAGAGCACCTTCCCTTGGTGTAAGGATCTAGAACACCAAATTCCATGTTTAGCATTCATGCTCTTTGTGTCGGTTAAGGCTATTGTTTACCTAAAGTAAAATGGACAATAGAAGTAAAGTAAGGACCATGACTACAACAACCTAAGGGAAGTTGCCTACTGTAGGTTAGGGTATGTGACTTTACCTATGCATTGCACAAGTAGCTCTTGAGGGGAGTTCTACAAAGGTGTTCTATATGTATATGAATATGTTTATGTTTCTTATGCATGATTCTATGACATTGACTTAATTGCATAATAATGTGCATGGTATGAGTCTTATAGTGTCTATATGATGAAGTCTTACTTTATATGTATAATGTTGGTCTTGTGACTATATGATCAAGGTCTTACTTGGTATGGGGGAGTTGACTATACTTCTCATGATTATGTATGAAGTAAATGATGATGCTTGTGGTCTCTATATGAGTTTACTATGTATGTGTGAGGTGATGGGACTTCACATGTACATTGCACTAGCAGGCTTAGATTTGGATTGTGAGTAAGGGTCGTGTCCCTAATATACTCTAATTATGTTGAGTCTAAGATGTTAGATAGAGTTAGAGTATTAATATATATTATGACTTATATGTTATATATATATGAAGTGATGTTTCTAGCATATGATGTGCTATGAAATTTTTTTAAAGTTTCCGCTGAATTTACTATGACAATGCAATGAATGATAACTATGGGATTGTATAAAACCTCCGAGAGGTCAAATATGCCATACTAGTTCTAGGGGGTGATCCTCTGTCGTGACAAACATGGTATCATTTTAGGGTCGAAAGTCTCATATTGCCACGTCTAGTAGAGTCTCGTTCATCGGTGGTGAGTCGCAACCCATCTATGGGTGAGAGGCTATAGGACAATTGATTTTCCCTTCTTCACTATTCTCATGTCGTGACATAGAACTTAAATCTATAAGATCTCTCTCTTATGTATTCTTTTCTGGTGGTATTTTAGATGTGATTACTCGGATATGATGGTATCTATATGCTTGAGAGAAAAAAAAAGGTAAGTTGTGATGCTTATCTTGGTTTTATGGTTTGATGAGTGTGTGTGAAGGTGAATTCTGGCATGCTTTGAAGATGTGATGTAATTTATGGCTATATATGAGACCTATGTGAAGATTTATGTTGTGTTATGGTTATAACTTATTAAAGAGTTTTTATGGTTAAAATAAGTTTTCTTTCGGAAGAATGAGTTTCTATATGGCTTCGTATGATGATAGTCTAATGATATGGTGTAGGATTGAAATGCTTTGGAACAAATGTTGTAATTAGGTAAGGATGCATGTTGCCTTGTATTTGAGTGAAAGTTGAATGTTGCCCTTTATTTATGTGTGTGACCGTTAATGGTTGTCTTGTTTGGATTGGAGTCTTTTGTATAGAATTGATTCTAGAAGTGAAGGTAGTGTTCTTATCTTGTAGGGTGATTATGTGGGTTGGAATGACCCGAAAGTTACCATACCTTAGTATTTAAATAAAAAAATTGTCCTTATGGCTAAGTCTCCTCTGTTATTTCACTTAATGTCTTATGATCCTTGGTATTTATGGTATAGTTGAGACCTTATGCGGCTGGGTAGTATGACCTAACTTGATTTTCTATATTTCCTTTAGGTGATAAACTTAGAGGAATGATGATGCTTGAGGTATTTACCCTTGATGATCAAGTTAGTAGACTCCTTGAAAAGAGATTAGGTGTGAGAATCCTCTATGATGTTAAATCTTTTTGAGTGAAGAGTATGAAAGGTTATTTTTTACTTTCCTTGAACTTGGTGTTTGAGGGCATGATGTGATTAGGCTTCCCCAAGCGGGAGATAATGTTCCTAGTTGGTGAGATTTAGAATGCCCTTGATGTTCCTATGTTGAGTTCCTTTGAACTTCTTTATGCTGGAAATCACTTTTAGGTGATATTGATAAAGTGTTTGCTTAAAGGTTAGATCCCAAGAGTTGGGTAATGTGCTTAGTTATTAAAGATGGTGAGCTAAAAATTATCTTAAGGTTGAGATAAGTTGCTTTTAAATGACTTTACCCTAAGTGGGGGAATGGTGAGGTGATTAGTAAGGTGACAAATGTTCCTATCTTGTCCTTCTATTCTTACTTGAGCTTGAAATTAAAGAGTTTCAAATAGCTTGTTCATGATAGGAGTCCTGCATACAAGTATGGGTTGCATGTTCTCCATATGTTATGTCTGTCTTAAATGACACTATGGTATGTATATTTTGAAGATTCTAAATTGCATGAAAAAAGATTTTGATCAAATTCATGTTCAATCATGTTTAGTATGCATCTTGACGTGTAAATCATGCATTAGACTTCATCAGATTAGGTAAAGCACATATTTGATATCATTTTTATGTGTGATCTTCTTAAAATGAAAAATGATGAGTCCCTTGAAAATTATGTGACTTTTATGGTTTGGAAAGCCTGATTATAGGCTAACTCTAGAAAAGTGAAGGCATGTCTAGCTAGTGCCCTTGTGTGTGCCCATAAATTGTAAGATTTTCTCTAAATGATGCATGATTATGAAAGCTAGTGTTATGATAGAAATTGAAATTAAGTGAAATGACTTCCTATTGTTGTAATTTATGTGGTTTGATTTACCATTTTAACTTCACTATGAAGGAAGTATAAGCATCTTTTGGTTAAAAGTTGAGAAACTCTCTTTTAAAGTGAATTGATCTTTGTGCTTGCTTGTGTATAAACTCATGAGATATGTAAGTGTGTTGAGGAGAAGGAAATTCCTCTTTAAACATAACTAAGTGTGGTAAGGTTGAGTATGGACTTCATGGCATAATTTCTAAATGATAAAGATCCTACTTTATCTACTTGACTCAAGTCTATGTGTATTGAAGTAAGAGTGCTTATTTGCTTCTTGAGTGATGTTGAACTTACCTTTGTGTAACTAAAGTTGTTTCGTAATTAAATCCTAATGAATTAGAATGGAAATACCATGTTATGATTAGGATAAAGATGTTCCTCCTATGAACATGACAAGAGCCTATGTGTTTGATCTATTTCATAAGTGAGTGAATAAAGCTTTTGCTTGCTTGTGTTGCATTGAGTGCTAAACGGTTTGAAGTTGGTTTTCCTTGTAAGTTTGGTGCATTGAATTCTATGTTATGATTTTATGAATGTTGTGGGCTACTATATGGGTCATTGAAGTCCTTGTTGTGCTTAAAGTGTTCCAAGTGTCATTCGAGGACGAACGTTTCCAAGTAGGGGATATTGTAAGGACCCTCAAAATGAATTAAGGTTCCAGATCCTCATATGTTATTTAAAAATAAGTTAAATAATTGTTTTAAAGTATGCATACTTGATTTAAAGTGATTTGGATGTCAAATGTCCAAGACGTTCCAAAGTTAACCCTTGAAACAAGCTTGTGTGTTCTAGTGTGACTTGGTATGTTTTATGTGTTTTTGGATGCTCAAATTTATAGGAGAGGTTTATAACATGTATAGGAGAGTATTTGAGGTGAAAACCTCCGGGAAAAGTTCCCAAAGGACCAACCAAAGGGTCCTTGAGGACGATCCGATCTTGGGCCAGCAAGTTGCCCAAGGGAGCATTGCTTGTTCCTTGGTCAAATACGTCCGCGTCGCGTAATTGGTCCTCCATAGGTAAAAAAGTTGGTCCGTGTCAAGGCGCGAACCTGTTCCCCAATGAAGATTTCAAAAACGAAAGTTGAGTTTGACATGTATAAAAGTCCAAATAAGTGTGGGGTTGTTGTGGTAATATCGGGAGACAGTTATAAACAGTTTTTAATACTTATTTAAACCCTTTCCGAAGTCAAAACCTCAACACCCAATAAGAAAATCAAAATCCCAAAAGCTCTCTTCTCTTCCAAATTCACTCAAACCTCCATTGGAGGGAAAACTCAAAGTTCAAGCTATGGTCTGGATTTCTATGGTTTCTTGTCAAATTTATCATTGTTATTCAATCAATAAGGTATGGTGATCCTCCATCCTTAGTTATCCATTCATTTAAGGAGTTCAATCAACGATTTTCAAAACTAATTCAAACACCAAAATTCCCAATTTTCAATCTAGCCATGGGTTCTTTCTCAAATTGATTTTCAAAACATGTTTGTTAAAAAATTGATGATTATCTACTTTTCTAAAGATTAATTTCAATCAAATTCCATGAAGAACCCATGATCCTCCTAATTTCTCAAATTGGTCTATAATGTGGGTCTTGTGATCTTGACTCTAGGTTGATTAAATTAAGTTTAAATTATGTTGAATTGCCTATTACTATTATTATTCATGAAAATTGAATATTAATTGTTGATGACTAATCAATGATGTTCAAGGTTTAGGGATTGCATAAATTGATCTATATTCCTCTACTTTCTATAGACTTGATGAAGTAGTGTACCTAATATGATCTTGAAACCATGGTGTTTGAAGTATGATTTCATTTATGTAATGGTACCTTTAGATACTGTTTATACATGTATTGATGTTGAATTATGGGAATTTATCAATGATTATTAAATCTTGGAGGAATTGTAAGTTGGCATATTCTCTCTACTTTTCTACAGAATTGCTAGATGCTAGGCCTTGTATGACATCTCGTGGTATGGTACACATATGGTGGCGGATTTAACCTAATTTTCATTCTATATGTTATGTGATCAAAACCTTGAAGGCAATTGTATCTTCAATATATGGTTATTGTGATCACACATTGTGAAGAATTATGCCTAGTTAATGCTAGTTCATGACCTAGTTTATATTTATGATGCTTTCTATATGTGAATGAAGATGTTAGGGTTAGGGGTATATACGTTTGACATGGTTGAGGTCTATTGATGATTGATTACTCTTGTGTAGCATGACCCCTACCTATTAACTTTACATGAGTGTGTTGTCTTAAGCATTATTAGGAGTCGTAGATTCAAGTAATAAAGATGTCTTGTCTCCTATATTATAACGTTGTTGTTTGTGGTCTATAGTTTCTATTACTCTAAATGAGAGTTGTCTATGGTTTAGGAGACTTGAATGCTTATTGTGACCTTTGTAAGTTGGCTTCCTGAATGATAGGATTGTTACTATTATGAGATCATATTGTCCAATGTACACACTTACACCTCATGCATGCTTACAAGTAGAATAGGTTCATGGTGTCTAATGAAGGGATATTTCTCATATGCACTTGTAGCGTCCCTTTCCGAGAGATACTACAACCTTACAAGAAACCTAATTTAATACTTGCGACATTTAAATGAGAATAACGAAGGGATACAAATTTTAATCTAGTTTAGGGATAAGGTTCATAAAACATAATTTAGTTAAGGATGTGCATCTGGTCCATTTTAAGCATATATTTCAGAAAAAGAAATTTATATGGCATGGAATTTTAACTATTGACGAAAAAGCCTCCAAAAATCTGTTAAGCAAAACCGACAAGCTTTTCGTGCATATATTATCTTCACACTAAAGAACAAAATAACAATAATATTACCAAATCCTGAGTACCGAAATTTGCCGGTTCATGCTTCACACGAACTTACAAAATATAAAGAAAATTAGTATTTTACAAGACATGGGTTCACACACCCCAAAAAAATAAAAATGTATAATTGTACTTATATTACCACCCATGATGACATGACAAAATAAGCCCTCAAAATTTCATGTAAATATACAATACATAGATCACGTACAAGTTCCAAGGTTTATACAAAATATATATATGACTATATGCAAGTGTAATCTTCCTTAAGGCTTTCTAAATCTCCATCTTCAAAGACCAACTTCAAGCGTCCTCTTGAAAATTCCCTATGATAGAAACAACTATAGCTAAGCATAAAGATTAGTGGTGTAAAAACTATAGATCCGGCGCCCTTAGATTCATCAAGTCATCATTCTCAAGTCAGGGGAAGTATAATTGAAATATAATATGTAAATCAAGTGAACATTGTACAAAGAGTATGAAGTTGGATAATCAAATCTCCAAATGTCAATAGCGTTCATAGCACAATTTTCCAAGAGGTTCAATAAAAAGACTCGTGCAATATATACATCATGTCATTGCACTAAGCACGACAAGTATCAAGAAGGGCCAACGCCCTGTATCACAGAAGGTCAAAGCCCAATAAACACGAGAAACAAGAACCATATTAAAAGTGGCTTTCTAGTTCGTACTTAAAATGGACAACTCCCATACTTGAGACGAACTAAAAATCCAGAATTAAGATGGCAAATGATCCAAATCAAGAGGCATGTCAATAGTTACAAAGTCACAACCACAAGAATAACAAAGTCCTAACAAGAATGCCAAGTGATCAAACAATAAGTACAAGTGGGCGCGTTACACAAGAGTCTTTAACGCCTTAAACGACAACAACAGAAATATGCAAAGTGACAAGAGGTAACAAACGTACCAATATAAACTTTCAGATATACCAAAAAGTAACAATAGTAAAAGTACAAGTTTATACACAAACCTCAACGCTTTAGCAAAGAAACAGTCCAACATGACTTCAAGAGTTCCAACCATAGACCAACCAATGTATAACGGTCCTCAAAATATTCACGAGTATACACAACCATAAAAATACAATTACTTATTTAATTCCTAGTATCTCAATACTGTCGAAGTAAAATAGAATAATCATCACAAGTAAGCCTAGCCTGTACATTTATGACTAAGCTCCCAAAACAGTGATTCTGTCCAACAAAAGTACTTTATGTCGCAACTTAGTTTAAAAACAGGAAACAACAAAACTGGACTTTATATGCATCATAAATATATGTAGTTACATGTCTTAATCTTGAAAATAATCAAGAATCACCTCAAACTATGTTTTCCACAGAAAGATATAATCAACACACTAACAATTGAGCAGACAAAATTTCTAATTCCAGTAGTTGGACATAATTTGTCCTATAGTGCGTCCCATATTTCGAATCCATAACAGAAAAATTAGAATTTTTAATAAATATAAGAGTTGTAGAACTACGAATCATATTTCCAAATCATATTTATTCACTTTAAACTAATTTCTATTCAACAAGATATGCTTAAAATACAAAAAGACTACCCCGGTAAGAAATAATTTTTTCATCACTTACCAAAAGAAGTTTGTGTGTTGAATTCACACAAAAGGAGCTAGTTTTCATTTTTATTTTTGAAGAAAAACTTTTTAGATAATTTATAAGGTTCATAAACTTCATTTGAAACAAAATCACAAGAGGAGGTGTCCAAATATAGTCTGTAGAGAGTGAAGCTTAGTCACACATACATGTGTCACTAAAAGAGTGCTGCCCAATTATTGTGTGCTGCCCCAAAATTCTTACATATACTCCTATATATATACTTTATACCAAAAAAATTCAACACATAAGAAATTCTATTTAGTGATTTTTCGCAAATACCCCCATACAATACCTTAAATTACATAACAATTTGTGTTAGGCACGTTTACAATTATCACAAAATTTCAAGTTCCTAAAATTAGTATAAAACACCTTAAAGTAATTGAGCGATGGTATTGACTTGTAAATAAGGGTCTAGTATCTTAAGGGTGTTACAACTCTCTCTCCCTTAAAGAAATTTCCTCTCAAAATTTATCTTAGGCTAGTCCCGAAACAAGTGCGGATATTGTGTCCTCATGTCTTCTTCTCTCTCCCCGGTAGCTTCTTTTTTAGAATGGTTCATCCAAAGTACCTTTACTAAGGGAATTTTGTTTGTTCATAAGCTGGTTTATCTCACAAGCTTGAATTAGGATAGGTTCTTCGTTATACGTCAAGTTAGGATTAACCTCAATAGATTCAATTGGAAGAACATGAGATGGATCAGTATGATATATTCGGATCATAGAAACATGGAGTACATTGTGGATCTTGTCTAACTCCAGTAATAAAGACAATTTATATGCAACTGGTCCAACCCTTTCAAGTATCTCATAAGGTCCAATAAATCAGGGACTAAGTTTTCCTTTTCGGCCAAATCTCATAATTTTTTCATGGATACACCTTTAAGAATACTTTATCTCCAACTTGATATTAAATATTACTAATTTTTAGATCAGCGTACGACTTTTTTCTATCCGAAGAAATCTTTAAACGATCCTTGATAATTTTAACCTTGTCCTCGGTTTGCTGCACCATTTCAGGACCAATAAGCTTTCTTTCACCAATTTCACTCCAAGAAAGATGGGTCCGACAGTTTCTTCCATATAAGTCTTCATAGGGAGGCATCCCAATACATGATTGGTAGCTATTATTGTAAGAAAATTCCATCAAAGCCAAGTGTTTGTCCCAACTACCCTGAAATACCATAATTCAAACTCGAAGCATATCCTTCAAAATTTGGATCACTCTTTCCGACTGGCCGTTTGTCTGAGGATGGAATAAAGTGCTAAATTTCAACTTAGTACATAAAGCTTCCTGCAAGGTGCCCCAAAATCTAGATGTAAACCTTAGGTCTCGGTCATATACAATAGACATATGGATCCCATGTAGTCTTACAATCTTATTAATGTACAACTCGGCTAAACGTTCAAGTTATTAATCCATTCTAATTTCTAAGAAGTGTGGACTTTTTGTTAGACTATCAACAATCACCCATATTGCATCATGATTTCTCCGAGTGCGAGGAAGTCCAGAAACAAAGTCCATAGTTATTTTCTCCCATTTCCATTCCGGTATCAACAAGGGCTGTAGTAAACCAACTGGGACTTGATGTTCTGCCTTTACTTGTTGACAAACCAAACATTTTGAAATGAACTCTGCAATGTCTCTCTTCATACCATTCCACCAATAATTTTCTTTGATGTCTGGTACATCTTTGTACCTCTAGGATGCATTGCATATGGTGAAGTATGTGCTTCTTTTAATATTTGTCTCCTCAATTTGTCATCATCAGGGACACATAACCTATTTTATAAAGTAAGACACCATCCTTTGTTAATGTAAAATCAAGCTTTTCCCCATTTTCGACCTCTCTAGTCAATTTTACAAGTTTCTTATCTAACTTTTGTGCTTCCTTCACTTGTTCAAGTAATATTGGCTTAACATGCAAATTAGCAATATCTTAACCATTGGAATCAGGTGTAAAACAAACATTCATGGCTATTAACTCAAGGAGAAATTTCAAAAGACTCAAATAAATGCTTGAGAATGATTTTCGACTTAAGGCATCGGCAACAAAATTAGCTCTACCTGGATGATAATCCATTGTGCAGTCATAATCCCTGATGATTTCAAGTCATCTATGTTATCTTAGGTTCAACTCCTTTTAACTACCCCAGTATTTTAAGCTCTTGTGATCAGTGAATATATGACATTTCTCTCCATACAAAATAATGTCACTAAATTTTTAAAGAAAACACTATAGCATCAAGATCATGAGTAGGATAATTCAATTCATGTGGTATTAATTTCTGAGAGGCATAAGATATTTCCTTCCCTTCTTGCATGAAAACGCATCCTAGACCATTGTGAGAAGCATCATTGTACACTACATATTCGTTCTCCTCAATTGGTAGAGTAAGTATAGGCACTTGAGTCAACAAGGATTTGAGTGTTTCAAAGCTCTTTTGACATTTTTCATCCCCAATAAACTTTACTTCCTTCTGTCAGAGTTTAGTCAAACGGGAGGCAATAATGGAGAAGCCTTTCACAAATCTTCTATAGTATCGTGCTAAGCCCATAAAACTCTTACTTCAGTTGGACTTTTGGAAGGTCTCCATACAACAACTGTCTGTATCTTACTAGTATCCACCTTCACGCTTTCACTTGATACAACATGTCCCAAAAAAGATACCTCATCAAGACAAAACTCACACTTAGAAAGTTTTACATAAAATTCTCTCTCCTTCAAAATCTGCAAAATAATCCGAAGGTGTTTATCATGGTCTTCACTACTTCTCGAATATATTAATATATCATCTATAAAAACAACCACAAACTGATCAACATAAGGCTTGAATACACGATTCATTAGATCCTTAAATACCGCAGCAACATTTGTCAATCTGAATGGCATCAACAAAAATTCATAATGACCATACCGAGTTCTAAAAGGAGTTTTAGGAACATCATTCTCTCTAACGTGCAGTTGGTTGTACCCAAACCTTGAATCGATCTTTTAGAATACTTTAGCACCCTTCAGTTGGTCAAAAAATCATCAATCCTTGGTAATGGATATCTTTTATTTATGGTTATTCTGTTCAATTGTCTATAGTCAATACAAATCCTAAGAGTGCCATCTTTCTTCTTTACAAATAAACCTGGGGCTCCCCAAGGAGAAAGACTAGGTCTAATAAAACCTTTCTCAAGATGTTCTTGCAATTGAGATTTGCTGGAGCCATTCTATAAGGAGTGATGGAAATACAGGTTGATCCAGGAATAAGCTCGATTGGAAATTTGATTTCTCTCTTTCCGGGGGTAATCAAGGAAGTTTTTATGGGAAGACTTCTACAAAATCACATACAACATTTATGTCCTTGATACAAGTACTCTCCAACTATGTATCAACTATATAAGTAAGATATGCCCCACACAACCTTGACGCATCAACTTTCTTGCCAAGGCTACATAAATATTATTGATGTCAAAGATCTTTCACCTTGTATGATATGTGAACATGTAGGATCTTTAAAAGACACACTTGACCTACAATCTAAGACTGCATGATATTTATAAAGCCAGTCCATCTCGATAATAACATCAAAATCCTTGCAGGGTATTTCAATCAAATCAGCAGGGAAGACTAGATTTTGAAGCACGAAGGCACAATCATGACAAATTCAATTACACACAACCATATAACCTGATGGACTTTCAACAAATACATCATAATTAAGTCTCACGGATTTCACATTTTCAGGAAGGACAAGTGAGGAACAAATATAGGGATATGTAGAATTAAGAAACAATGTAAACACACACAAGCCAAATAAGTCAAATTTAACGACAACCACGTCTTGTCCATCTTGATCATCCCTCAGCCTCATAGAATAAGCGTGTGAAGTACCACTGCACCTACTGCTTGGGTGTTTCGAGGACTTGCACCTTTATTAGTTTGAGGAGTATTAAAAGAAGTCTTATGAATCGAACCTTCAGTTTTCGAGGAAAGAGCATTATTAGGATTTGGATAGTCCTTCTCTGTATGATAAAAGCTCCCACTATTAAAACATGCACCAGAGTCTCTCCTGCAAGTACCAGAATGATTCATTACACATTGCCAACAAGTGGGAACACGAGGCTTGCCTTGTCCATAATTTGGAGTGCTAGTTGTAGAAAAATATGATCTATTTTACTTTTGTTGAGCTGACCTATAATCACTACTAGCCTTAGAAATATCAAACCATTCCCTTTTTATGGACCTCCAAAATGTGGTCTAGGCTTTTGGAATTTGTTTTCATTTCTACTAGCTTCTTCTTTATCAATTCGTTCCAAAGTAAAAGCAGTAGACACTAACTTGCAAAAGTTCTTATGTTGCAGGATCGCCAAATTCTTCCTAATGGAATCATTTAAACCCACTTTAGATTTCATGAACTTGTCTTTTTCCTCATTAATAATACCTCCATCATAACGAGAGAGCCTTAGAAATTTTTGTTCATATTTAGCAATAGATATGTCTCGCTGCCTTAGATTCAAAAACTCCTTTTTCTTTGCATCACAATAAGCACGTGGTACATACTTCATATGGAATTCCTTAAGAAAATCATCCCAAGTAAGAACAGGAGCTTTACCTTGGCATTCGGAGCACTTACCCACCAATCATAAGCATCCTTTTGTAATAGTTAAATAGCATACTTAAATTTCGCAACATCAGAACACTCCAACTGCTCAAACACCCTCTACATGCAATCTAGCCATTGTCCAGCATCAGTAGGATCAACAGTGCCTTCAACTCCAATCCACCCATTTTCCTCACTTTTTCACAGTTAATCCCATTGAGATCATGCATCGATTCAGCCATGTGGTGGAAGAATTCAGCCATCTGTTGAAAAGGAGGATTCATGGCTTGAGTACCATGGCTTATATGAGGATGTGAACCATCTCTTACACGATGATGGCTTCCCATTTCAGATCCTCAAGTGTGGGGAACATCTTAATTCGAGATACTATCTGCAACCCCTTCTAGTGCATGAGGTTGAGAAATAAAGGCACTTGAACCTTCACAAGCAGCTTCCATAGGTCAGTCAGAAGAAGTGGTCATAACTTAATTCCTTCAAAATGGAAGATCACACGTCATTAGGGACATGTACATGATTCATGTGCACTCTATGTGCAATAAGGAAATGGACAAAACTATGTAAGTGATCATAAACTCTGAATAGAACTATTTCAAAACCAACAACTATGCAAGTAATTCACAGAAAAATCATAGAACCACAAACCTAGGCTCTGAAACCAACACTTGTAGCGTCCCTTTTCGAAAGGTACTACAACCTTACAAGAAACCTAATTTAATACTTGCGACATATAAAAGAGATTAACTAAGGCATACTGATTTTTATCTAGTTGAGGGATAAGGTTCATAACACATAATTTAGTTAAGGATGTGTCTCGGTCCCATTTTAAACATATATGAAGAATTTTATTTAAATGGCATGGAATTTTAACTAATGACAAAAAAGCCACCAAAATTATATTAAGCAAAACCGACGAGCTTTTCGTGCATATATTATATTCACACTTAAGGATGAAATAACAATAATATTACCAACTTCCGAATACCGAAATCAGCTAATTCATGCTTCACGCAAACTTACAAAACATAGAGCAAATTAGTATTTTACAAGACATGGGTTCTCACACCCCAAAAAGGATAAAATTGTATAATCTTACTTATATTACAACCCATGGTTACATGACCAAATAAACCCTCAAAATTTCATGTAAATATACAATACATAGATCATGTACAAGTCCCAAGGTTTATACAAAATATATTTATGCCTATATGAAAGTGTGATCTTCCTTAAGGCTTTCAAAATATCCATCTTCACTGACCATCTTCAAGCGTCCTCTTGAAGATTCCCTACAATAGAAACAACTATTGCTAAGCATAAAGTTTAGTGGTGTAAAAACTATAGATCCAGCACACTTAGATTCATTAAGTCATCATTCTCAAGTCCAGGGATCATAATTGAAATATAATAAGTAAATTAAGTAAACAATATACAAAGAGAATCAAGTTAGATAATTGAAGCTCCAAATGTCAATAGAGTTCATAGCACAATTTTCCAAGAGGTTCAATAACAAGAATCGCCCAATATATACATCGTGTCTTCACACTAAGCACGAGCAGATATCAAGAAGGGCCAAATCCTTTATGTAGATGGGTCAAAGCCCAATAAATAAGAGAATCAAGAACCATATTAAAAGTGGCTTTCTAGTTCGTACTTAAAATGGAAAACTCTCATACTTAAGACGAATTAAAAATCCAGAGTCAAGATGGTAAATGATCAAAATCAAGAGACATGCTAATAGTGAAAAAGTCACATCCACAAGAAGGAGAAAGTCCCAACAAGAATGCCAAGTGATCAAACAATCTGTACAAGTGGGCGAGTTACACAAGAGTCTTTAACGCCTTAAACGTCAACAACACAAATATGCAAGTTAACAAGAGGTAACCAACTTACTAATATAAAATTTCATATATACCAGCAAGTAAGAATAGTACAAGTACAAGTTTATATACAAACCTCAACGCTTTAGCAAAGAAACAATCAAACATGACTTCAAGAAATCAAACCGTAGACCAACCAATATATGAAGGTCCTCAACTTGTTCACGAGTATATAAAAACCTTAAAAATACAATTAAATGAATTATTTAATTCCTAGTATATTAATCATTTCGAAGTAAAACCGGATAATCATCACAAGTAAGCCTAGCATGTACATTTACAACTAAGCTCCCAAAATAGTGATTCTTTCCAACAAAAGTAGTTCATGTCGCAACTTAGTTTTGAAACAGGAAACAACAAAACTAGACTTTATATGCTTCACAAAAGATGTAGGTACATCTCTTGCAAATAATCAAGAATCACCTCAAAATACATTTTCTATAGAAAGATATAATCAACACACTGACAGTTGAGTAGACATGATTTCTAATAAGAATAATTGACAAAACTTATCTTATGTTGCATCCCATATTTTGAATGAGTAACAGCAAAAAGAATTTTAAAGAAGCATAAGAGTTGTATAAATTCGAATTATCTTCCCAAATCATATTTATTCACTGTAAACGAAGTTCTATAAAAAAAGATATGCTTGAAACACAAAAGGCTACAAAGCTAAGAAATAGATTTTTTTTCATCACTTACCAAAAGAAGTTTGTGTGTCGAATTCACCCAAAAGGAGATAGTTTTTCTTTTGATTTTTGAAGAACAACTGTCTAGATAATGTAAAATGTTCTTAAACTTCAGTTGAAACGAAATTAGAAGAGGAGGTGTCCATATATAGTCTATAGAGAGTGAATCTTGGTCACACATACAGATGTCATTAAAAGGGTGATGCCCAAAAACTTAAACTTATAAGAAATTCTAATTAGTCAATTAACACAAATAACCACATACAATACCTTAAATATGATAGCAATTTGTGTTAGGCATATTTACAATTATCACAAAATTTCTAGTTTCCAAAATGAGTATAAATACCTTTTAGTAATTAAGTGATAGTGTTGACTTGTAAATAAGGGTCTCGTATCTTAGGGGTGTTACAACACCAATCCACTACTATGCATGTAGAGTACATATCCATTAAGTATGAATGTCTTTCTTCACTAGGATGAGTTGATAGGTGTAATAGTATTGACAAGGGTATGGGACCTTGTCTATGTGTTGTGCACGTGTGCCTTGATAGGATTGTTCCTAGGTTTATTCTATATGTACATGAATATGAATGAATGGTTAAGTGATGAACCTGTATTATATGCAAGAATGAAGTAAAGTATGAACATGTGTGGGTCAAAGGTATTTGTGTGAATGGTTTGCTCATATATAAGTACGCACACACATGAAAATGTGTCCATTATGCAGGTATGATGATCTAGTCAAGAGAGGGGCTCTTGAAAGGTGTTCTCAAGAGTATCCTAAACTGATGGTGCTTGAATATTATATGTCCATGTGAAAGGAAGGTTTTCTCACATAAATTAGATTGATGAAAGGACTCTCACATCTATGATCTATGAGCTAAGCATATGAGGGGTTAACTCTCCTAATCCTATCTCTTTTAAAGTAATGAATAATAAAGGCTTCTCAATTAAGGGAATTTACCATAGCACAGAGTGAACTTGAAGATGAGGGGTGCCCCTTCTTAATGTGGGAAGGCTTGCTTACCAAAGTCCTCACGAGGTGGATAATTAAAATGCCCCATTTTCCATAAAAAAGGGTTTCCATATATGCCTCTAAGTTCCATAAACTATGTTTGCCCCATCGTATCTAGCAAGTGATATAACCTAATATGCCAGCATGATGTTAATGTTCTACTTTGGCAAGGTAGAGCACCTTCCCTTGGTGAAAGGCTCTACAACACCAAATTTCATGTTTAGCACCCGTGGTCTTAGTGTCGATTAAGACTATAGTTTACCTAAAGTAAAATGGACAATGGAAGTAAAGTAAGGACCCTGACTAGGATAACCTAAGGAAAGTTGTTTAGTGTAGGTGAGGTTATGAGACTTTACCTATGCATTACATAAGTAGATTTAGAGGGAGTTCTAGCAAGGTGTTCAATATGTATATATGTATATGCTTATGTTTCTTATGCATGATTCTAAGGCATTGACTTAATTGCATAATAACATGAACGGTATGAGTCTTATAGTGTCTATATAATTAAGTCTTACTTTATATGTATAATGTTGGTCTTGTGACCATATGATGAAGGTCTTACTTTGTATGGGGGAGTTGACTATACTTGGCATGATTATGTATGAAGTAAATGATGATTCTTATGGTCACTTAAGTATTTGTGAGGTTATACGACTTCACATGTACATTGCACTAGTAGGATTAGATTGGGATTGTGAGTAAGGTCTTATAATGGGTTATGTGAAGTAAGGTTAGCATGTGTGCAAGTTGAACATAGTTTAATGTAATAGTATTGGGAGTCTTTACTTGAAGTGTCTTATTATATGTTATACTTCTAGGAATGCATGTTTTTAGTTAAGAAGGTTGTATGTATGCCTTGTGGTCTTAAGGTGATTCATTGCTCCAAGTATCACTATAGGGTTACTTGGGAAGTTAATGAGTTGAAGAAATGAGTTCAGTGTAAATGAAATATACTTATTATAATGTGTCTATAATTGTGCCTTAAATTCAGTGTGTGGTTTTATGGGATATTATGACTATTGTATATTCCTAAATGAAGTATGTGAATTGTATGATGCCTATGGTATCACGTTTTATGAAGTTTTCACAAAAAAGCAGGATGCATGGTTTTAAAGTAAAATGTCCCTTTTAAATGCATGATTTTGCATGGTTGTCATACTTAGTGCATTCTTGTACTAACACCATTCTTCATTACTTTTTACACAAAGTGTAGGTTATATATTCTTAAAATATGTCTCTATGGTAAAGGGCTTGATGTGCGTGTCCCAAGTTCAAAGAAAGGAATCCTTAAGATTCAAGGATGTCCTATGTCAAGTTTATGTTAAATTCATGTAATAGTTTAGGTATGTATTATATATAAGGGTCATGTCCCTAATGTAGTCTAATGATGGTGAGTCTAAGATGGCAAAGAGACTTAGAGTCTAAATATATATTACGACTATATATATATATATATATATATATATATATATATATATATATATATATATATATATATATATATATATATATATATATATATATATATATATGTGTGTGTGTGTGTGTGTGTGTGTGTGTGTGTGGTGTGTCGTGTGTGTGTGTGTGTGTGTGTGTGTGTGTGTGTGTGTGTGTGGTGTTTGTGTGTGTTTGTGTGTGTGTGTGTGTGTGTTTGTGTGTGAAGTGATGTTTCTAGCATATGATGTGCTATGAAAAGTTTTAAATTTTCTACTAAATATACTATGGGCTTGTATAAGACATCCGAGAGGTAAAGTACGCCATATTACTTTTAGGGGTTTCTCCCCGGTCGTGACAAACAAGTTGATTGCTTTCCACCAGTGCTGAACAGGTTCAAGCAATCTATTTGTTATACTATTGCAGATACTATTGGGGTCCACCCCTCGGTATTTTCCCCACAATATCCAACTCATGCAAAGATCATTAGCCTATTATTGAGCACCAAATAAGGTGGAATCCACCTATACAAGAAGTAGTGAAAAGGAGATAATTAAGTGGTTGAATGCTGGAGTCATTTATCCAATTGTGGACAGCAGTTGGGTGTGTCTTGTTCCTGTGTGCCTTACAAGGGTGGGATGCCTGTGGTACCTCATAAAAGGAACGAGCTTGTTTTGATGCAGTCAGTGATCGGTTTAGAGTTTGCATGGACTACCAGAATTTTAATTCTTGGATTGAGAAGGACCTTTTGCCTATGTCTATCATCGATCAGATGTTATAAAGACTTGCAGGAAAGGGTTGGTATTTTTA
Organism: Solanum chilense; assembly: GCA_032847665.1. Taxonomy (NCBI): domain Eukaryota; kingdom Viridiplantae; phylum Streptophyta; class Magnoliopsida; order Solanales; family Solanaceae; genus Solanum; species Solanum chilense. The sequence goes on from CM064970.1 coordinate 36,675,429, forward strand.
TGGCTTTTCGGGCTACAATCAAATCTCTGTTGATCTTAAAGGTCAAGAAAAGACCACTTCCAGTTATCTCTATGGGACTTTTGCATTCAAAGGGATGTCGTTTGGGTTATGCAATGCACCAGCTACCTTCCAGCGTTTGTATGATGTAGATATTTTTTGATATGGTGGAGGAGACTATTGAGGTGTTCATGGATGATTTATTTGTAGTAGGCGACTCCTTTGATCGGTGCTTGAGTAAATAGGCTGAGGTGCTTAAAAGATGTGAGGATTGTAATTTGGTACTAAATTGAAGACGTGTAACTTTATGGTGACAGAATCCATAGTGTTAGGCCATTGCATCTCAGAGAAGGGGCTAGAGGTTGATCGAGCTAAAGTGGAAGTGATAAAGAAGCTTCCTCCACCCATCTCTATCAAGGTTGTGAGAAGTTTTCTTGGGAACGCTGGCTTTTATAGGAGGTTTATTAAGGAGTTTTTGAAAATTTCACATTGTTTGTGCAAACTGCTCGAGAAGGAATGTAAGTTCTATTTTGATGAATCCTATCTGTAAGCATTCGGACAGTTTAAAAGAAGTTGGTGTCCGCGCCCATTACTATTGCCAGGTTTGAGTGAGCCATTTGAGGTGATGTGTGATGCAAGTGAGGTTAAGCTTGGTGTGGTATTGGGACAAATAAGGGATAAAATCCTTCACCCCATATATCATGTAAGTAAATCCCTGAATGAAGACCAAAAGAACTACACGGTAAATGAACAAGAACTTTTTATGGTGGTGTTTTCATTCGATAAAGTTTGCTTCTATTTGTTTGGCACGAGGGTCATAGTGCATACCGGTCATTCTTCTTTGAGGTATTTGATGGCAAAGAAGGATGCGGAGCCAAGGTTGATCATATGGGTAATGTTGCTCCAAGAGTTTGATTTTGAGGTGAAATATAGAAAGGGCAATGAGAATCAAGTAGTCGACTACTTTTATTAGATTATAGGATGAAGCTCTTTGTGAATTGGGACAAAATATTGAAATTCATGATGCATTCCCAAATGAACATGTATTGGCCGCGTCTCAGGATCTGATCCTATGGTTTGCAGACTATACAAACTATCTAGCAAGTTATGTGGTTCTGTCTGATTTGACCTTCCACCAAAGGAAAAAGTTCATGCATCATGTGAAAAATTTCTTTTGGGATGTGTCTTACTTATATCGGAGTTGTGCCAATGGGATTATTCACCATTGTGTACATGATGTTGAGATGTTCAGTGTTCTGGAGGCGTGTCATTCCTCGCCCATGGGTAGGCACCATAGTGTTATCCGAACTGCCCATAAGATCTTGCAGTGTGGGTATTATTTTCGAACCATTCACCAAGATGCTCATGATTTCACCAATATATGTGATCAGTGCCAACGAGATGGAGGAATTTCAAAGAGGCAAGAGTTTTCCTTAAATCCCATTTTGGTGATTGAGCTATTTGATGTATGGGGCATTGACTTCATGGGACCCTCTGTGATTTCTTAGGGGATGAAGTACATTCTTGTGGCGGTTGACTATGTGTCTAAATGGGTGGAAGCAATTGCGCTCTCCAACAATGAAGGGAAAAGTGTCACCGCATTCCTAAAAAAGAACATCTTCTCCAGATTTGGTACACTGAGGGACATCATTAGCGAGGGCATCTCACCCTTTCGTAATAAATTTTTCAAAGTGCTGGTGGTTAAATATATTGTTCGTCACAATGTGGCTACACCTTACCACCCACAGACTAGCGGGCAAGTGAGGTGTCCAATCGGGAGATCAAACAGATTATGGAAAAAACTGTGAGCTCCAATAGAACAGATTGGTCAAGGAGGCTAGATGATGCTCTTTGGTCCTACCGCACTGCATAGAAGACTCTCATAGGTATGTCTCCATACCAACTTGTATATGGGAAGGTGTGTCACTTACCGATCGAGATAGAGCACAAAACTATGTAGGCGATGAAGAGACTAAATTTGGAATGGATCGGAGCATCAAAACAGAGGTTAAATGAGTTGAATGTGCTTTATGAGTTTCACCTAAAATCATATGAAAGTTCAGCCATCTACAAAGAGAAGATGAAGAAGTATCACGACCAAAGAGTTGAAAAGCGAGAATTAGCGGTTGGTGATTTGGTGTTTCAATTGAACTCTAGGTTGCACTTATTTCTGGGAAACTCAAGTGCAAGTGTAATGGGCCATTCTTCATTACCAAAGTGTAAGATTCATGAGAGGGCATTCAAAACTTCCACTACTTACCCCTTTCCCTTTCTTATCTTCCAGATGTGCAAGGATGTTGGAGTGCAATGTGGCACTATGATAAACTCCGTCGACCAAGAGGGACAGTGGATATATGCCTTATTAAGGATGATTCCAATGTAGCGGCACCCCGTAGAGAGCCCTAGATCTAGGTTCCCCTAATGAGTGAGAATTTGGCACACACGGTGGATCTAGCCCAATGGGATGACCCTATCGTACCAGTGCATGCAGATCCCACTCTGGCCTTCTCCTCACATGCAGCCAACAAGCCCCTCAGCTCATCTATATCCATGCTACCATCTTCAAAATTAGTCCCTCTAGCTCGAGTCCAGAAGTTAGAGGCACACATTGCCACCCTGCTCCATCACATTCAGCCTTGGATGAAGAAGTCCATTGAAGAGGCAGAGGACCGCATAGAGAAGCGGGTGGCAAAGCAGGCAAAGAAATAGATTCAGGTGGTTCACAAACACCTTGATTTCTTTAAGATGCATTTTCTAGCATGACCAGCCCCCACCATTGACCTCACTGCCTTCCACAATGAGTTGGCCAGCCTACGCTCCAACGTTGATGTCATCTTAGAGATGCGAGGGGCTGACCCAGAGGGTGCCCCAACTTAGCTAGATGAGGACACTATACTTGAAGATCTATTCAAGGGACCTGTTGAGCCACGAGTTCGTAGCAAGAGGCACCTCTCCACCCGCACCACTAAGGATGGTGATGAGGCTCGTGCAAGGAAGATAGAGAAAACGGAGCTGGAGAAGGCTAGGAGGGTTTCTTTATTAGATGAGGATCATCTAGGTGTGTGTGAAGGGGTTGTATGGGAGCCGTTTCTTATCTTACTTAGGTTGGTCTTTAGATAACCTTTTGTAGAGGGTTTAAGTGCTTAAATGGGTTCTAAGTGATTATGGTCATATCTTGCGGATTATTTGGGCATTGTCTTATATGTGCATATTGACTTTCGTTATGTCTCTTAAAATCTCATAATAAAGGTTTTATCAAAATGTCATGAAAGCATGTTTCTATTCTAAATGTCCTTTTTTGCATGATTTTTCATGGCTTCCATAATTAGTGCTTAATGTGCTAACCCCTTTTTTCCTTTTTGACTAAAGTGTAGGGATTGGAGTTTTTGTATGTTATGGATGATGGATAGGTTTCTAAGGTTTGAAGATGAAGTTTTGGTGAGTGCTCATTCATTCGAGAACAAGACCTACATGTTCATTTTTATGGTCTTTAGTTTTTATTCAAGTCTTTTATGGGCTTAGTCCCAAATGTTGTACTCTAAAACTATTAGATGGTTTAATGAGACATTGTAAAGATTGATGATTTAAAGTTTTTCGCTTGGTTATAAATGAAAGTATGCTTCGTGTGTGAAGAAAGTTCTAAATACTCACTTATTTTGAGTATCATAACAATGAATGACATGTGACTTGTATGAGAACTCCGAGAGGTCGAATATGCTCTTACGACTAAGGGGTGCTCTTGGGTCATGGCAGAATATCAAAAAGCAAAACAAAAGAAAAATAAGAAAAGGGATGTTCCAAATCTATTCTAAGCAACTAAAAGAAAAGCAAATTTATCCCTGCCTTCATTGGTGTAATCTACTACTACTTATACTACTCTAGCAGTTATTACTCATGCTCTTTTGCTATTATCTTTGACACAGTCTATTTTCCTTTTGCATCTGGGAGCACATACTGGTCCAGGTATTGTGGCACTTGTTTGTACGTGGTACTACTCATGTTGTTGACCAACTTGTCCTACAAAGTCATTACAGAGACTTGTAATAATATGTTCAAAAACAGTTGCGCGACAAATAATGGTATGAACTTAACCTACTTTCCCCCATAAGTTATTGATAGGAAAACTATGGTACAACAGGAGCACGAAGAAAAGGTGTATTGTGTCAGCACCACCAATAAACAATGATTATTGTTAAAAAAATCAATAATTATTATTTTAAAAACAATAAAAAAATGATTGTAAAAAAAGAGAAATTACCATTTAAAAATTTATTATAAAAAAAGTTAAAACGATCGATTAATAGTTAGTAAGAAATGGGTTAGTTTTTCTCCGTTCCTTTTTAAAATTTATCTATCCAATTATATTATTATTATTATTATTATTATTATTATTCTTATCTTTTTTACTATTATTATTATTATTATTACTACTACTACTCCTACTACTACTACTATTATTGTTATTATTATTATTATTATTATTATTATTATTATTATTATTATTATTATTATTATTATTATTATTATGAAAAATGGCCACAATCAATAAAGTTCAAGTGAAAGAAATTCATATTTATTGAATCTCTTACTTTACTTTGTGAATTTTCTTCTCATTTTTATTTGTTTTAGAATGTGTTTCATTGTTTTCTAAGTAATTTGTTTGATGATTCAGATAAATTTGATCAAAAGTACAAGAAGATTGTTTTGTCCATTTTAATTGTCTTAATATGTAATGCATTTTTAATTATTTTTTTATATAATTATAGTGTTTAACTAAGATGTTGTGTTTACGTTTTTGATAAATATATATATATATATATATATATATATATATATATATATATATATATATATATATATATATATATAGATAGATAGATAGATAGATATTTTTTTAATTTTTTTTAAAGACTCTAGTTTAATTTGAGCCTTGGGCCACCAACGGGTTTGAGTCGCCCCTGCTTCGTAGTGTCATCAATGGAATTCTTCGACCACTTCCCCGCACTCTACCTTTTACTCTCACCATAGCTATCTCCTCTACGAACATTAATTTTCATGCGTTGAGAGCGCTTCTAGAGACAAAAAAAAATTAAGGTACATTCATATTTTGAATGTACTACAAAGAAAAGTGAACGGATAGATAGAGTAATTTTACATTGAATTTGATCATTGGTCTCTCTGTCCATCATACTAGTCAAGATTGCTCCATCCCATTATGAAAACCAAATTTAATTCCAAAATACAATACTAAAGGCTCTATATTTTGTCTACTATAGATACCATAACTTATATCTAAGATACACTTGTCCATGCTACTCCATATGCATATGATTTCTTGAGCATCTAATTCCCTCCTTTCTCATTGTTCTATATCTCAATTCTTTGAACAGTCTCCACGAATGTTCTACAAAAAGCCCTTCATTGCCAAAACTTAATTAATACTAGCAATAAATTGAGTTTATTTGAATTTTTATTTGTTGAAATAGCATGTATAGGTTTTTTTATGACTTACTTTTCTTTTTAAGAATGACATATATTTGAATATTAAGTAACAATTTAACTTTAAATATCAAGTTTATCCTTATTGAAATGATTTATTACCGCACAAATCTCTATCACTTGACTTGAGACTACATGTTTCAAAATTCTTATTTCATTTTTAAACTCTACACCAAATCAAACTCACTCATATAAAATTGTGGAGGGAGTAATAATTAAGTGCATACTTCCATGGTACATCTCCAGCAAGCATCCAGTCTCCTTCTCTGTCTTGTTACAAGATTCTTAAGTGTGTACTATTATTTCCACTATCATTGATGATGGTTAACCATACCATGTAAACCTTATACTCAATCATTTGAAGGGTTAACAAAAGTTTTAGGCCAAAAAAATCATTAAAGAAAAGATTCAAGTTTAAAGTCTCATTGTGGAGGAACAGTACAAATGGTCTTATTTCTCAGTTGACTTTGAACGAGCATATCTCCTAATATATAAGGAGTTAGAAGACCTACAACCTATCAAATCTCCTACGAGTCTTGTTTCCATAAAAACAAACCTCTCTTTAAAACAATATTGGAGTAAAAAGTAATGTTCATTCTACAATGGACGCATGCACTTCCCAAATCATTGTGGGACATGTCCTTTCCCATATACTCAACAACGCGTAAAAACTTGTTTTAAACAATATATAACAACTCAACGTACTGGAAAATACTATAATAACTTTGTTTTTATATAAAAATACAAAATAACTTTATTTGGAACTTCTCTAGCCGACAACCATACCTCTAAGCTATGTGATGATATAGGGTCTCGCCCACGCCGCTGTGGTATAGAACATACTCTCTAAATAGATCCATTAAGGTATGATGAAAAATCAATAATGAATCATCTAAAAAATTTGACCTTTTCTACCGAAGTATGTTGGCTTCAAGGTTTACGAGGACTTTGAGTTATCTAAACTTGTCCCGATATGGGTGCTCAATACTACTCCCAAAATACAACTTAGCTCATATGTTTAAAAACATTTCTTTTCATATGGTTTGAGATAATTACTCAAAAGATTTCTTCAAAAAGAGATAGTACTCATGACTCCTCTTAAACTTCTTTGGAAATCATAGTTTCCTCCTCTATCAAATGTAAGAACATTTACTCATGGGAATACTTAGTTCCATGTACTCATTTTGAAAAATAAACTCAAGCTTACTCATCCATATACTTGAATACTGAAGTCTTAAAAAAATTGAAAAGATTGTAAAAGACTTTTGTAAATGACTTGGAAGAACTCTCAAGACTTATAACTCCACCTTGAATTTGAATTATGAATTCAAGATTTTAATTCATTTTATGATTTATCTCTATATGTATAGATGTAGATTAGAGTGTGGATATCAAATAGAAAATATAGGGGTGATTATGGGGAACTCACACGGAAATAAAGAAGGGTAGGGATCTGGCGACCTTGGCGCACTAAGTGGTGCAGGGAGCCAAACTTTGAGCTACTGAAGGTGGGTTGGGGAAAACTGAGTGACATTGAGCCCCGGGACCCAAACTACAGAATCTTAGTTGGGGCACATTAAGTGGCGTGGCTCCCTACCTCTATGCCCAGTTTTTTATGACATTCCTTGTTCTTCATCATGCTTTGACTTCTCTAAAATCAAATGATATCCCTCACACTCTTATGGATTTATAGATCCAATTTAAATACAATGAAATTCTCCCTAAATTACTCAAGAACAATACTTCAACAGAAAATTCTTATCACGAGATCTCAAAAAAGTCTCATATTTAAAGAATAGATCACAAACTTCAAGAAACTCATCAAGAACTCAAATCTTCTCAAGCTTATAGATGAAATACGTATGTGTAAATCATAATTGATGTGTGGGTGAACAAAACCAAATGATGTGTGGGTGAGAAATAGGTTGTGACTCTTCAATCTGGGTTCGTTGTGAATGAATATCTATATTTGTTTCCTGTCGAACTTCCTGGACTACCTCTAATTAGAGGGATTGATTTTGGTATTGTTGTAGATCCCGATGTCCAGCATACATCTATTCCACCTTAATTGAAAGAGAAGAAGAAGCTGAAATATTTGCTTGATAAAGGTTTCATTAACCCCAATATTTCACCTTAGGGTGCTCAATTACTGTTTGTACGCAAGAAATGGAACAATACAGATATGTATAGATGACATGTAGCTTAATAAAGTGATGATAAAGAACAACTACCCCCTTCCAAGGTTAGATGGTTTACATTATCAATTGTAAGGGTCTAAGTATTTTCTAAAGATCAACTTGACATCTGGATATCATTAGATGAATATTTGCGAAGTAGATATTCCTTAAACAACCTATCGAATGAGATATGGACACTTTGAGTTCCTCGTCATGTTATTAGGACTAACAAATATTCCAACAGACTTTATGGTTTTAAGGAATAGGGTTTTCAAACCCTTTATTGATATGTATGTGATTGTACTTATAGATGACATATTGATATATTCACAGGATGCTAGTGAACATGCAATTCATCATAGAGTTGTCAAACACTCAGAGCGCATCAACTATATGCTGAGTTTTCTAAATGTGAATTCTATATGAACTATGTGGCTTTTCTTGATCGTGTGGTATCTGGTGAATGCATTATAGTAGACTTCCAAAATATTGAGGTTGTAAAGAGTTGGCCTCAGCCTACTACTCCGATGGAGGTATGTAGTTTCTTGGGACTGGGTGGATATTACCGAAGGTTTGTAAATGGATTATCCTCTACTTTTTCACAATTGACAAAGTTGACGAAGAAGGAAGTGAAGTTCTAGTTGTCCGACGCGTGTGAGAAAAAACATCGAAGAGCTTAAAGATCGATTGACTAAGGTGCAAATATTAGCCTTACCATAGGCATAAGGGTATGTAGTTTATTTGATACTTCAGGCATTGGCCTAGGATGCGTGTTAATGCAACATAAGAAGGTTATAGCTAGTGGTGGCAAATGTGTGGGTTGGGTCTACCGTGGGTGGGCTGAAAATTGGTAAGGATCTAGGGTAGGGTGAAAAAATAAATATTTGAAATTGGGTGATAACTGATCGGTTAAGAGACATGACTCCATTTGGGTGATCATTGATCGGTTGAAGAAATCAGCCCACTTCTTGCTAACTAAATCCAACAACGATGTCGAAGAGAATGCCAAGCTTGATAGAATTTACTTATAATAGTTATCATTCAAGCATTGATATGGATCCATTTGAAGCCTCTTATGGGTGTCGGTGCAAATTGCCTATAGGTTTGTTTGAAATAGGTGAAATTCAAATATTAGGACCAGACTTTGTTCACCAAGCTGTTGAAAAAGTGAAGTTGATACAAGAGAGACTGAAGACGTCTTGGAGCCGATAAAAATCATATGCAGTCGTACGCCGTAGATACATAGAAATCTAGGTTGATGACTGGATATTCTTGAAGGCATCCCCTATGAAGGGCGTTATTATATTTAAGGGGAAAGGTAATTTGAACCCCTGGTATATAAGGCCATATAAGTTATACGTAGAATTGACCAAGTAACCTATAAGGTGGATTTGCCTCGAGAGTTTGTTGTAGTACACCCGGTCTTCCATGTGTCGATGTTATGAAAATTCTTGGTAGATCCTACACAGGTTATTCCCATAGAAGGTATGGAACTCTCTGAACACTTATTGTGTGAGGAAGTCCGTGTGACAATATTAGACGGATAGGTAAGGAAGTTATACAAAAAAGAACAGTATCAATCAAAGGTACTTTGGAGAAGTCAGAATATAAAATAATCCAGTTGGGAAATAGAGGCTGGCATGAGGGACAAGTATCCCCACTTATTCCACTAGCCACACAAAGGTTCTTAAATTCATAACTCCTTTTATTTGAGTATTAGTTTTGCCTATACTTTGTAGTACTGCTTAATTATATGTTATATGTTCAAGTACTTGATACAGACACCACATATCCCTTATAGTTTACACGTCGACGGTATGAGGTATGTTATATTAGTTAGTGTAGTTTGCATTCGTATAAGGATAAGCAGAGCCTAGTGGATATCTGTTGTATATTATTATGTAGTGATCTTTCTGAAGCAATGTGTGTGTATTTTGGTTAATTTATAGGTTTTGGATAGGCCTGTTTACAAAGAAACTATGCCAATTTTTTTCTCGAAAAATAATTCAATTTTTATCATCTTAAGGATTTGTCTTCATTTGAGGACAAATGATACAAAAGGAAGGGGATAATGTAATACCACGTAACTTAAATACATTTGGAACTCATAAACACCAATGTTGATATATGGGAAGTACATCATTGAAAATGGTTAACCATACCATGTAACCCTTATAATTAATCATTTGAAGGGATAACAAAAGCTATAGGCCAAAGAGATCACTAAAGAAATGATTAAAGTTAAAAGGCTCATTGTGGAGGAATATTATAAATGATCTCATTTCTCTATTTACTTTGAATGAGTATATCTCCTAAGATAGAGGGAGTTAGAGGACCTACAACCTATCAAATCAAAGGTATTTGAGTATAGTTTCTATAAAACTAAACCGCTCTTTAAAACAATATTGGAGTAAAAAGTAACGTTCATTCTATAATGGACGCACGCACTGCCCAATAATTGCGTGACATGTGGGGCTTAAGAGAAAGTTAAGCAACCTTATTATTTTTATATAAGAAGTTTATTATATCCCATACATCCAAGAATTAAGTGTAAAATGGTTTCTTCAAGAATTAAGTGTTTTCTTCTCCAAACATCCAAATCTGAAGGTAAGATGGTTTCTTGAATAATAAACTGTTTTCTTCTCCATACACTTACAGATATACTTCGCTAAATTTTTTCTTGAAAGAAAAAAGTATTGTTCTTGACGAATAGAAAGGGCAGGAGCTTCTTTCTTGGATATACAGTTAGGACTCGCCTTCTATCTCCATAAAAAGTATTCTAAGGATGCTTTAAGTATAATTTGCGGGAAAGACTCACAGGACGGTGATAGCCAAGGTAGTTGATGTTTTGGTGAGGAGGGAGTTTGTAGAAGGATGTGTTGGGTTGTTGCTTTACCTAAATAAACGGTGAATGGTATTGTATTGGGGCATTAAGCTGGTTACAATAAAATGGAACTCTAGGTATAGAAAACACAACTCTTATAGTTCTTGAAAGTTTTTCGCTCACTAATTATTAGACGAAATGTGTACGTTTCTAACAATATGTTAGAGTTGGTTATATGAGCTACTATGATTCTAATTTATTCCATTAGTTCTCTACCAATTTCAGTTATGAGTCGATAAAGGAATTTGATGTTGTTGATAAAGAACTCGTAGGATGGTGTTATGTTATAGATAAAGTTGTCAAGGAGTTTGACGATGTAAGATAGTTATTCCTCGAGGAAGGTATTCAAAGCTAAAACTCTTTCTCCCTTAAGGCATGACCTAGAGTTGAATGTTCTTTTAGTAAATGTCATCAAGGATTCTATGATACTGTAAAACAATTTATCTAATTTACTAACCTATAAAGTTACAATATTCTTTTCTTATCAAAGAAGGAATATGTTTCACATAACTATATGTCTCTATAATTGAAACTCTTAGAAGTTAAACGGTGTACATGTTGCATAAATTTAAAAGCAACAGTTGGCCACATATTGTGTAAGTGTATAGGTCACAAGATATATGATTCTCAAGATAAATAAAGTAATCACAAATTTTATCACGAGCTATATGATTTATGAATTAATTATTTTTAGTAATAGCATGCAGTTGAGATTATAGACGACTCTGTAGTGTGGGGTGGGTAATTTTATGGATACTATGTGTGACACTATTCTATGCACGGAATTCAATAGAATCAGTTGGAGTTTCCTATCGTGGATTCAACTGACTAATACAGGCTTGTGGAGAGATTATACAAGAGAACTGGGAGCAAACCTTGATAGAACTCGTTATGTTTTCACGCGTGGTTGTGAAAGTGGGCTATTGATGCCATTTATATGGTTCACTAACCAGTGTCAGTAAGCCATCATGTGATTTCTTGACAGTTAATTTTACAAAGAGAAAAGAAGTTATATAACGAAGTAAAGATATCACTTAGGAAAATTATAGGGATTCTATATATAGATAAATGAATAAGCCATGAAATGTAAGATGAGGACCCTTGAGGTTGGTCACAATTCCAGTTTTTGATTATGTCTCCTATATACATATGCTCAGATTTGCTTATCTTAATACTTGATTCATTTAGCATTTTTACATGTCTACTTGTTAGTCAGTACTCTTTACATACTAGTACATGTTTTATATTTACTAACGTCCTTATTATTGTGGTGCTTTATTTCTATCAATACAGGCTCAGGTACTCAGGACAACAAGTATTTTATTAGACTAGAGACTTCAACTTTAGCAGTTTGTATGCTCCACCTCTACCTGGAGCTATCAAATATTTTGAGACAATATTTTGCTATGTATATGTACATATATCTGAATCGGTATGTCGGGGCCTTGTCCCGACTAGTTATAAGATTCACAAATACATACTCTTTAAATGCTTCTTAGACTTAGGTTTGTTTCCATTGTAAAGTAGTTCAGTGGTCCCTTTTGTTATCTATGTTTTAGCATTAGTCTTAATATAGGTTTCACTGCTTATGAGTCTACAACATTGGCATTAGATTAGTACAGATAATTAGTATGTCTTGTGTATATCCTTGATGTCCACCACTTTCTAGTTAGGAACGTGACAACCATATTTTCTAAAATCATATCTAGAAGGATGCATATTTGAAAACAATATAATCTGAAATTATTATAATGATAATGTCAAGAAAAGATAAAATAAATAAAGTAAATTTTTTAGGCGGGAGTTTCTCTTAATCGACATACACCATGTGAGATAATGATGCACCAACTTACAATCTAAATTTGGGAGGGTTATCCTATACCTTGCTAGGATATAAAACCTGTCTATCTAATATGGATCCATAATCTCAGCCTCTCTGTGCTAAATTATCAACCAACAAATCGGTGAAACATAATCATATGATGACACGTAATTTTAGAACTTGGGGTATCAAGAACCTTTATTGGCTCAATTCTATGTACTACTCCCAAAACATACCATATACTCCCTAACACGACCGGAATCTAGCCCGCGGATGAGACCAGCGTCGTTGACCTCTCAGAGGTCACAAACAAGCCTACTTACGTCATTCTTACCTTACATAGGTTAATTTTTGCGGAAAAATTTGAAACTTGTTGTGTCTTAACATACTTATAAAAACACTCATAAATACGTAACTGTTCACCATTAAGAGATAATCAACAAAAAGAAATAGTTCAATTCTTATTAAGTGTATAATTGCCAAAATGGCACCAATACATAGTCTGAATAAAAACAGGAAAGAAAAACTACTGGAACATGATCCACTAGCTCAACTCTAAAACTAAGCTAGAATATAAAACAGTAGCATCCTCAAAAGCATGAGGACCTACCAAAACCGGATGAATGTTGAACGCCCGCATAACTGCAGTGATGATCCTATAACTCTATCGTCCACCTATCCCTGCACCTAAAATAGTAAAGTTTGTATAGGTTAGTACACACTTGTACTAAGTATGGGTATATGCAATCACACACCAAGGACATGCATGAGAAAGAATAGCTCTTTCCTAACAACATGATTTTTGGAAGGCAAGTCAGTGGACTTGCCAAATTGAGATTAGGAAAGTTTCCAAATTTGGATTTGGAAAGTCAGTTACTTTTTAGATTGGAATAGGAAAGTTATGCCATGAGAATAATATACATCATCATACTTTTCACATTTTCACACTGCACATAACATTTACACATAGCATATATCATATAGCACACAACACATTTTGCATGTAGCACACAACTTCTTTAATATCATTCATTCATATGCCATGAGACCTTGGAATCATAAACTTAACATCAAGACGTTCAAGAAATTATGGCTCAACAGATGGGACCTCAACTAGAGATTCTTCATTAGCAAACACAGAGTCTGCTTCGTTCGTTTATACGTACTCCATTTCATTTCATTCATAGGACAGTGTAAACACCAGCTATACCTAGGATGTAGTTTAAGACTTTCATTAGGTTCGCTGTGCAATGACAAAGAATGACCTAATGTCATTACTTGAATCTTACTCACCTTTTGATTATCCTATCCCTACACCTTTGGTATCATTAATTTCATTTTATGCATCATTTGAAGCTGGCCTCATTAATTCATTGGGAACTTTAACTTTAACCGACATAGATCATGTGAGCATCATGAAATCCAGTGTCTCCCCCACACTATAAAAGAGGTGGAATTGCCGACCAAACTTACCCAAAAAATGCTAGCGTACATGGAAATTTAACCCCGCCATATCCTTATATTGGCTGTATAGGTTCAAAGATTAGGAGATGTAAGGAGACCCATACCGGACAATCCAGACAGTCTCATCTCATGAGAGTTACGTGAACCTCCTCCCTTCCCGAAAGAAGGCATCATCGCTCATAGCTAGCCTATCGGTACTCATTATAAAGTTCCATTTCATTCATCTCATACGTCATGGAAGTTGGCTTGTAGTATGAGGACATCATATCTCATTATATGATTCTCATCTCATAATTAGTATTAAGAGTATTAATCTCAATACTTTCATTAGAGAGTTCATAGAGACTGATCTCTTTATTAATTTTACACTCTCATAGGTGAGTACGTTTTGGTAACAATTACTTAGACTCATTTTAGATTGCTCCCATATTTTACATTAGCCTCATATCATGTTGTCACCATTTGATCATATGCCAATGCACTTGGCCATTTAGTGTGTTTCACTCTCTTTCTTAACCCTTCTAGGGTTTCATCATTTCATTGTTTTATTTCATCATTTCATTGTTCATTTTGTCATATACCAATGCACTTGGCCATTTAGTGTATCTTACACTCATGCTTAACCAATCTAGAGTTTCATCATTTCATTACATACATCTTAGGTTCACTTATTTTTAATCCTATGCTAGACTTATGGGTCTATACATTCAAGCCATGAGGCTTCATTCATAGTTCGTTAAGTGACTCATATCTTACTAAGCTTATGTACTACAAAACTTATGCATCTTGTGTGTATTCTAAAATCTAAATTTTGATCTAAGTATGTGGCATTATTATTGAACATTTAATTCACGTATGAGTTATTTGTCAATATGGAATTTAGGCAAGGGAACCCAAGTTCGAACCCCTTGGACAATACTTACATTTTTCCTTGACTTTATTTTAAGTTTTTCATGACATTGGGACCCTAGATATAGCCCCAACATCAATATTCTATCTTTATTTTTTATCTCCTTGGATTCTCCCCTTATTTGACCGAAGGGTTGTGGGATCGAACCCCCACAACCCATTTTTATTTTTCATTCAAAATTTGTATTGTCCAATTCGCCTAGACCAAGAGGTTGTGGGATCGAACCCCCACAGCCTCTCTTTATTTTAGTCTTCATTTCAATGGAATTAGGAGGTTGTGGGTTTGAACCCCCACAGCCTCCTTAATTTATTGTTATTTAACATTTGCCTTAGTTATGCATAGGCAGTGAGGTTGTGGGAATGATCCCCCACAACCTCACTTTATTTTCTTATTTAATTCTCCCATGCTCCTTTCCATCCTTAAGGTCGTGGGTTCAATTCCCACACCTCACATTTATTTTCTTTTAATTTCACTTCCCTTCATTTGTTTCCTGGAGGTCGTGGGTTCGATCCCCACGCCTCCCATTTTAGTTATTTAAATTGTTACTCTCTCCTTACTCACCTGCACTCTCCATTTCGAATCCCCCCAACCCATTTTTCCTTTTCCTTTTTTTTCCTACTTGCGAAATTAGGGTATTTTACAGGTGAGGTCACATGTTCGAACCCTGGTGGTCTCACCCCTTTAAAAACAATTAAATTTCCAGATTTCCCTTCTACACTTTAGCCTAAACGATGCTTGTAGTTGTTGCTGAAAAATTAGTCATTTTATTAGGCTATCTTCACCTATATTTCCACTTGAAAACTTAGAAAAGTTCATGGATCATTTAATACCTTTTTAGGGTGCATTTCATGCATTCGTTTACGCATTTTTAGGTGTAGATTCATTGTTCTTTTAGCTGTACTTTCCACTTAAAATCAGTCACATACACCTTATATGAACATTACAAATTACACATTTTTTTACGTTAATTTCAGCCATCAAACTAACCACTTTAAGACTTCAAAACGGATAGCAATAACAACAAACATTTACATATTGCACCACATCATTCTTGGTTGACGTCATTGAACATGCTTGCTAATTCATTTTAAACACAAAAATCACAAAGAACATCATATTTCTCACTTAACTACCAGCAATCATACCAACAACATGATTTCAAACCTAATTTAGATTGAAATAGGAAGGATACTAGACACAAGGAGTTCAACATTCAAGGGGACAACCCTACTTTCACACGTTGACCTTTGTATAAAGAAATTCCTCTTGGAGAAAGGATTTCGAGAGAGAAAACCGATACCTATTTTTGGTGTTGTCGTTGCTGTCCGGAATCACTCTCTAAAACTCACACCCAAGCCAAGTTTTTAACACAATGTTTTTTACGGAAGGACTCCTCTCTTTGCCAAACGTTTTTGGTTATGTCTGAATAAGTTTTTTAACGTGAAAGTTCTTGAAGTGTTAAGAAATCTTAGTTGCAGATCAGTTCTTGTATTTTTCTAGTAGAGAGATCGTGAAAAAGTAGAGATAACGTTAGAGAGATGAGCGTGAGAAAGAGTTAAAAGAGGTGAAGTAGTTTTAGACTTAGATAATGACTTAGTCAATTTAGGACTCTCCTTACTACTTCAAAACTGATTTAATTAATTATATGGGAAAGGACCATTTCGCCCTTAAAATTTTAGATTTTAAATAATAAATAAATCACCTTAAGTATTTATCCTATTTATTTTTAGGGTTGTTACATTATCCCCCCCACCTTAGGAACATTTGTCCCCAAATGACACTACTACTACACATCGTAATGCCAATCATATCATAACATAATCACTATTCACAGTCAAGCAATAGAACCAAATACGGAGAGATAAGGAAACATAGACTTAAGAGTAGGAAATCTAACCTCAAGAGCTGAAAAGATGAGGGTAGAGGGATCTCATGTCGGCCTCAGCCTACCACATAGCACCCTCAACAAGATGATTTCTCAACAATACCTTCATTGTGGCAATCTCCTTGTTCCTCAGCCGCTTGACCTTTCTGTCTAAGATCTCAACAGGTACCTACTCATAAGACAAGTCTTCATCAACCCCCAAACCTTCCACAGGTAGAATCGATGTTGGATCACCTAGGCACTTCTTCAACATAGAAACATGAAAGACTGGATGGACAGAAGCTAGCTCCGTAGGCAATGCTGACTCAAAGGCCACCTCACCCACATGCTGTAGGATATCATATGGCCCAACATACCTTGTACTCAGCTTCCCCTTTCTACCAAATCTCATCACTCCTTTCATAGGTGATATCTTCAAGTAAACCTGGTCACCAACCTCAAATTCTAAGGGTCGCATTCTGTTGTCTGCATATGACTTCTGTTGGCTGTAAGCAGTAGCCAAACTGTCCCTAATAACTCTAACCTTCTCTAAAATGATCTCTGTACCCAAAATGGATGAATCTCCAACCTTGAACCACCCAACTAGAGATCTACACCTCTTACCATATAGTTTCTCAAACGGTGCCATCCCAATGCTAGAGTGATAGCTATTATTGTACGAGAACTATATCAAACGCAGATGGTCATCCCAGCTAACTCTAAAGTCAATCACACACGCTCTTTACATGTCCTCCAATGTCTGAATGGTGCGCTCTGCCTGCCCATCAGTTTGAAGATGAAAGGCAGTACTAAGCTTCACTTGTGTGCCCAAGCTTTTCTGGAAAGACTGTGAAGTAACCTGAGCTCCTCTGTCTGAAATGATAGACAAAAGAATCCCATGCCACCTCACAATCTCATCAATATAAAGTCTTGCATAATCCTCGGCTCTGTAGGTAGACTTCACAGGGATAAAGTGAGCAGACTTAGTCAATCTGTCTACAACAACCAATATGGAGTCATGTTTCTTCTTATTCCTCGGGATACCAACCATGAAGTCTATATTAATGGCCTCCCACTTCCAAGTCGGAACATTAATAATCTGAGTCAGAACACCAGGCTTTAGATGCTCTACCTTAACCTGATGACAATTAGGACACTTAGCCACATATTCTGCAATGTCTTTCGTCATGCCAGCCCACCAATAGATCTTCTTAAGATCATGATACATTTTGGTGGAACCTGGATATATGGAATATCTGGAACCATGAGCCTCTACCACAATCTTGGTCCGTAAATCATCCACATATGGTACACAAAGCCTCTCATAGTATCTAAGTATGCCATCACCTTCCAAAGTGAATGACTCATTCATTTTTAACAACACTGAGTCCTTCAGCTCCATCAACACAGGATCAAGATGCTGACCCTTCCTGACTTCAACAACCAAGGATAATTCAGAACTAGGATGAACTGAAACACCCCCACTAGTAGAGTCAACCAATCGCACACCCAGTCTGGCCAGTTTGTGTACCTCTTTTGCCAACTCCTTCTTCTCGTCCTCAACGTGGGATGTACTCCCCATGATAATCTTGCTCAAAGCATCATCCACAACATTAGCCTTACCTGGATGGTAGTGCACATTCATATCATAATTCTTCAATAGCTCCAACCATCTCCGCTGACATAGATTCAACTCCCTCTATGTGAATATGTACTAGAGACTCTTATGATCTGTGAACATATCCACATGCACTCCATATAAATAATGCCTCCATAGCTTCAGTTAAAATACCACAACTGCCAACTCCAGGTCATGAGTGGGATAATTCTCCTCATGAACCTTGAGCTATCTAGAAGCATAGGCTATCACCTTACCAGCCTGCATAACAACACAAACCAAGCCAACCCTAGATGCATCACAATAAATAGTGTAATTCTCACCACACTTAGGCAGAGTAATCATCAAGACTGAAGTGAGTCTGTCCTTGGGCTATTTGAAACTCTTCTCACAAGTCTCCATCCATTCAAACTTGGATTTTTTCTTCGTCAAAGCTGTCAACGGGGCAGCAATGGAAGAAAAGCCCTCTACAAACCTGCGGTAGTAACCAGCCAATCTCAGAATGCTACAGATGTCAGTGGGAGTAAGGGGCTTTGGACACTTCTTAACAACTTCAGTATTCTTGGGGTCCATATCTACACCTTGATCGGACACAACATGACCCATGAAGGTCGTTGATCTCAGCCAGAATTCACACTTGCTAAATTTGGCATACAACTGATGTTGTCTAGGTACCTGCAAGGTTAGCCTCAAATGTTGTTCATGCTCTTCCTTAGACTTAGAGTAGATGAGAATGTCATCAATGAATACTATGATGAAAGAGTCAAGGTATTCAAGGAAGACTCTGTTCATGAGATCCATAAATGCAGCAGGTGTATTCATGAGACCAAAGGACATAACCATGAACTCCTAATGACCATAACGGGTACGAAAGGTTGTCTTTGGGACATCTCCATCCCTAACCCTAAGTTGATGACATCCTGGACGAAGATCAATCTTAGAGAAGAAACTAGACCCTTGAAGTTGATCGAACAAATCATTTATTCTGGGAAGTGGATACTTATTCTTTATAGTGACTTTTTTGAGCTACCTACAATCGATACACATTCTATGGGTCCCATCTTTCTTCTTTACAACAACACTGGAGCGCCCCACGGGGATATGCTCGGCTAAATGAAACACTTATCAGTGAGATCTTTTTACTGCGCTTCAACTCTTTGAGTTCTGCTGGAGCGATTCTATAAGGAGGAATTGAGATTGGTTTAGTATCGGGTTCTAAGTCGATACCAAAGTCAATCTCTCAAACGGAAGGTCCTCCATGCAAATATTTAGGAAACACATCTAGGAGCTCATTCACTACAGGCACTGAGCCTATGGAAGGAATGTCATGATCTAAATCATTAACACTCACAAGATGACATAGTTACCCCTTGGACATTATTTTATTGGTCTTAAGATTTGAAATCAAGGTATTAGGACAACTCGTATTGTACCCCTCCCATACTAACTCTTCTTTATTAGGGAAGTGAAATCTCACCACTCTACTACGATAGTCCAAGCAAGCATAACAACTGTGAAGCCAGTCCATGCCAAGAATAACATAAAAATCATGCATGGGTAATTCAACAAAGTCTGCACACATAGTCCTACCACATACAACTATTGGGAAATCTTTGTATACACTATCTGTTCTTACACATTCTCCTAAAGGTGTACTAACCACTATGGGATCATGCAGAACTTCAGGTAGTATTTCAAAAGTAAGACCAAACAAAGGAGTCATAAAGAAAAGCGTAGATCCTGGAATAAGTAGAGCATGAACAAAAGTTGAGAATACTTGCAGCATACCACTAACCACATCAGCGGACTTCTCCTACTCTTCAGGGAATGGAATTTGTTCCTCTTGGGAGGCTCGGTTGTTGTTGCACTATGTGGGTTAGGCCTAGGCTGATCATTACCTCCAGCCTGACCTCTGTTCTGTGGACAGTCTCTGACCATGTGTCCACGCTTACCACAACCGAAGCAGGCATTAGTGCCCTGTCTGCACTCTACATTGTGAGCTTGTCAACACTTAACACAATTCTTCTTAGGACACTGTATCTCACCTCCATTGCCCCTCTTGGGTTCAAGTCTGCCTCCTCTAGGTTTTGTACTCCTCTGAGAGTTAGAATTCCAAGAACTCTGTTGCCCCTTCTTGAACCTGGGTTGCTCACGGACACCAAAATTATTTATGTGTCCTCCATGACTGGGACTCGCCTGATCTTGAGGTCTTGGCCTCCTAACATTACGAATAACTCTCTTCTTGCAGCTGCCCTCTAACTGCTGGACATGCACCATCAACCTGGAAAGGTGCATATTACTGTCAAGGTGTATGAAATACTAAGGAAATTAACATACCTTGATAGCTTAATAAACTTCAGGGAATACTCCCTGACAGTCATAGAGCCTTGTTTAAGATTAATGAACTCCTCAACCTTGGCTTCCCTCATCGCTCTGAGGAAGAACTTCTCCAGAAATGTTGTCTTGAATAGCTCCCAAGTGACTAGCACTCCAACCTAAAACACGACTGTCTTATCGCATCTTGCACTAAGTCTTTGCAACATCCTTGAGCTCATAGGAAGCCAGCTCGGCCTTCTCAATATCTGTGGACCCCATAGCCACCAAAATATTATGTACTTCATCCACAAACTCTTGAGGATCTTCTGATGTTTTAGACCTTGTGAAAATAAGAGGGCTTATCCTCGTAAAGTCTCGCAGCCTGTCAGCCATGCTGCGAACCGGTGGGTTCTCTCTCTGAACATCCTACCGGTTGACTTGGGCAGTCATAGCCTGAGCCTGCATCGTAATGGCATGTGCCATCTGATCCAGAGATGCCCTCACCTCAGCATCAGTTGACCCAGCTGGATCTTGGGGTGGATTCTGATTACCCCTAACAGTTGCTCCTCCCCTCCTCTTACCCTTAGCTCTCAAAGTGTTCATTATCTCAATAAACAACAAGGTTTGATGTTAGACACGCTCATAACACCAAGAACTCAGACATTAGGAAAAGCACTATAAGATCAGAAGAGGGAAAATTTCCTACACATCATGCAGTCTCTAATCCAGGATAGTGGTGCACTTCACTACCATGACTTAGAAACTACTCAATGTGGTTGATGTGAACTTATTATCCTCGGAATTTAACCTAGCACTCTGATACCAACTTTGTCACGACCAAAATCTAGACCCCAGACGAGATTGGTGTCGTTGACCTCTCAGAGGTCGCAGAGAAGCCTACTTAAGTCATTCTTACCTTACATAGGTTAATTTTTGCGTAAAAATTGTAGCTTTTTGTTTCTTAACATACTTATAAAAACATTCTCATAAATACGTAATGTTCACCATCAACCATCTAACATTAAGAGATAAGCAACAAAAAGAAATAGTTCAATTCTTATTAAGTGTATAATTGCCAAAATGGCACCAATACATAGTCTGAATAAAAACAGGAAAGAAAAACTACTGGAACATGATCCACTAGATCAACTCTAAAACTAAGCTAGAATATAAAATAGTAGCATCCTCAAAAGCATGAGGACCTACCAAAACCGGATGAATGTTGAACGCCCGCATAACTGCAGTGATGATCCTGTAACTCTATCGTCCACCTATCCCTGCACCAAAAATAGTAAAGTTTGTATAGGATTAGTACACACTTGTACTAAGTATGGGTATATGCAATCACACACGAAGGACATGCATGAGAAAGAATAGATCTTTCCTAACAACATGACTTTTGGAAGACAAGTCAGTGGACCTGACAATTGAGATTAGGAAAGTTTCCAAATTTGGATTTGGAAAGTCAGTGAGCTTTACAGATTTGGAATAGGAAAGTTATTCCATGAGAACAATATACATCATCATACTTCCCAAATTTTCACACACAAATATCATATAGCACACATCACATTTTTCATGTAGCACATAACTTCTTTAATATCATTCATTCTATGCCATGAGACCTTGGAATCATGAAGTTAACATCAAGACATCCCAGAAATGATGGCTCAACAGATGGAACTCAACTAGGGAGTCCCCATTATCAAACATAGAGTCTTTTTTGTTCGTTCATACGTACTTCATTTCCTTTCATTCATAGGCCAGTGTAAACACAAGCTATACCTAGGATGTAGTTTAATACTTTCATTAGGTATATTGTGCAATGACCAAGAATGACCTAATGTCATTACTTGAATCTAACTCACCTTTTAATTATCCTATCCCTACACCTTTGGTATCATTCATTTCATTATATGCAACATTTGAGGCTGGCCTGTAACGACCTGTTTAGTCATTTTGAGCAGTAGAGTTTATTTCTGGAAATCAGTGTCTGGGTAGACGGATCACACGACGACCGTTATGGGCACGACGGACCGTCGAGGGGGTCTCGTTCCAAAACACATAGAATTCTGAAATTTGGGTACTGAGATCGACTCTCTGAACTTTGTGACGAAATGGTAGGACGGACCGTCGTTGGCACGACGAACCGTCACAAATCTTTCCACAGAATTAACTCTCTGAACTTTGTTACGGACCTGCAGGACGGACCGTCACAGTCATGACGGACCGTCACAGGCTGCGTAACCCTGGCTTGGTCGGATTTCTATTAAAAGTTTTAAGGGGCGTTTTGGACTATTCATGCATATAATTATAAAGTTAGTGGATTAATGTTAATAATTCAATTACTTGGGGGTTAAAAGAGATAACCTTGAAATAAAAAGTGGGTTATTTTTATCATCTTTTATACTTAATTATATGACAATTAGGGTAAAAGAAAAATGGTTGGAATAAGAAAAATAGAAAGAACAGAGAGAGAGAGGAGAACGCACGAGCGAGAGAAGAGAAGAAATGCAACGAAAGCAAAGGTTTTGGGAAGATAGCTTGTTTGATCGCGATTCTTCGGTGGAGGTAGGTTATGGTTTATACTATCTCATAGTAAACTCTTAATAGCGAATGATACGTGTTGGGTAGTATTGTAAAGTCTTCTATATGCTTAATTGTGTGCTTGCATGATGTGATTATGTAATTGTAATGGATTGGGAAGATGAGGCTGTGAATCTTAAATATTAAATTTACTTTGTTAATTATGAAGCCTTGGTATTAAAGAAGTCTTGATGAACTAAAGTAATGAGATTAGAGGATCTGGTATCACGTTACGACACCAGGATAGTATATGGATCGTAGTGTCACGTTCTGACACCAGGATAGTATATGGATTGGAGTGTCACGTTCCGACACCAGGATAGTATATGGATCAGAGTGTCACGTTCCGACACCAGGATAGTATATGGATCGGAGTGTCACGTTACGACATCAGGATAGTATATGGATCGGAGTGTCACGTTTCGACACCAAGATAGTATATGGATCGGAGTGTCACGCTCCGACACCAGGATAGTATATGGATCGGAGTGTCACGTTCTGACACCAGGATAGTATATGGATCGGAGTGTCACGTTCCGACACCAGGATAGTAAAGAGAATGAATCTTGAAATATGTTAATATACTCAATCTAAAGAACCTGTTTCCCAAATGTGTATGGTGTGGAGGCTTGAGTCCTCATAGATGTGCTTGGTGTTGTGACCAAGGGTTATGGTAATTGTTGTTGTCACCTGTTAAGAATATTAGCTGATTTCATGTTATTATCTGACATATATTGCTTTCTATTTTGAGTTGGCTGATGATACCTACTCAGTACTTGTGCCTTGTACTGACTCCTACTTGTATTTGTTTTTCTTTGTTAATTGTGGAGTGCAGCAAACATGCCATCATCTTCAACTCAACCTCAACTCTAGCCAGTCTTCATCACACCAGATTTCAGGGTGAGCTATTTCTTCTAGCTTGGACTGGATCTTACTCTTCATGTCTTGATGCCTTGAAATTCCGGCATGGACTAGCTGTTTATTATTTTTAGCTTCTTAGACATTCTTAGATTTAGTAATTTGAGGATAGATGTTCTTGTGGTGATGACTTCCAGATTTTGGGAATAATAAGATTATTGAATTTTAGAAGTTATTTAATCGATTTCATTAATGAGATTTAAGTCTTCCGCATTATGTTCTGTTTATTATGGTTGAAATATTGGGGTTTAGATTGGTTGGTTCGCTCACATAGTAGGATAAGTGTGGGTGCCACTCGCGGCTCTTTTTGGGTCGTGACAAACTTGGTATCAGAGCATTAGGTTCGTTGGTCTCATCACACAAGAACGAGTCTAGTAGAGTCTTAAGGAACGGTAGGGGGACGCCTTTAATTTTCTTTGAGAGGCTATAAGACTTTAGGAAAATTCCATTCTTTCTTTCTTTCTTTCTTTCGTGCTATTACTTGGATCCAATTGGTATCTAGGTGATACAAATTTGTATCTAACCATCTTCACTCTATTTCGTAAATGGTTAGAACTAGAGCAACAACTGCGCCAACACACCCACCGGCAAGACAAGATGCGTCTGAGCCAGCCACTGGGGCTGTAGCTCGAAGAGGAGTAGTGGCAAGAGGCCGTGGTAGAGGTCACTGGAGAACGTCCTCTAGAGGAAGAGGACAAGCACCTGGCCCATCTAGTACTAGGGCGGTGACTCCTCCACCGACTGAGGAAGTAGTAAGAGAGGGTGAGGAAGGGGAAAATGAGCAAGTGCAGAATGAGGAATTACCACCCCAACCTACCCCAGAGATGATTAATCAGGTTTTGCTTATCTTAGCGGGTTATCTGATCAAGGCCAGACACCTCCAGTATTTTCTACACCAGCATCTCATGTTTCGGAAGTACAACAGGCAGCTGTTGTGGCTCCCCGCATGGATGCCTCATTGGAAATAGGCATGTTTCCTCGTTTGACTACAAGGCCTATAATGATAAGTGATCAGCATGAACTTTTCAGTATGTTCTTGAAATTTAAACCTCCAGTCTTCAAGGGTGCTGAATCTGAGGATGCCTACAATTTTCTTGTTGATTGTCATGAGTTACTACATAAAATGGGCATAGTGGAACGATTTGGCGTTGAGTAACCTATCAGTTTCAGGGAAATGCCAAAATGTGGTGGCGGTCATATGTTGAGTGTCAACCCGCACAGGCACCACCTATGACTTGGGCGTCATTCTCTAGCTTATTTATGGAGAAGTATATCCCCCGGACCTTGAGGGATAGGAGGAGAGATGAGTTCTTGAGCCTAGAGCAAGGCAGGATGTTAGTTATCGCGTATAAGGCTAAGTTTCGTGCATTATCCAGGTATGCCACCCAGCTTTGTTTCAGTCCACAAGAATGGATTCGCCATTTTGTGAAGGGGTTGAGGTTAGATTTGCGAATTTCAGCCTTACAGGTAGCGGCTACAGCAAAATCCTTTCAGGAAGTGGTAGACTTCGTGATAGAGGTGGAGGGAGTGAAGCCAGATGACTTCACCATGGCATCGACATCTAAAAGGTTTCGTAAGGGAGGTGAGTTTAATGGTTGTTACTACAGAGGGCAGGGTGCAGGAGGTTATCCAGCCCGACCTATTCAGTCTTCACTGCAGGATGTAGTTAGGGGTCCACCACAGACTGGTCAACATTTCTCTGAGTTTGGAGGTTATCCCCAGACTTCGTCATTCTCACTGAGACCTACGCTTGAATCCAGAGAGTGTTATGGATGTGGGGAGACTGGACACATTAAGAGGTATTGTCCAAAACAGAGTTACAGACCTCCAATAGTCAGAGGTAGAGGTGGTCATGGAAGAGGCCGTCATTCTGGAGGACGTGGTGGCCGAGATAATGGTGGTCACCAAAACGGCTGGGGTGACGGTCAAACTAGAGCCACTACAGCATAACATGGTAGGGGCAACGGGCAGACAGGTGATAGGGCCCATTGTTACGCTTTCCCTGGGCGGTCTTAAGCGGAGACATCTGATGCTGTTATCACAGGTAATCTTTTGGTTTGTGATTGCATGGCTTCTGTATTATTTGATCCTGGCTCCACATTTTCATATGTATCTTCCTCATTTGCTACTGTTCTTAATTTACATTGTGAATTGCTTGACATGCCTATTCGTGTTTCTACTCCGGTGGGTGAGTCTGTGATAGTTGAAAAGGTATATAGGTCTTGTCTGGTTACTTTTGTGGGGAGCAATACTCATGTACACTTGGTTATTTTAGAAATGGTTGATTTCGATGTAATTCTGGGTATGACTTGGCTTTCTCCAAATTTTGCAATCTTAGATTGTAATGCTAAAACTGTAACGTTGGCCAAGCCTGTAACAGATCCGTTAGTGTGTGAGGGTGACTACACTTCCACTCCAGTTCGTATCATCTCCTTTCTTCGTGCTAAGAGAATGGTTAGTAAAGGGTGTTTAGCGTTCTTGGCACACCTCATGGATGATACTACCCAAGTACCTTCAATTGAGTCGGTTTCGATAGTCCGTGAATTCTGGAAGTGTTCCCTGCAGACCTTCCTGGTATGCCACCGGATAGGGATATCGACTTTTGCATTGATCTGGAGCCGGGTACTCGCCTCATATCTATACCCCCTTATAGGATGGCCCCAGCGGAGTTAAGGGAATTAAAGGCCCAACTTCAAGAGTTGTTAGGTAAAGGCATCATTAGACCAAGCGCTTCCCCTTGGGGTGCTCCGGTGTTATTTGTGAAGAAGAAGGATGGGAGTTTTCGGATGTGCATAGACTACCGGCAGTTGAACAAGGTAACTATTAAGAACAAGTACCCCATTCCTCGCATTGATGACTTGTTCGATCAGTTACAAGGTGCTTGTGTCTTCTATAAGATTGACTTGAGATCCGGTTATCATTAATAGAAAATACGGGCAACAGATGTGCCAAAGACTGCTTTTCGAACCAGGTATGAGCATTACGAATTCGTAGTAATGTCTTTTGGTCTTATGAATGCCCCTACTGCTTTTATGAGCTTGATGAACGGGATTTTTAAGCCATATCTGGATCTCTTTGTGATCGTATTTATTGATGATATACTGATATACTCCAAGAGTAAGAAGGAACATGAGGAGCATTTGAGAATTATGTTGGAAGTATTGAGGGAGAAAGGGCTTTATGCCAAATTCTCCAAGTGTGAGTTTTGGCTAGATTCAGTGTCCTTCTTGGGGCACGTGGTTTCTAAGGATGGAGTGATGGTGGATACTTCTAAGATTGAAAAGTGAGGAATTGGGTAAGACCTACTAATGTGTCAGAAGTAAGGAGCTTTGTTGGTTTAGCCAGCTACTACCGTCGATTTGTCAAGGGATTCTCTTCTATTGCTTCCCAATTGACAAACTTGACTAAGCAGAATGTTCCATTTGTATGGTCGGATGAATGTGAGGAAAGATTTCAGAAACTCAAGACCTTGCTGACTACGGCACCTATCCTTACCTTGCCAGTAGAGGGTAAGAATTTCATTGTTTATTGCGATGCATCTTATTCTGGGTTGGGTGCAGTGCTAATGCAAGAGAGGAATGTAATCTCTTATGCATCAACGCAACTAAAGGTGCACGAACGTAACTATCCGACCCATGATTTGGAATTGGCTGCAGTTGTGTTTGCATTAAAGCAATGGAGACATTATCTATATGGGGTCAAGTGTGAAGTCTACACAGATCATCGTAGTCTACAGTATGTCTTTACCCAGAAAGACTTGCATTTGAGATAGAGGAGGTGGATGGAACTGTTGAAGGACTATGATATTACTATTCTGTATCACCCAGGAAAAGCAAATGTGGTGGCTGATGCTTTAAGTAGAAAAGCAGGGAGCATGGGTAGTTTAGCCCACTTACAAGTTTCTAGACGCCCATTGGCTAGAGAAGTCCAAAACTTGGCTAACGACTTTATGAGACTGGAAATACTAGAGAAAGGAGGATTTTTGGCCTGGGTGGAGGCAAGATCTTCTTTTCTTCACAAGGTCAAGGGAAAACAGTTTGATGATGAGAAGCTAAGCTGAATTCGAGATATGGTGTTGCGAGGAGAGGCTAAAGAAGCAATAATTGATGAGGAAGGTGTTTTGAGAATTAAGGGAAAGGTATGTGTGCCCCGTGTTGATGATTTGATCCACACTATTCTTACAGAGGCTCATAGTTCCGGATATTCTATACATCCTGGTGCAACCAAGATGTACCGTGACCTAAAGAAACACTTTTGGTGGAGTAGAATGAAGCGTGACATTGTTGATTTTGTTGCCAAATGTCCAAATTGTCAGCAAGTAAAGTATGAACACCAGAGGCCAGGAGGAACACTTCATAGAATGCCCATTCCTGAATGGAAGTGGGAGAGAATTGCAATGGACTTCGTGGTTGGTCTTCCAAAGACATTGGGTAAGTTTGATTCTATTTGGGTAATTGTGGACAGATTAACTAAGTCTGCTCACTTCATTCCGGTCAAAGTGACCTACAATGCAGAGAAGTTAGCCAAACTCGATATCTCAGAAATTGTTCGATTGCATGGAGTTCCACTTTCCATCATATCAGATAGAGGTACGCAATTTACTTCTATGTTTTGGAGAACATTGCATGCTGAATTAGGTACTAAGTTGGATCTTAGTACTGCATTTCACCCTCAGACCGATGGTCAGTCTGAGCGAACGATTCAGGTATTGGAGGATATGCTTCGTGCATGTGTGATAGAATTTGGTGGTCACTAGGATAACTTCTTACCCTTAGCAGAGTTCTCATACAATAATAGCTATCACTCCAGTATTAACATGGCCCCATTCGAAGCATTGTATGGGAGGAGATGTAGGTCTCCCATTGGTTGGTTTGATGCATTTGAGGTTAGACCTTGGGGTACTGATCTTTTGAGGGATTCATTAGAGAAAGTGAAATCTATTCAAGAAAAGCTTTTAGCGGCGCAAAGTAGGCAAAAGGAATATGCAGATCGAAAGGTTAGAGACTTGGAGTTCATGGAGGGTGAACAAGTTTTGCTGAAGGTTTCACCCATGAAAGGGGTGATGCGGTTTGGTAAAAGAGGTAAGCTAAGCCCAAGGTATATTAGACCATTTGAAGTACTTAAGCGAGTAAGGGAGGTGGCTTATGAATTAGCCTTGCCTCGAGGACTGTCAGGAGTGCATCCGGTATTTCATGTGTCTATGTTGAAAAGATACCATGGGGATGGAAACTACATCATTCGTTGGTATTCGGTTCTGCTTGATGAGAATTTGTCTTATGAGGAGGAGCCTGTTGCCATTCTAGATAGAGAAATTCGCAAGTTGAGATCAAGGGAGATTGCATCCATCAATATTCAATGGAAGAATCGACCAGTTGAAGAGTCCACTTGGGAGAAGGAGGCTGCTATGCAAGAAAGATACCCACACCTGTTTACAGATTCAGGTACTCCTTTTCGCCTTTGTTTTTCTTCTTGTGATCGTTCGAGGACGAACGATGGGTAAATTGGTATCTATTGTAACGACCTGTTTAGTCGTTTTGAGCAGTAGAGTTTATTTCTGGAAATCACTCTCTGGGTCAACGGATCCCACAACGGACCATCATGTGCACGACGGGCCGTCGAGGGGGTCTCGTTCTAAAACACTTAGAATTCTGAAATTTGGGTACTGAGATCGACTCTCTGAACTTCGTGATGAAATGGCAGGACGGACCGTCGTTGGCACGACGGACCATCACAAATCTTTCCACTGAATTAACTCTCTGAACTTTGTGACGGACCTGCAAGACGGACCGTCACAGTCATGACGGACCGTCACAGGCTGCGTAACCCTGACAGGGTCGGATTTCTATTAAAAGTTTTAAGGGGCGTTTTGGACTATTCATGCTTATAATTATAAAGTTAGTGGATTAATGTTAATAATTCAATTACTTGGGGGTTAAAGGAGATAACCTTGAAATAAAAAGTGGGCTATTTTTATCATCTTTTATACTTAATTATATGACAATTAGGGTAAAAGAAAAAAGGTTGGAATAAGAAAAAAAAGAAAGAACGGAGAGAGAGAGGAGAACGCACGAGCGAGAGAAGAGAAGAAACGCAAGAAAAACAAAGGTTTTGGGAAGATAGCTTGTTTGATCGCGATTCTTCGGTGGAGGTAGGTTATGGTTTATACTATCTCATAGTAAACTCTTAATAGCGAATGATATGTGTTGGGTAGTATTGTAAAGTCTTCTATATGCTTCATTGTGTGCTTGCATGATGGGATTATGTAATTGTAATGGATTGGGAAGATGAGGGTGTGAATCTTAAATCTTAAATTTACTTTGTTAATGATGAAGCCTTGGTATAAAAGAAGGCTTGATAAACTAAAGTAATGAGATTAGAGGATCGGGTGTCATGTTCCGACACCAGGATAGTATATGGATCGGAGTGTCACGTTCCGACACCAGGATAGTATATGGATCGGAGAGTCACGTTCCGACACCAGGATAGTATATGGATCGGAGTGTCACGTTCCGACACCAGGATAGTATATGGATTGGAGTGTCACGTTCCGACACCAGGATAGTATATGGATCGAAGTGTCACGTTCCGACACCAGGATAGTATATGGATCAGAGTGTCACGTTCCGACACCAGGATAGTATATGGATCGGAGTGTCACGTTCTGACACCAGGATAGTATATGGATCGGAGTGTCACATTCCTACACCAGGATAGTAAAGAGAATGAATCTTGAAATATGTTAATATACTCAATCTAAAGAACCTGTTTCCCAAATGAGTATGGTGTGGAGGCTTGAGTCCTCATAGATGTGCTTGGTGTTGTGACCAAGGGTTATGGTAATTGTTGTTGTCACCTGTTAAGAATATTAGCAGATTTTATGTTATTATCTGACATATATTGCTTTCTATTTTGAGTTCGCCGATGATACCTACTCAGTACTTGTGCCTTGTACTGACTCCTACTTGTATTTGTTTTTCTTTGTTAATTGTGGAGTGCAACAAACGTGCCATCGTCTTCAACTCAACCTCAACTCTAGCCAGTCTTCATCACGCCAGATTTCAGGGTGAGCTATTGCTTCTAGCTTGGACTGGATCTTCCTCTTCATGTCTTGATGCCTTGAAATTCCGGCATGGACTAGCTGTTTATTATTTTTAGCTTCTTAGACATTCTTAGATTTAGTAATTTGAGGATAGATGTTCTTGTGGTGATGACTTCCAGATTTTGGGAATAATAAGAGTATTGAATTTTAGAAGTTATTTAATCGATTTCATTAATGAGATTTAAGTCTTCCGCATTATGTTCTGTTTATTATGGTTGAAATGTTGGGGTTTAGATTGGTTGGTTCGCTCACATAGTAGGATAAGTGTGGGTGCCACTCGCGGCTCGTTTTGGGTCGTGACATGGCCTCATTAATTCATTGGAAACTTTAACTTTAACCGACATAGATCATGTGATCATCATGAAATCCAGTGTCTCCCCACACTAAAAAGAGGTGGAATCACCGGCCAAAGTGACCCAAAACATGCTAGCGTACATGGGAATTTAACCCTGCCAGATCCCTATATTGGCTTTATAGATTTGAAGACTAGGTTTTTGTAAGGATACCTGATACGCTCAAATTTACTTCTCAAATAAGAAGTAAAGCGGCTGTGTCAAGTAAATAACCCAACAAGTGAGGTTGGGATCGTTCCCACGAGGAAAATAGTTTAGACATGACTTTAACCTATTATTACTATTGTTCGGTCAAGTACTTCCTTGGAAAGCAAAAACAATAAAAGGGGGGTTTCTATTTCTAAATGAATGAAAATAACTAACAAAATAGAAAGAGACACTTAACAGCTTTGAATGGTGGAGTTTAATTAATTAATCAAAGTAACTAGCATTTACGTGTTCCCCACAGGTTCATAACTTGATAATTCTAACTATAACAATTCTTTCCTAGTATCTTGCATGCAAAGTGATAAGTTATGTATTTCTAAATCCTTGATCCGGCATCTAGAAAATCTCACTCCACACCTTGGTCCGGCTACGTGTGTTTCTATCCTAACCCTTATCTTTACCTCATATTAAGCATCATATTCGATATTTGACTAAGTTATTATATCGTACCAATCAATACTATCCTATTAGATAGTATACACTAAATCTATCATAATAGTTCTTTTCCTATTATCTACCTCCTTGGTCCGGCAACTAGCATTAAGGCAAGTTCTAACGTTGTCCATCCGTTAAAAAGACTTCTAAGCGAAAAAATTATTAATACATGCAAGTCTAGAATCATTATTTCAGTTAGGTTTTATCTCATTATATGCCTATGGTTCCCACAACCCTAGTTATGGAGTTTAGTTACTCATAGTCATAATCACACTATTCAAATATATTAGATAAGAATTCATGTACTTACTTCAATGATAAAGAGTAAAATCCCAAAATTCACTTGATTAATCAGAAAAAATCATCCACAATCAATGATAAAAGTCTCCAGATAATCAATAATCTCTCCAAGGGTCTACAAATTATTCAAGAGTCTAACACTAATACACAAAGTCTAACAATGCGGAGTCTAACAATACGGAGTCTAACCTCAAACACGAGGTTTTTCAAACTATTTATAGAAAATAAAAACCTAATAAAACAAGGACTCAATTTGCTGGAAATCTACCAAAACGCGGCTGGGTCGACAGACCTTGCGACAGATCGTCGTGGTCACGACGAACCGTCATGGACTCCGTCGTCCCACACTTATGCAATTTCTTCTGCTGCTCTCTTCATTACCCTCGACGGCAAGTATGACGGACCGTCATAGGCACAACGGTCCGTCGAGGGTCTTCGTTTCAAAACACTTGAACTCTTGGAATATGGGTACTGAGATTACTTCTCTGAACTTCATGATGAACCTGCAGGATGGACCGTCATAGACACGACGGACCGTCATGGACTCCGTAACCCCACACTTTGTCAGACTTCCCTATCTTCCTTCAGCAGCTGCACTACGCTGCCACCTACGGACCGTCACAAGCACGACGGGCCGTCACAAGCTCCGTAGGTGATCTCTTCTGCATTTCTTCGCTCAAAATCTTCGCATTCATCTTTGGACAGATTTCCTGCAAATAAAGAAAAACTTATATAAAAATTAGCACAAAAAGGCTTTTGGACACACTAAACTTAAGGAAAAAGTATTAAAAATACCGTGAAACCACGGTATATCAACACCCTCAACCAAAATTCGTTGTTTGTCCTCAAGCGATGCACTATGACTCAATACAGAATCTTTGTACAATAGTATCCATGTTTTATCCTTTACAATCATTTGGATATCAATCCCGATTAATCTCATCATATCTATGCATGCTATCACTATTAGGCTTTAATTATGTGGGATCAGAACATAACACAGACTCACCATACACTAACACCTATCCTCTTCAATTTATCACCGAGATGCTAATATTTCTGGTATTGCAACTAGTGTCCTCACTTTGAAACAAAATCCTCTTTTTTCACACAATGATTTAAGTTTGAGTATAAGGATTACTTTTCAACACTCGCTCTCAGAACAAAGTCACACTCATTCATACCTATTGACATAAGCTTGCCCTTATTTTCACTGCCTTAAGTTTGCTATAAAACCTTAGGATCACGATAGGACATTCTTCGCTTGTAACATAGACCCAGGGTCAGGTTGGGTATATTTAGGTATACTTTACTGACTTTTTGCCCTCCTTGACATATCGGCTAAACATGCCATTTTCTATCATTTTATCTCGCCTAGTTTCTTATATTCTTTCACCTTGATATTTTCTCTTCTTTCTTCATTTGTGTAAGTGACTCTCTTCTTTTCTTGCTTGTATTTCTTGTATATTTTTCTTTTTCTTTACTTTTCTTTCAACTAATTCTTGAGTCACTTTACTTTTGTTCTTTCTCTCTCTTTGTTCTTTCAACCCCACTTTCCAGAGCATTCCTCATAATAGCCACCCTCAACTCATGGCTTTGCCATGAGTCAAGGTACACAATACCCAAAGTTGGGTCAGGGCCATAACGAAGGTTGTTTACTGCATTAGCCACCCTCAACTTATGCTTTTGGCATAAGCTGAGGTGAACATGTCCAAGGAGGGACCAGGGCCAACACATTGTTCCCAGAAAAGATCAGTTGGGGTGAAAAAGAAAGGTCTAATTTAAGCTCAGATCATTTGGTTCAAAGAAATATAAATTTCATTTGGTTTTCTTTTATTTAGGCTAAAAATGGGCTACATTGAATAAGGTCTATGATCCTTTCCTTATTGTCTATTAGAGCTTACTTTTAGCAGGACTAACCAGGCAAGTTCTAGCTCAGTACCAATAGTGGACTATTCAAATCTTCCTCACACTCACTTGACATCTCATCGCTATACCAGATTATCAGCCACCTAGTTCGAATTTTAGACTTAGGGTAATGCAAGGTGTACCTCTATGTCATGCTTATAGCCACACATTTATCATTTACTATGCCTAGTCGTGCATCATTTTCCAATTTATCAGGATATCATTTTAGCCATCATGCTCCAAAATTAAACTATGTACAAAAGATATAGGCATGCCTGTTCAACAGAAAAAGTAATCAGTCTTTTAGGGAAAAAGAACACAGGCAAGAAAACCCCAAAAGTGGATAGTGAATTGGGCTACTCAGACTTCACCCTAACACTCACTTTCCTTTTACCCCACCCCCAACACAAAAACATGCAATTGTCCCCAATGCATAGAAAATTTAAATACTAGAGTGGTAGGTGAAGCAATCCTGTGGCGCAAAGCGCCGTCGATCAGCAAGATGGTGGGTCTGGTTCCCCGGAACCCACGTCCTCTGCAATCGGGACACCCTCAGTGGTGTCCTCAGCAACAACCGCAATATCAGCAGTGCCTCCCGCTATCTCCACCATTCGGGAGCTAGACGTCCCAGCCGCTAACAATCATCCTCTCATCTGGTGTGCCGCCTCCTCAGCAAGTGAGGCTCTCCTCGCAGCCTCCATCTCGCGGCGCTCCTTTTTCCGTGCTCGCGCCTCGACCTCTGCTCGACTCCTACGCCTCTTGGCATGCTCTCGAGGGGGAGGTGGTGGAATCTCTGAGGTGGTGAATAAGGCCGCCAACACTGTGTCTTTAGCGTGCTCGACAGAAGGGGCCTCAAACTCAGGCACCCTAGTCTCTAAGATCGTGTCGATATCTTCACGAAGACTGTCGACCGCAGCCTGAAGAGTCGTCACATCCACTGGAGGGGCTTGCCGGGATAGCACCCACAACTCAAAGGCGTACAAGCACTGGTGAACCTCAGCGATCTTCCACTCAGTATACTGGACCATTTTCCGCTCCAGGCGCTCTTTTGTCTCGGTAATGGGCCTCTGCATCCACGGCTGGATATGATGCAGAAGTGTAGCCATTTGCGCCTCTAATTTTTGGACCCTAGCAAGCAGGAC
Source organism: Solanum chilense (assembly GCA_032847665.1). Taxonomy (NCBI): domain Eukaryota; kingdom Viridiplantae; phylum Streptophyta; class Magnoliopsida; order Solanales; family Solanaceae; genus Solanum; species Solanum chilense. The sequence goes on from CM064970.1 coordinate 36,710,928, forward strand.
CAACACGGGTAGAGTGGTTGTGCGATAGGAGCTCGGGGTAGTGCTACTACCCGGGATAGACTCGACCGGGGTAGTGTCAGTGGACGCCGCCTGCGTAGCCGTGCGGGCTTGGGCTACCGTATCAGCAAGATCATCAGCAAGTTGGGGCAGCTCTGGACGGGGCCCTTTGCGTGGAGCCAACTCATTGGCTTCATCTCTAATGAGGTAGACATCAACAGTGCCCTGCGGGGTCTTGAGCTGATCAACGTTCCATATAGGCACACCTGCGGACCTACAGAGAGAAAAGATAATTAATGGGAAAGGGTATGTAGTTGTGACATTGAAAGCCCTCTCGTTCATGACTGCATGTAGAAGCCACGCGAAATCCACCTCGAACCCGGCTATCATCGCCGCCATCAATACTGCTCGATCCCATGTAACGATATTATCAGTGGCTGTGGGGGGAAAGGCAGTGGCGAACAATCAGCCACAAGAACTTCTCCGTGAAAGTTAGGTTGGCCTTCGTGATGGCCCCCTTTGGCTCGGTCACCCAGTCGCCACCCTCTCCATCAACTGACAAGTGCAGGTCCATCCTCCTCTTGGTGGTCTCTCTCAACGATGGCTCGCGCAGGAACTAGCCATCTTTAACCAGCTGCCATCGGTAGTAAAACTCGGCAGTGAGACAGGTCCGAGTAGGATCAACACCCTCATCATAAAGAAACCGGCGGATGGCAGGCAGGGAAATGTCGACCTGCATGCCCCGTACTCGGATCTGCTCCAGTGGGGCCTGTTTGGCGGGGACAGCCCGCCTATAAATCAGTGATCGGAGAGTCGCTACGTAAGATGCATAGAACTCTCGGACCATTTCTTCATTGTAACGTCCCAACGAACGTGCTGTCCACTCCAGGCGATGCTTGGTGAAGAGATTGTGGATCTCAGGCATCATCGGGAGACTCTCTGTAAGGACCCGCCGCTCCAATATGAGTGTTCGAGATAACTCCTTTGTCAGTCAAGAACTTGGCGTCGGAGTAGACTTGAAATTGCCCGTCAACACACCATCGGTTGGGCTATTCAGTAGCTGGGGTGGGGGTATGAGCTGGTGATCCTAGTGTGGATTCCAAACTGTCAGCCTCATCAGACGAGGCCGACGCTATAGCGGTGGCGGGTGCGGAAACGTTAGCAGAGCCAGAGGCTTCCTCCGAACACGAAACTCCTAAGGAGCCAGACGCTCCTTCTTCATTTGTGGCTGACCCAGAAGGTATGCCGGTCACTGTGCGCTCCTCATCAGACTGGGAGGCACTGACTAAGCCGGACGCTACCTTTGTGGGTGTGGCTCTGGTGGCACGGGAAGCACGGGAAGGGTGGAAGTGCCTGGGGGCACGTACTCGGGGTCACGCTCATCATCAGAGCCAATGACCATGCAGGCAAACGGGGCGACAGACTTGGATAGCCCGCGTGCATAGATTCTTTCTTGCTTGGGTGCCATAGTAGATAGTTCCTGTAGAGGATCAATATTAGTACGAGTAGTGGCAAACAAGACAAACAAAACCACACAAAAAAATTAAAATAATATGACATTTCTATAGTAATAGTGACACACGACGATCCTGGTGACGGCTCGTCGTGACTATGACGGACCTCCATCGGGTACATCGTGTCTTCCTTAGACTATGTAGATATGGAGAACCCTGAAGGAGAGACTCTGACAAGTATGACGGTATGTGCAGGACGGGCCGTCACAGGTACGACGGTCCGTCGTAAGTGTCCGTCAGAGGAAACTTAAAAAAAATATGGAGACCCGTAGGAGAGGGGTCTCTGACCGTTATAACGGTCATGCAGGACGGACCGTCATGGGTATGACGGTCCGTCGTACTCGTCCGTTTGAGGACACTTAGAAAAATGGAGAGAGACCTTTAGAAATAGGGTCTCTTACAACCAGAACGATTGTGCATGACGGACCGTCGTGAAGACGATGGTCCGTCATCTGTGTTCGTTGGAGGACACTTAGAAAAAAAATGAGAGACCCTCAGGAACAGGGTCTCTGACAACCAGAACAGTTGTGCAGGACGGACCATCGTGAAGACGACGGTCCGTCACATGTGTCCGTTGGAGGACACTTAGAAAAAGTGAGAGACCCTCAGGAATAGTGTCTTTGACAACTATAACGGTTGTGCAGGACGGACCGTCGTAAAGACGACGGTCCATCACATGTTTCCGTTGGAGGACACTTAGAAAAAATTGGACAGTGGGGTGTTAGGGCTTTTAAAATGGACCCTACGATGGTCCGTCGTGGGTACGACGGTCTGTCATCGGGGTCTCGTTCTATAGATCAGTGACAGAACTAGGGGTACCCCATGCATCCCCGATGAACCCAAATTGAACTTGTAGTGTTTTGGACCTACATTTGTCTAACCCAACTACCTAGGAAACTAGCAATAGAAAAGCACCTATGTCTAGGTTGTAAACACGACAATTTCAAACATTTTTAACCTAGGTTAGACAGAATCTTATATAAAAGAAATGAACATATCACGAATAACTAAGCTAATACTAATTAATAAACAAAAATGCAAGATAAATGAGTAGAAATTAGAGACACATACCTTAGAATTGGAGAAAAAATAAGATGGACAAGTACTCGGTGACCAGGAAGACTGTCACGACCCAAATCGGGGACGCGATTGGCACCCACATTTACCCTCCTATGTGAGCGGACCAACCAATCTAAAACCCAAACATAATTAATAAAATACAACGCGGAAGACTTAACTCAATAACGAAAAAAGAATACTATAAATATCCCAAAAATCTGGAAGTCATCATCACAAGAACATCTATGATCAAATTACGAAACTAAGAGTATTCTAAGAAGCTAAAACAAATGAAAGCTAGTCCATGCCGGAACTTCAAGGCATCAGGACGAGAAGAAGAAGATCCAGTCCAAGCTAGAAGCATAGCTCACCCTGAGATCCGGTGCAGTGAAGACTGGCTAAAATCGCGGTCGAGTTGAAGACGACGGCACGTTTGCTGCACCCCACAAATACAAGAAAGAAACAAATAAGTAGGAGTCAGTACAACCACACGTACTGAGTAGGTATCATCGGCCAACTCAGAATAGAAAACAGTATATATCAGTTAATCTCACAAATCAACTATGATACTCAACATGTAGTAACAACAAGTACTAAAATCATCAATAAGTATTACCAAGTTCATCCAGGAGGACTCAAGCCTCAATACCATACTCATTTGGGAAATAGGTTCATTAGCTTTAGCATATTAGCATCTTTCCCGATTCAGAACTTATTCCTCTCGTGTCGGTACGTGACACTCCGCTCCACCAACACCATGTGCCGGAACGTGGCACTCCGATCCTCATTCTATCCTGGTACCGGAACGTGGTACCCGATCCATATACTATCCTGGTGTCGGAACGTGACACTCCGATCCTCATATACTATCCTGGTACCGGAACGTGGCACCCGATCCATATACTACCCCGGTGTCAGAACGTGACACTCCGATCCTCATATACTATCCCGGTACCTGAACGTGGCACCCGATCCCCTAATTCATCAAGCCTTCTTTTATACTAAGGCATCACAATTCTCATAACATAGTTCATCAAGCCTTCTTTTATACTAAGGCATCATCAATAACAAAACATAGTTCATCGAGCCTTCTTTTATACTAAGGCATCACAATAACAAAACATAGTTCATCGAGCCTTCTTTTATACTAAGGCATCACAATTCTCATAACATAGTTCATCTAGCCTTCTTTTATACTAAGGCATCATCAATAACAAAACATAGTTCATCGAGCCTTCTTTTATACTAAGGCATCACAATTCTCATAACAAGTAAATTAGGGTTTCTTCAAGATTTAGGGTTCATCATGCTTAATTTATCACAAACATATAATCACACTCATACAATCATACAATTAAGCATATAGAAGGATTTACAAGATTACCCAATACATATCATTTACTATTAAGAGTTTTCTACAAATAGCATAAACCATAACCTACCTTCACCAAGGATTTTTGTTCAAGCAAGAAATCTTCAAGGAAGCCTTGCTCCTTCTCTCTCAAGCGCCTCTCTTTTCTCTTCCCTTTCTCTTTCTAATTTCTTCCTCCAACCTTCCTCTTCTTACCCTAAATCACAAGATTTCAAGAATAAAAGGTGATGAAACCAACCCACCAATTAACTCAAACTTAGTCTTTCAACCCCCAAGGAATTGAACTAATAACATTAACCCACTAACTTTATAAATTAAAGCCGGAATAGTCCAAAACACCCCTTTAAAAATTAGCCAGAATTTCGACCACGCCTGGGATTACGCAACCTGTGACGGTCCGTCGTGCCTGCGACGGTCCGTCCTGCAGGTCCGTCGCAACGGTCTGAGACTCCATTTCCACCCAAGAGTCTGTGACGGTCCGTCGTGCCCACGACGGTCCATCCTGCACTTCCGTCACGACTATCAGAGAGTTGTTCCCAGTACCAAATTCTCAAGAGTTGAAGTGTTTTGAAACGGGGCCTCACGACGGTCCGTCGTGACTGTGACGGTCCGTCCTGCAGGTCCGTCACAGAGTTCAGAGACTCAATTTCAACACTCAAATTCATAATTCCAATTGTTTTGGAACGGGACACCCTCGACGGTCCGTCGTGCCTGCGACGGTCCGTCGTGGTATTCGTCGTATCAGCCAGTTTTTCCAGAAATAAAATCTGCTACTCAAAACGACTAAACAGGTCATTACAATAGATACCAATTTACCCATCGTTCATCCCCGAACGATCAAAAGAAGAAAAACAAGGGCGAAAAAGAGTACCTGAATCTGTAAACAGATGTGTGTATTTTTCCTGCATATCTGCCTCCTTCTCCCAAGTAGCCTCTTCAACCGGTCGATTCTTCCATTGAACTTTGATGGATGCAATCTCTCTCGACCTCAACTTGCGAACTTCTCTACTCAGAATAGCAACAGGTTCCTCTTCATAAGTCAAATTCTCATCGAGCAGAACCGAATCCCAACGAATGATGTATTTCCATCTCTATGATACCTTTTCAACATGGACACGTGAAATACCAGATGTACTCCGGACAGCCCTGGAGGCAAGGCTAATTCATAGGCCACCTCCCCTACTCACTTAAGTACCTCAAATGGTCCAATATACCTTGGACTTAACTTACCCCTTTTTCCAAACCGCATCACCCCTTTCATGGGCGAAACTTTCAACAAGACTTGTTCACCCTCCATGAACTCTAAGTCTCTAACCTTTCGATCCGCATATTCCTTTTGTCTACTTTGAGCCGCTAAAAGCTTTTCTTGAATAGCTTTCACCTTTTTCAATGAATCCCTCAATAGATCCGTACCCCAAGGCCTGACCTCAAACGCATCAAACCAACCGATGGGAGACCTACATCTCCTCCCATACAATGCTTCAAATGGAGCCATGTCGATACTGGAGTGATAGCTATTATTGTATGAAAACTCCGCCAAGGGTAAGAAGTTATCCCAATGGCCACCAAATTCTATCACACACGCACGGAGCATATCCTCCAACACTTGAATCGTTCGCTCAGACTGACCATCGGTCTGAGGATGAAATGCAGTACTAAGATCCAATCTAGTACCTAATTCAGCATGCAAGGTTCTCCAAAACTTAGAAGTAAACTGCGTACCTCTATCAGATATGATGGAAAGTGGAACCCCATGCAACCGAACGATTTCTGAGATGTAGATTTTGGATAACTTTTCCGCATTGTAGGTCACCTTGACCGGAATGAAGTGAGCAGACTTAGTTAATCTGTCCACAATTACCCAAATAGAGTCAAACTTCCCCAATGTCTTTGGAAGACCAACCACAAAGTCCATTGCAATTCTCTCCCACTTCCATTCAGGAATGGGCATTCTTTGAAGTGTTCCTCCGGGCCTCTGATGTTCGTACTTTACTTGCTAACAGTTCGGACATTTGGCAACAAAATCCACAATATCACGCTTCATTCTTTTCCACCAAAAGAGTTGTTTTAGGTCACGGTACATCTTGGTTGCACCAGGATGTATGGAATATCCGGAACTATGAGCCTCTGTAAGGATAGTGTGGATCAAATCATCAACACGGGGCACACATACCCTTCCCTTAATTCTCAAAGCACCTTCCTCATCAATTATAGCTTCTTTAGCCTCTCCTGGCAACACCATATCCCGAATTCACCTTAGTTTCTCATCATCAAACTGTTTCCCCTTAATCTGGTCAAGAAAAGAAGATTTCGCCTCCACACAAGCTAAAAATCCTCCCTTCTCATTCACTTCTAGCCTCATAAAATCATTAGCCAAATTTTGGATTTCCCTAGCCAACGGGCGCCTAGAGAATTGCAAATGAGCTAGACTTCACATGCTTCCCGCCTTTCTACTCAACGCATCTGCCACAACATTTGCTTTTCCCGGATGTATAAGATAGTGATATCGTAGTCCTTGAGTAGTTCCATCCATCTCCTCTGTCTCAAATTCAAGTCTTTCTGAGTGAAGACATACTGTAGGCTACGATAGTCCGTATACACCTCACACTTAACCCCATACAAATACTGTCTCCATTGCTTTAGTGCAAATACTACCGCGGCCAACTCCAAATCATGAGTCGGATAGTTACGTTCATGCACCTTTAATTGCCTCGAATCATAAGCAATCACATTCTTCTCTTGCATTAGCACTGCACCCAAACCTGAATAGGATGCATCACAATAAACGATGAAGTTCTTACCCTCTACTGGCAAGGTAAGAATTGGTGCAGTAGTCAACAGAGTCTTGAGCTTCTGAAAGCTTTCCTCACATTCATCTGACCATACAAATGGAACATTCTGCTTAGTTAAGTTCGTCAATTGGGAAGCAATAGAAGAGAATCCCTTGACAAATCGTTGGTAGTAGCTAGCTAAACCAACAAAGCTCCTTATTTCTGACATGTTTGTAGGCCTTACCCAATTCTTCACTGTCTCAATCTTAGATGGATCCACCATCACTCCATCCTTAGAAACCACGTGCCCCAAGAAGGACACTGAATCTAGCCAAAACTCACACTTGGAAAATTTGGCATAAAGTTTCTTCTTCCTCAACAACTCTAATACCCTTCTCCAATGCTCCTCATGTTCCTTCTTACTCTTTGAGTATATCAATATATCATCAATAAATACGATCACAAAGAGATCCAGATATGGCTTGAAAATCCCGTTCATCAGGCTCATAAATGCAGCAGGGGCATTCGTAAGACTAAACGACATTACCACAAACTCGTAATGCCCATACCTAGTTCGAAAAGCAGTCTTTGGCACATCCGTTGCCCATATTTTCAATTGATGATAACCGGATCTCAAGTCAATCTTAGAGAAAACACAAGCACCTTGTAACTGATCGAACAAGTCATCAATGCGAGGAATGGGATACTTGTTCTTAATAGTTACCTTGTTCAACTGCCGGTAATCTATGCACATTCGGAAACTCCCATCCTTCTTCTTCACAAATAACACCGGAGCACCCCAAGGAGATGCACTTGGTCTAATGAAGCCCTTGCTCAACAACTCTTGAAGTTGGGCCTTTAACTCTCTTAACTCCGCGGGAGCCATTCTATAAGGGGGGTATAGAAATGGGACGAGTACCCGGTTCCAAATCAATACAGTAGTCAATATCCCTATCCGGTGGCATACCTGGAAGATCTGTAGGGAACACATCCAAAAACTCTCGGACTACTGAAACTGACTCAATTGGGGGTACCTGTGTAGTGTCATCCTTGAGATGTGCCAAGAAAGCTAAACACCCTTTGCTAACCATCCTCTTAGCACGAAGAAAGGAGATTATACGAACCGGAGTGGAAGTGTAGTCGCCCTCCCACACTAACTGATCTGTCCCAGGCTTTGCTAACGTCACAGTTTTAGCATTACTATCCAAGATTGCATAGTTTGGAGAAAGCCAAGTCATACCCAGAATTACATCGAAGTCGACCATTTCTAAGATAACCAAATCTACATAAGTGTTGCTCCCCACGAAAGTCACCAAGCAAGACCTATATACTTTTTCAACCATCACAAAATCACCCACTAGAGTAGACACCCGAATAGGTATATCAAGCAATTCACAGGGTAAATTAAGACCAGTAGCAAATGAAGAAGAAACATAGGAAAACGTGGATCCAGGATCAAACAATACAGAAGCCATGCAATCACAAACCAAAAGATTACCTGTGATGACAGCATCTGATGTCTCCGCTTCAGATCTCCCAGGGAAAGCGTAACAATGGGCTCTATCACCAGTCTGTCCATTGTCCCTACCATGTTGTGCTGTAGTGGCCCCAGTTTGCCCATCACCTCGGCCGTTTTGGTGACCACTATTACCTCGGCCACCACGCCCTCCAGAATAACGGCCTCTACCATGACCACCTCTACCTCTGACTGTGGGAGTTCTGTGACTCTGCCTTGGACAATACCTCCTAATGTGTCCTGTCTCCCCACATCCATAACACCCTCTGGATTCAAGCATCGGTCTCTCGGAGAAGTGTTGACCGGTCTGAGGTGGACCCCCAACTACAGTCTGTAGTGAAGACTGAATTGGTCGGGCTGAGTAACCTCCTGAACCCTGTCCTCTAGTGTATGAACCATTAAACTCACCTCCCTTTCGAAACCTTTTTGATGTCAATGCCATGGTGGAGTCATCTGGCTTCATTCCTTCCACCTCTATCACGAAGTCTACCACTTCTTAAAA
>CM064970.1:36719758-36856575 GCA_032847665.1 Solanum chilense
TGACCGGCACACCTTCTGGGTCAGCTACACATGCGGAAGGAGCATCTTGCTCCTTAGGATTTTTGTGGTCTGAGGAAGCCTCCGGGTCCGCCGAAGTCCCCCCCTCGCCACATCTGCACAGTCTGCCTCGTCTGATGAGGCTGACAGTCCAGATTCCACTCTAGGCTCACCGACTTGTGCTCTCACCTCGGTTGCCGACCAGCTAAACCAGTGGTGTGTCAACGGACAATATCAAGTGTATTCCGATGCCAAGTTTCTAAATGATAAAGGCATCATGACACAAACCCTTACACTGGAAAGACGGGTCCTTACGGGAAGTCTCCCCACCATGCCAGAGATCCACAATCTTCTTACCAGACACCGACTTGAGTGGACAACTCGTTCTTTTGGCCATTACAGTGAGGAGTTAGACCGAGAGTTCTACGCCTCTTATGTGGCTACTCTCCGATTACAGATAGTATAACAGACTGCCCCCGCCAAATAGGCTCTACTTGATCATGTCCGAGTACGCAACATACAGGTTGACATATCCCTACCCGCCATCTGCCGGTATCTGTACGGCGAGGATGTTGATGCCAACAGGACCCCTCTCATCGCCGAGTTCGACTACTGGTGGCAAATAGTAAAAGATGGACAATTCTTGCGTGAGCCATCAGTGAGAGAGACCACCAAAAAGTGCATGGCCCTGCACTTGTCTTTCGATGGAGAGGGTGCTGACTAGGTATCAGAGCCGAAGGGAGCCATAAAGAAGGCTAACTTGATGTTCACGTCTAAGTTCTTATGGTTGATTGTCCGCCATTGCCTTTCCCCCACGGCTGCTGATAATATTGTCACATGGTATCGCGCAGTTCTGATGGCGATGATCATAACCGCTTTTGAGGTTGACTTCGCTTGGCTTCTACAGGAAGTCATGCACGAGAGGGCTTTCAAGGTCATAAATACTTACCCTTTTCCGTGCATGATATTTTCCTTATGTAGGTCTGCAAGTGTGCCCATCTGGCACATTGATCAACTCAAGACTCTGCCAGGCACTGTTGAAATCAGCATAATCAGGGATGAGGCCAATGAGTTGGCTCCACGCAGAGGGCCCCATCCAGAGTTGTCTCCACTTGGTTAAAATTTGGCGGATACGGTAGCACATGCTCGAACGGCTACACAGGATGCTTCTGAGACCACTGACACTACCCCGGTCAAGTCTATCCCGAGTAGTAGCACTGCCCCTAGCTCCTCTCGCTCATCCGCGTTCCCCGCTCTGGTCCCGCTTGCTAAGGTCCTGAAACTAGAGGCTTAGATGGCTACACTTCTGTATCACATCCAGCCTTGGATGCAGAGGTCTATTGCTGAGGCAGAGGAGCGCTTGGACCGTAAAATTGTCCAGCACACAGAGCGAAAGATCGCTGAGGTTCATCAGCGCTTGGACGCTTTTGAGTTGCGGGTGCTAGCCCGACCAACCGCTCAGGTGGACATGTCGACCCTTCAGGCTGCGGTCGAGAGACTGCTAGCGGACATTGATATGATCCTAGAGGCTAGGGTGCTTGAGTCCGAGTCCCCTTCTATAGAGCCTGCTGAAGACACAGTGATGGCAGCCTTATTTGCCACTTCTGAGATTCCACCACCTCCCCTTCGAGAGCATGCCAAGAGGCGCAAGGGTCGAGAGGAGTATGTTCTAGAGCACGGAAGAAGGAGCACCGTGAGATGGAGGCTTCCAGGAGAGCCTCGCTTGCTGATGAGGAGGCGCGTCGGATCAGGACTGTAGAGTCAGCTGCTGGGGCATTTATCTCCAGAGATGTGGTGATACAGGGAGGCACTGCTGATAGTGCTGTTGCTAATTATGACACTACTGAGTTTGCCCAGACTATAGAGATAGTGGGTTTTGGGGAACCGAACCCACCAACTTGCTGGTTGTCGGCGCTTTGTGCACCAGGTTTGCTTTACCTACCACTCTTGTATTTCAATTTTTTATGTATAGGGGACAATTACATATATTTTTGTTGGGGGTGGGGTAAATGTAAAGTGAGTGCTAGGTTGAATTCTAAGTAGCCCAATTCACGATCCTCTTTTGGGGTTTTCTTGCCTGTGCTTTTTTTATCAGGAGATTGATTATTTTTATTGTTGAACCGACATGTCTATATCTTGTGTACATAGTTTAACTCTGAAGCATGATGGATAAAATGGGGGTGGGGTAAATGGAAAGTGAGTGCTAGGTGAAGTCTGAGTAGCCCAATTCACGATCCTCTTTTGGGGTTTTCTTGCCTGTGTTCTTTTTCCCCAATAGAATGATTATTTTTATTGTTGAACCGGCATGTCTATATCTTGTGTACATAGTTTCGCTCTGAAGCATTTGGCTAAAATGGGGGTGGGGTAAATGGAAAGTGATTGCTAGGGTGAAGTCTGAGTAGCCCAATTCACGATCGTCTTTTGGGTTTTCTTGCATGTGTTCTTTTTCCCCAATAGATTGATTATTTTTATAGTTGAATCGGCATGTCTATATCTTGTGTACATAGTTTAACTCTGAAGCATGATGGCTAAAATGATAACCTGATGTAATGAAAATGATGCATGACTAGGCAAAGTAATTGATAAATGTGTGGCTCTAAGCATGACATAGAGATACACCACTGCATGACCCTAAGTCTAAAATTTGAACTTGTTGTCTGATAATCTGGTAGAGTAATGAGATTTCAAGTTTGTGCGAGGAAGAATTGAATAGACCACTATTTTTACTGAGCTAGAACTTGCCTGGTTAGTCCTGATAAAAGTAAGTTGTTATAGACAATTAGAAATGGATCATAGGCCCTTGTTGAATATAATCTATTTTTTGCCTAAATAAAAAAAAACCGAATGGAATTAATCCCTCTTTGATCGAAATGATTTGAGCTTAAACTAGACCTTTGTTTTTCACCCCAACTGATCTTTTCTGGGAATAACGTGTTGGCCCTGGTCCCATATTGTACATATGCACTTCAGCTTATGCCAAAAGCATAAATTGAGGGTGGTTAATGCAGTAAACAACCTTTTCGTGGCCCTGATCCAACTTTGGGTATTGTGTACTTTTACTCAAGGCAAATCAATGAGTTAGGGTGGCTCTTATGAGGAATGCTCTGGAAAGTGGGGTTGAAAGAACAAAGAAAGAGAAAGAACAAAAGTAAAGTGACTCAAGAACCAGCTGAAACAAAAGAGAAATGGAAAATAAAAAAATAAAAAAAAATACAATAAATACAAGCAAGAAAAGAAGAGAGTCACTTACTCAAATGAAGAAAGACGAAAAATAGCAAGGTGAAAGCATATGAAAAATTGGGCGAAATAAAATGATAAAAAGTGGTATGTTTAACCGATATGTCAAGGAGGGGAAAAAGTCACTAAAGTGTACCTAAATATACCCTACCTTACCGTGAGCCTATGTTACAAGCTAAGAAAGTCCTATCGTGATCCTAAGAGTTGTATAGCGAACTTAAAGTAGTGAAAATAAAGGCAAGCTTATGACAATAGGAATGAATGAGTTGTGATTTTGTTCTGAGAGTGAGTGTTGAAAAGTAATCCTTATACTCAAACTGAAATAATTCTGTGAAAAATGAGGATTTGGTTTTGAAGTGAGGACACTAGTTGCAATACCGAAAAATATTAGCACCTCGGTGAGAATCTGAAGAGGATAGGTGTCAGTGCGTGGTGAGTCTGTGTTATGGTCTGATTCCACATAATTCAAACCTAATGGTGATAACATGAATAAAAATGATAAGACTGATAGGGATTGATAGCCAAATGATTGCAAAACCGAAAACATGGATACTATGGTACAAAGATGTTGTAGTGAGTCATAGTGTGTCGCTTGAGGACAAACAACGAATTTAATTTGAGGGTATTGATATACCGTGGTTTCAAGGTATTTTTAATGCTATTTCCTCAAGTTTAGTGTGTGTCCAAAAGCCTTTTTGTATTGATTTTTATGTAAGTTTCTCTTTATTTGCAGGAAATCTGTCTAAAGATGAACGCGAAAGTTTTTGAGCAAGAAATGCAGAAAAGTTACCACCTATGGGGCCTGTGATGGTCCGTCGAGCTTGTGACGGTCCGTAGGTGGCATCGTAGTGAAGCTGCTGAAGGAATATGGGGAAGTCTGACCTAGGTGTGGGATTACGAAGTTCATGATGGACCGTCATAGCCACGACGGTCCGTCCTTCTGGTTTATTGTGATGATCAGAAAGTAGTCTCTGTATCCAAATTCCAAGAAGTTTAAGTGTTATGGAACAGAGACCCTCGACGAACCGTCGTGCATGGAATGTTCCGTCATACCTGTTCATCAAGGGTAATGAAGAAAGCAGCAGAAGGATTTGTACAACATAGAATGACGGAGGCCATGACGTCCTGTCGTGACCACGACGGCCCGTCACGAGGTCCGTCGACTCGAACGCGTTTTAACAGATTTTCAGCAATTATAGTCCTTCTTTTGTTAGTTTTTTATAAATAGTTGGAAAAACCTTGTTTTTGGTGTTAGATTTTTTAGCGTTAGACTCTTTGTTATTAGACTTTTTGATTGTTGGACTTTTGGAGAATCTTTCGTCCTCGATTAAATTCAGTAATTGAGATACTTTTTCTGGAATTTATTGTTGGTGCATTTGTTGATTAATCAAGTGAAATTCTGGATTTTATTCTTTCTCATTGAAGTAAGTGCATGAATTTTTTATATTTCACATATGAATATTGTGATTATGACTATGCGTAACTAAACTCCATAACTAGGGTTGTGGGAACCATGGGTGAATAATAAGGTAAAATCTAACTAAAATAACAATTCTAGAATAGTGTCTTGCATGTATTGATAATTCTTTCGTTTAGAAGTCTTTTTAACGGATGACCAATGTTAAAACTTGCCTTAATGGTACTTGCCGGACCAAGGAGGTAGACAATAGGAAAAGAATTATCAACATAAATTTAGTGTATACTATCTAATAGGCTAGTATTGATTGGTACGAGGTAATAACTTAGTCAAATATCGAATACAATGCTTAATATGAGGTAAAGGTAAGGGTTAGATAGCAACACACGTAGCCGGACCAAGGTGCGGAGTGAAATTTTCTAGATGCTGGACCAACGATTTAGAAATACATAACTTATGAGTTTGCGTGCAAGATACTAGGAAAGAATTGTTATAGTTAGAGATATCAAGTTAGGAACCTATGGGGAACACTTAAACCCTAGTTACTTTTATTAATTGATTAAACTCCAAGATTTGAATCTGTTAGTTGTTTACTTTAATTTAGGTAGTTATATTCATTAATTTAGAAATAAACCCCCCTTTTATTGTATTTTGTTTTCTAAAGAAATATTTGACTAAATAATAGTAATAACAGATTAAAGTTAAGTCTAAACCATTTTCCTCGTGGAAACGGTCCCAACCTCATTAGTTGGGTTCTTTACTTGATACGACCGCTTTACTTCTTATTTGAGAAGTAAGTTTGAGTGTTATCAAATTTTGGCGCCGCTGCCGGCGAAAGTAGCTTTTATATTAACTTAAACTTATTTATAAAGTTTAATCAATATTTTCTTGATTTTAATTTTCTATTATTTTTTGATTCTTGCAGAACTATCTTCGTTGTATGCCAAATACACGGAGAGGAAGAGAACCCTTATTTTCGTACGATCACGAATTAGAGCGTACACTACGCTACATGAATTGAAACTTGGGTATTAACGATGATGATCCAAAACAAAACATCCCAGCTCCGGTTGATGTTCATGGTCAGTTATTACCCGATGATCCGGGTGAAAACCAACAAAGGGGACAAAATCCCGCTCCACGTCCTCAAGAATACTACAGAGGCTATGATAATATAGCAGAGTTTGATGGGCCACTTTTCTTGCCCACTCTACCACAAGGCCACGCCTTTGTCGTAACTAGTAGTCTGATGCAAATGCTCACTGCCAGAGGTTTGTTTTCAGGGCTACCTTTTGAGGATCCACACGCCCATACAACTAAGGTAAGGCAGTGTGTAAAAGCTGTGTAGGGAGGCCTGATTTGGATTTGGATGTAATAGGGCTAAGAGTCTTTCCTCTCTCACTAATGAGAGAGGCTGCTATTTGTTTCACTGAGCTCCCTTATAACTCAATTTTCACTTGGAACCAACTAAGGGACGTTTTCTTAGCACGTTATTACCCGGTCCCCAAGAAACTAAACCAGAAAGACAGAGTGAACAACTTTGTGGCACTACCAGGAAAGTCAGTTAGTAGTTCTTGGGATAGATTCACCTCATTTTTTAGAAGCGTCCCCAATCACCGCATAGATGATGAGTCACTAAAGGAATACTTCTATCAGGGACTGGATGATAATAATAAAGTGGTCTTGGATACTATTGCGGGTGGTTCTTATGGGGAGTGTCCTTATGCTGAGATTGCCGAAAAGTTAGAGAAAATCTCCCGAAATAATAAATCATGGAGTACTAGGAAGTCATATATTGGGAGAATACCTTCGCAGTGCAATCCACTCATAACCCAGCCACAGATGAGATTCGTGAAGAGATGGCTCAGATGAGAACTGAGCTTGGGTTGGTATTAAAACATGTCACTGGGGGTGTAGAAAAGATAAACGCAGTTAACTACTTGTCTAAACCACCACCACCAAATGATGAATGCTATTATGTGGAGAATTCCTATGAGGTAAATGAGCAGACGAAGGGTTTCCGACAGAGTTCCCAAGGCTCAAATCAGGAGAATTATCGCCAAGGTGAAGGAAACCAAGGTCGGATCTATGGTTACTATAACCGTGACGGTCATTATGTCCGAGATGGAAACTACAACCGCGACAACAACTTTAATAGGGGTAACTATGGTAACAGAAATGATAGGAATGGGCCCTATGTCCCTCTTGAAAATCTTGAAGTTACTCCTAGGGATGTTGGAGACAGTATGGGCACGAGTTGAGGATATGTTGCACAAAATGATGAGAAGGTTCGATGCTAGTGATGAGCACATTAAAGATTTAAGGAGTGATTAAGCGGGAATAGGGCAAAAAGTTGATACACATGTAATATCAATTAAGCAGCTTGAGTTGTAAATGACCCAATTATCTGCGACTGTGAACATATGGCAACCGGGCACTCTTCGTAGCAACACTGTCCAAAATCCAAAAAATGATGGACATTGTATGGCAATAACTACTCGGGGTGGAAAGCAGACTATTGACCCACCTATGCCGTCAAATGAGGAAAAGTTGATAAAAGATAATGATAAATTGGTAGAGGTTAGTGGTGAAGTAGAAGATAACACCGGAAAAGATGCTGAAGTGTCTATAAAGGTAAATCCCATGCCTAGACCCCCCCTTTCCTAAAAAATTAGTGAAAAATATAGAGGATGGTAAGCATCGGCATTTTATAACAATGTTGAAGCAACTTTCTATCAAAGTCCCTTAGGTAGAATCTCTAGAACAAATGCCCGGTTATGCCAAGTTTATGAAAGATCTGGTTGAAAAGAAAAGATAGGTCACTTTTGAGGATGATGATAGAATGCAATATTGTAGTGCTATTGCTACAAGATCTCTGGTACAAAAGAAACAAGATCCGTGTGTGTTTACTAATCCTTGTACAGTCCGGTCATTACATTTTACGAAAGCATTATGTGATCTGGCGGAAAGCATAAATCTCATTCCCCTCTCGATTTACAAGAAGTTTGGTTTGGGTGATCCAAAGCCCACTGCGATGCGGCTACTGATGGACGATCGAACAGTAAAAAGGCCTATAGGGATACTCCATGATGTGTTAGTAAAAGTGGAGTCGTTCATATTTCCGGCAAATTTTGTTATTCTTGATTGTGAAGTCGATTTTAAAGTGCCTATTATTCTTGGGAGGCCATTTCTTGCTACGGGTAGAGCCTTAGTTGATATGGAAAAGGAGCAGATGAAATTTTGGTTGAACAATGAAGAAGCGACCTTCAACATTTGTAGGACCATGAGGCAGAGTGGTGAGTTCCAATAGGTATCTTCTATATCCTACAAAGAAAAGATGAAGAAGTACCAAGACCCAAAAATTGAAAAACGAGAGTTTATGGTTGGGGATTTGGTGCTTTTATTCAATTCTAGGTTGCGCTTGTTTCCGAGCAAGCTCAAGTTCAAATGGACTGGCCCTTACTTGGTTACCCAACTATTCCCTCATGGAGAAGTTGAGTTGGAAACCAAGGAGGGTGTACGGTTTAAGGTGAATGGACAATGCATAAAAATCTATTTCGGGCATGCTGAATCAGCAAATGAAGTAATCGAGGCATAACATCTTGATGAAGTCTGAGTAATCAAGTGTCTTCAGTCATGCAGCGACGTTAATCAGGCGCTTGTTGGGAGGCAACCCAATACTTATAGTTTTTTTTTCTAGTAATGGTATCATTTTCTACAATGGGTTTTAAATTTGCAGGCAAATCACCAGGAAATTCTGAAGAAAATAACAAGACAACAGTCACAAACGGATACATCGATGGACCGTCACGCACGCGATGGATTGTCGCATAAATCCATCATGCCAGGTACGTCTTTCATTTATTTTCAAAACTAGGGCACACATGACGGAACTGGGACGGACCTTCATCGGGGACTCGTTGCATCATTAATGAGCGTACCCAACCCGACTCGATTGGGGGTAATTTAAAAAATTGGTAACATTTAAAAACCCCACTTCTTCATTTCACCCATTTCTTTCCCTCTTTCTCCCATTTCCCTCCCTTTTAAACTTCTAAATTCCTACCTCTTTTCTCTATCAACTGATCACTTCCCTGAATTCCCCAATTCTAGATATCTCCGTTCTATTGGTCGGAGTCGGCTGCTGTGGTTCTGTTCTTGATCACCAAGTACCTCCCTTTCTTGTTTTTCTCCTCTTCTCAGATATGTGTCTCTGATCTCTACCCATTTACATTGCATTTTTTAAATTCATATTAGCCTATTTCTTTTTGGTGGGTCTTCATTCTTGTATCCAATTTTGTCTGACCTAGGTTGAGAATCCTCAAGTTGCATTGTTAAAACATTAGAAATAGGTGCTTTAGCATTGCTAGTTTTCTAGGTATTTGGTTTAGAAACATGTAGGTTTACACTAAGAATTCCATTTGAGTCATAGGGGATGATTTTGGCATCCCCAGTTTTGTCACTGAATGACAAAATGAGACCCCGATGACGGAACTTTGTATCCACGACGGACTGTCATAGGGTCTGTTCCAACACCCCACTGTTCATTTTCTCTAATCGTCCACCAAC
Organism: Solanum chilense; assembly: GCA_032847665.1. Lineage (NCBI taxonomy): Eukaryota > Viridiplantae > Streptophyta > Magnoliopsida > Solanales > Solanaceae > Solanum > Solanum chilense. The sequence goes on from CM064970.1 coordinate 36,728,979, forward strand.
GGATACATGCAATGGACCGTCGTTCCCACGATGGTCTATCCTGCACAACCATTTTGGTTGTCAGAGACCCTTTTCCTAAGGGTCTCTAACTTTTTCTAAGTGTCCTCTGACAGACATCTACGACGGACCGTCATACCATCGACGGTCCGTCCGACACAACCGTCATGACGGTAAGAGACCCATCTCCTGAGGGGTCTCCAACATTTTCTAAGTGACCTCTGACGAACATCTACGACAGACCGTCATACCTTCAATGGTCTTTCCTGCACAACCGTCATGGCTGTCAGAGACCCTTGTCCTAAGGGTCTCAACTTTTTTTCTAAGTTCCCCTGACGTACATCAACGATGGACCGTCATACCCACGACGGTCCATCCTGTTTCTGGTTGTCAGAGACCATATGTCCTAAGGGTCTCCCACTTTTTCTAAGTCTCCTCTGACGGACATCTACGACAGACCGTCATACCCTCGACGGTCCGTCCTGCACAATTGACGTGATGGTCAGAGACCCCTCTCCTAAGGGTCTCCATACCTTTTTCTAAGTACCCCACGACGGACATCGACGATGGACCATCATGTCACGACGGTCCATCCTACTTGTCCATCATAACTGTCAGAGACTTCCATTCAGGGGTCTCCACATCAACATAGTTGAAGTAAGACATGACGGACCCCATGACGGTCCGTCGTACTAACGATGAGCCATCACCTAATCCGTCGTATTTCACTGTTATTGTAGAAAATTCATTACAACTTATCTCTTATATTTATTTTGTGTCATTTTTGCTCATCTTGTTTGCTCCTTCTCGTACTAATATTGATTTTTTACAGGTACTATCTCTAATTGCCCCAAAACAAGATCGAGTTTATACACGTGGGCATTCAAAGTATGTCGCCCCGTCTGCCCGACTAGTTATAGTCTCTGATGATGAGCAGGACCCCGAGTACGTGCCCCCAAGCACTACCACTCCATCATGAGCTGCACGTGCTACCAGAGCTATGCCTAAAAAGGTGGCGTTCGACGTAGTCACCGGCTCCAAGTCTAATGAGGAGTCCACACTGACCAGCACACCTTCTGGGTAAGCTACATATGAAGAAGGAGATTCTGGCTCCTTAGGAGTTTTGTGGTCGAAGGAAGCCTCCGGGTCGGCCGAAGTCCCGGCCCTTCACAGTCTGCCTCTTCTGATGAGGTTGACATTCCAAATTCCACTCCAGGCTCACCCACTGGTTCTCTCACCCCGGTTGCTGACCATCCAAACCGGTGGTGTGTCGATGGGCAATATCAAGTGTATTCCGATGCAAAGTTTCTAAATGGTAAAGGCATAATGACACATACCCTTACACTGGAGAGGAGGGTCCTTACGAGAAGTCTCCCCACCATGCCAGAGATCCAATATCCGAGAGTTCTATACCTCTTATGTGGCTACTCTCAGATTACAGATAGATAGACGGGCTACCCCTCCCAAACAGGCTCCACTTGAGCATGTCTCAGTACTAGGCATACAGGTTGACATATCCTTGCCCGCCATCCTCCAATATCTATACGGCGAGGATATTGATGCCAACAGGACCCCTCTCACCGCTGAGTTCGACTACCGGTGGCAAATAGTAAAAGATGGACAATTCTTGCGTGAGCCATCGCTAAGAGAGACCACCAAGAGGTGGATGGCCCTAAACTTGTCTATCAATGGAGAGGGTGCCAAGTGGGTAACAGAGCTGAAGGGAACCATCAAGAAGGTTAACTTGACCTTCACGTCTAAGTTCTTATAGTTGATTGTCCGCCACTGCCTTTCCCCCACGGATGCTGATAATATTATCACATGGTATCGCGCAGTACTGATGGCGGCGATGATAGCCGCGTTTGAGGTTGACTTTGCTTGGCTTCTACAGGCAGTCATAAATACTTACCCTTTTCCGTGCATGAAATTTTCCTTATGCAGGTCTGCAGGTGTGCCCATCTGGCACATTGATCAAATCAAGACTCCGCCGGGCACTGTTGAAATCAACCTAATCAGGGATGAGGCCAATGAGTTTTCTCCACGCAGAGGGCCCCATCAAGAGTTACCTCCACTTGGTGAAAATTTGGCGAATACGGTAGCACATGCTCGAACGGCTACACAGGATGCTTCTGAGACCACTAACACTACCCCCGTCGAGTCTATCCCGGGTAGTAGCACTGCCTCTAGCTCCTTTCGCTCAGCCGCGTTCCTCGCTCTGGTCCCGCTTGCTAGGGTCCAGAAACTAGAGGCACAGATGGCTACACTTCTGTATCACATCCAACATTGGATGCTGAGGTCTATTGTTAAGGTAGACGAGCGCTTGGAGCGTAAAATGGTCCAGCACACAGAGAGGAAGATCGCTGAGGTTCATCAGCGCTTGGACGCTTTTGAGTTGAGAGTGATAGCCCGGCCAACCGCTCAGGTGGACATGTCGACCCTTCAGGCTGCGGTTGAGAGACTGCTAGCGGACATTGATATGATCCTAGAGGCTAGGGTGCTTGAGACCGAGTCCCCTTCTGAAGAGCCTGCTGAGGACACAGTGATAGCAGCCTTATTCGCCACTTTTGAGATTCCACCACCTCCCCCTCCAGAGCACGCCAAGAGGCGCAAGGGTCGAGAGGAGGATGGTCTAGAGCACAAAATAAGGAGCGCCGTGACATGGAAGCTGCGAGGAGAGCCTCACTTGCTGATGAGGAGGCGCGTCGGATCAGGACTGTAGAGTCAGGTATTGGGGCATCTAGCTCCAGAGTTGTGGAGATAGCGGTAGGCACTGCTGATAGTGCTATTGCCGATGAGGACACTACTGAGGGTGTCCAGACTACAGAGGTAGTGGGTTTCGAGGAACCAGACCCACCAGCTTGCTGGTTGTTGGCGCTTTGCGCAGCTGGTTTACTTTACCTACCACTCTTGTATTTCAATTTTTATGCATTGGGGAGAATTACATATCTTTTTGTTGGGGGTGGGGTAAATTGAAAGTGAGTGCTAGGGTGAAGTCTAAGTAGCCCAATTCATAATCCTCTTTTGGGGTTTTCTTGCCTGTGTTGTTTTTCCTCAAGAGATTGATTATTTTTATTGTTGAACTGACATGTCTATATCTTGTGTACATAGTTTAACTCTGAAGCATGATGGCTAAAATGGGGGTGGGGTAAATGGAAAGTGAGTGCTAGGGTGAAGTCTTAGTAGCCCAATTCACGATCGTCTTTTGGGGCTTTCTTGCATGTGTTCTTTTTCCCCAATAGACTGATTATTTTTATAGTTGAACCGGCATGTCTATATCTTGTGTACATAGTTTAACTCTGAAGCATGATGGCTAAAATGATATCCTAGTGTAATGAAAATGATGCATGACTAGGCATAGTAATTGATAAATGTATGGCTCTAAGCATGACATAGAGATACACCACTGCATGACCCTAAGTCTAAAATTCGAACTTGGTGTCTGATAATCTGGTAGAGTAATGAGATGTCAGGTGAGTGCGAGGAAGAATTGAATAGTCCACTATTTGTACTGAGCTAGAACTTGCCTGGTTAGTCCTGCTAAAAGTAAGGTGTAATAGAGAATTAGTAAAGGATCATAGGCCCTTGTTCAATATAGCCAATTTTTAGCCTACATAAAAAGAACTAAATGAAATTAATCCCTCTTTGATTGAAATGATTTGAGCTTAAACTAGACCTTTGTTTTTCACCCCAACTGATCTTTTCTGGGAATAATGTGTTGGCCCTGGTCCCTCCTTGGACATGTGCACCTCAGCTTATGCCAAAAGCATAAGTTGAGGGTGGCTAATGCAGTAAACAACTTTTTCGTGGCCCTGACCCAACTTTGGGTATTGTGTACTTTGACTCTTATGAGGAATGCTCTCGAAAGTAGGGTTGAAAGAACAAAGAAAGAGAAAAAACAAAATTAAAGTGATTCAAGAACCAGTTGAAAGAAAAGAGAAATGAAAAATAAAAAAATAAAAAATAATACAATTAATACAAGCAAGAAAAGAAGAAAGTCACTTACACAAATGAAGAAAGATGGAAAATAGCAATGTGAAAGCATATGAGAAAATGGGCAAAATAAAATGATAAAAAGTGGTATGTTTAGCCGATATGTTAAGGAGGGCAAAAAGTCACTAAAGTATACCTAAATATACCCTACCTGACCCTGAGCCTACGTTACAAGCTAAGAAAGTCCTATCGTGATCCTAAGAGTTGTATAGCGAACTTAAAGCAGTGATAATAAGGGAAAGCTTATGGCAATATGTATGAATGAGTTGTGATTTTGTTCTGAGAGTGAGTGTTGAAAAGTAATCCTTATACTCAAACTGAAATCATTGTGTGAAAAATGAGGATTTGGTTTTGAAGTGAGGACATTAGTTGCAATACTAAAAAATATTAGCACCTCGCTGAGAATCTGAAGAGGATAGGTGTAGGTGCATGGTGAGTCTGCGTCATGGTCTGATTCCACATAATTAAAGCCTAATGGTGATAACATGCATAAAAATGATGAGACTGATCGGGATTGATAGACAAATGATTGCAAAAGGGAAAACATGGATACTATGGTACAAAGATGTTGTAGTGAGTCATAGTTTGTCTCTTGAGGACAAACAACGAATTTAATTTGAGGGTATTCATATACCGTGGTTTCACGATATTCTTATTGCTTTTTCCTAAAGTTTAGTGTGTGTCTAAAAGCCTTTTTGTATTGATTTTTATGTAAGTTTCTCTTTATTTATAGGAAATTTGTCTAAAGATGAACGCGAAAGTTTTTGAGCAAGAACTACAAAAAAATTACCACCTACAGGGCCTGTGACGGTCTGTCGAGCTTGTGACGGTCCGTAGGTGGCATCGTAGTGAAGCTACTGAAGGAAGATGGGGAAGCCTGACCTAAGTGTGGGATTACAAAGTTCATGATGGACCGTCATAGCCACGACGGTTTGTCCTGCTGGTTAGTCGTGATGATCAGAAAGTAGTCTCAGTACCCAAATTCTAAGAAGTTTGAGTGTTATGGAATGGAGACCCTCGATGGACCGTCGTGCATGGAACGGCCCGTCATACCTGTTCATCGAGGGTAGTAAAGAAAGCAGCAGAAGGATTTGTAAAGTATAGGATGACGGAGGCCATGACGGCCCGTCGTGACCACGACGGCCCGTCATGAGGTGCGTCGACTCGGACGCGTTTTAACAGATTTTCAGCAATTATAGTCCTTCTTTTATTAGTTTTTTTATAAATAGTTGGAAAAACCTCGTTTTTGGTGTTAGACTTTTTAGTGTTAGACTTTTTGTTATTAGACTTTTTGATTGTTAGACTTTTGGAGAATCTTTAGTCCTCGATTAATTTCAGTAATTGAGATACTTTTTCTGGAATTTATTGTTGGTGCATTTGTGGATTAATCAAGTGAACTTCTGGATTTTATTCTTTCTCATTGAATTAAGTGCATGAATTCTTATATTACATATATGAATTGTAATTATGACTATGGGTAACTAAACTCCATAACTAGGGTTGTGGGAACCATGGGCGAATAATGAGGTAAAATCTAACTAAAATAACAATCTAGAATAGTGTCTTGCATGTATTAATAATTCTTTCATTTAATAGTCTTTTTAACGGATGGCCAACGTTAGAACTTTCCTTAATGCTACTTGACGGACCAAGGAGGTAGATAAAAGGAAAAGAATTATGAACATAGATTTAGTGTATACTATCTAATAGTCTAGTATTGATTGGTAAGAGGTAATAACTTAGTCAAATATCGAATACAATGCTTAATATAAGGTAAATGTAAGGGTTAATATAGCAACACACGTAGACGGACAAAGGTGCGGAGTGAAATTTTCTAGATGCCGGACCAAGGATTTAGAAATACATAATTTATGACTTTGCATGCAAGATATTAGGAAAGAACTGTTATAGTTAGAGTTATCAAGTTAGGAACCTGTGGGGAACACTTAAACCCTAGTTACTTTTATTAATTTATTAAACTCCAAGATTTGAATCTGTTAGTTGTTTACTTTAATTTAGGTAGTTATTTTCATTAATTTAGAAATAAAACCCCCCCTTTTATTGTATTTTGTTTACTAAGGAAATAATTGACTAAATAATAGTAATAACAGATTAAAGTTAAGTCTAAACTATTTTCCTCGTGGGAACGATCCCAACCTCATTAGTTGGGTTCTTTACTTGATAGGAGCGCTTTACTTCTTATTTGAGAAGTAAGTTTGAGCGTTATCAATGATCAAGACTCATAATTCATAAATAATACAATTATAGGGAAGTAGCTAAAATTGTCATAACATAAACGAATTCATGCATTAACTATCCTAGAATCGAGATCACATGTTATACACTACATTATCTATCTATCGAATATGGAAGAATGTAGGTCAACCTCACCAAATCTTCAAACCTTGATCCATATGGATAAATTTCACATAATTCACCATCAATATACATAATAGGAAGTAGAGATAAGCAACTCAACAAGCTAGAATCATAATTTAATTAACATAGAATCGAGATCATAATGCCCATAATATAGGCTAACTTGGGAATTTGGAAGGAACATGGGTTCATTATGAAATTGTATTGAAATTCAGTTTAAAATCACTACATAAGCATGAATTCATCATACGTATGCTTTTGAAATCAATTTGAGAAAGAACTCATGGTTAGATTGAAAGATAGAAAGTTTGATCATGAACTTTTATTGAAAACATTAAAAGAAACTCTTTAGCTGGAAGATCATCTAAGAATAAAGGATCACTATGCCTCATTGTAGGAGAAAACCACGAAATCTTCATGAAGAACCCATGGGAATCCAAGCTCCATGGTTTTCTTGAGCTTCATCTCCAATGGAGGTATCTAGAGAGGTTTCTCTTGGAGAGGGAAGTCTAATTTTTAATCATGGATTAGGTATGGAGTTTTGATCTTAATAACCAACATAATATAACCAAATATACCTATAAGAATTGTCTATAGTAATTGATGGACGAGGGATGAATTTCCCATTCACCCCTAAATAAAATATTGCGCTTCTCAGCATGTTGTAGGGTGCATCGACGCCACCAAACGATGACCTGTAGACCCATCAACGGACCATACTGGCAACCGTAGTTTGGGTCTTAGGGTTTTCATTTGCGGGCTTTAGATCCCAGGCTAAGTGTGGGACGATACCCCCATCAACGGGGTGTAGGTGACATAATGGTCCGTCATTCCTTGGTGTAGGTAGACATTGCCAAGGCAGAGTCTAGGCAGTCTTTGGGTCCTCTTTGAGGGCCTTTTGCAAGGACCTTGGGGAGTCGTGCCAAAATGTTTCCAACGTAAATACACTTTTATATATGTTAAGGACCTTCCATATCAAGTTCAAACAAAACGATCACGTAAATTATGTCAAGACACACATGCACGTCTCAAGGCTAACTTTGAAATGTCATCGAATGTTCTTGGACATTTGACATCCAAATGACTTCAAATTCACCATGCATACTGTAAAACAATTATTTAACACATTTTAAAACTTTTTAGACACATGTGAGTCTCTAAGAACCTTAATTCATTTTGAGGGTCCTTACAAGTATGGGTAAAGATATGGGACTTTACCTATACATTGCACATGTATACCTAGATAGGATAGTTCATAGGATGATTCTTTATGTACATGAATATGAATGCTTGAATAAGATCTGAGCATGAAGTATATGTTATGATGTCAAGTATATACATAATGAAGTATGATAACGTAGTGTCAAAATGTGTTTATGTGAAAGGTATTCTCATATAAGTACACATACACACACATGAATCAAGTTATGATTATGTAGTAAAGTAGGGTCTGGTGAAAGGTTTGCTCAATTGTACTCTAAACTAGATATGCTATGTCCGTGTGAAAGGATATCCTCACACGAGTCAGGTTAATGAAAGGATAATTCTCATCAATAACCTATGAGCTATGCATATGAGGAGTAAAGCTCCTAAATCCTAGTTTTATGAAAGTAAAGTTAATAAAGGCTTTTCATAAAGGGAGCTTAGCTTAGCACCGACTGAACTTGATAAATGAGGGGTGCCCCTTTCCAATTACGAAAGGCATGTTCACCCAAATGTCCTCATGAAGTGAAAACTACAATTCCTAAGGGCATTAAGAGGTTTTCAATCTACATATACTAATTCCTTAACTATGTTGCCCCATAGGACCTAGCAAGTGGATCCACCTAGATGCTAACATGATGTTAATTTTCTACCTTGGGAAGTAGAGCACCTTTTTTCAGTGTGGGGTTCCATGATGCCGGATTCCATGCTTAGCTCACATGGTCTTAATATCGGTAAAGAATAAAGGTTTCCCTAATGTAAAATGGAAAATTGAAGTAAATTAATGAACCCTAACTAGGATAACCTAAGAAAAGTTGCTTAGTGTAGGTGAGAGTATGGAACTTACCTATGTATTACACAAGTAGCTCTTGAAGGGAGTTCTAAGAAGGTAATCTATATGTATATGCATATGTATATGTCTCTCATACATGACACTATGGCATTTACCTACTTATGTTAATATGCATATTATGAGTCCTATTGTGTGTATATGATGAAGGTCTTACTTTAGATGCAGATTGATGGTCTTAGGTCACATGATGAAGGTCTTACTTGATATGCATGTAGTTGGCTAAAGTGGTCATGTTGATGTATGAAGTAAATAATGATGCTTTTCGTCTCTTTATGACTTTACTTAGTATGTGTGAGGTTATGGGACTTCACATGTACATTGCACTAGTAGGCTTATATTAGGATTGTGAGTAAGGTCTCATGATGTGTTAATGAAATGAAGTGCAAGTATGCATTTGTTTACTGGTGCCTCATTGTTATGTTATTTATAGTCTTAACTTGTAAGTTGTCTTGGAATGAGTCTTATATATGGTTCATCTATTATGTTGGGTCATATGTGAAATATATGTTTCATGATATGCTAAGTTTCTATGAATGTATGTGTTTAAGTAAATGAAGGTTGTATGAATGTTCATCTTGGTGACCTTAAGGTGTAACTTGAGTGTGGATGGTAGAATGGGACACTATTGATGCATTGCACCAAGTATTACTTCAAGGTTACTTAGGGGTTAATAAATTAAGGTAAAAGAAGAGAATGTTATGAACATGATTGATGTACTTTAAATGCAATATATGTGGCTTGGTGTGTTTTCATGAATTGTGTTTATGCCTATATGAAGTATGATAACTACATTCTGTAATTGTGAAAATGTTTATAAATATTCTTTAAAAAGGCATGTTGCATGATTCCTAACAAAATGTCCTCTTTAAATGCATGTTTTTGCATGGTCGCGATACTTAGTGCATTATTGTACTAATACTATTCTACTTCATCTTTTTACACAAGGTGTATTTGGTAAAGGATTAGAGGATGTGATATTTCCCAAGCTCAAGAAAGGGATCCTTATGATTCAAGGATTTCCCATGTAAATTTCTTATTCAAAGTATGTGTAACAACTTAGTTATTATTTTATGTTGTTAACGGACGTGTCCTTATTCTACTCTATTGATGTTGAGTCTAATATGGAAAAAGACTTAGAGTTTAATAATATATTATGATATTGTAACATTCCAGAAAAATCAACATGTCTAGTGAAGAGCCTAGTAAATTTTTATGAATGTGTATTGGGGTACATAGGCATCCCAATGCCCAATATTGAGAAATAATGGGCATATTATAGAATATTGGCTTAAGGGGGTTAGCCAATTTCTATGTATACACAAGTATTTAAAATATAATCCAAGCTTCTTAAAGAATTGTACCTGCAATGAAGACACTAAGCTAATATATTGATTCTGAACTTAACACATTATGTACGAGGCATCCAAGTGTCAAGCCTAGGTACTATAGCACATGATAATTTAAATGATAATGTAGAGTAATAATTTACCAAGTATATAGTGAGGATCCTTGGGACGACAAAAATGGGCAGCAACACATGTGCTAACCGTCAAAGAGACAAGCCCAACTGAATTCAGTTACGGCGGTTAGGGGCAGACGCACATGTGGGACTGAACTTCCTAATAATCTATAGCTTATAACTAACTTAAATAATTAAATAACTAACCTAGGAATAACTGAAATTAACTAACTAGTGCACCCGACAACCTAAGACCTAACCGGGTGACACTAACCTAGTAACTAACTCAAGAAACATCCTAGTACCTAACCCAAGATGGTCCAAAAGGATTGTTTATGGTCCTAATTACTTTAAAGTACTTTAGTAATTACCATAGGTCACTTAATTAATTAAATTATCAACTTAATTAATAAATTAAAAATCATTATGTTAGCCGAGACACTTAGGTAAATTTCTTATTTGATTAAGTCAAATGTTATTCTATTTTCAGTCAAATTAAGAGGGGCATTTTGGTAATTAGATAATGGATTTATTTAATCTAGTTAGTTAGCCTAAGTTTAATTAGTCAATATCAGTTCCTAAGACCTAGAAACTCACGTCTAAAATAGAATACAAATGTGAGAAAAATCAGTGATCAAAATGCAAGAAAAATAGAAAATTCTCCCAGTTCTCCTTAGGCGATTTAAAGGTATTCTTCAAGGTTTTCATGCAATGTGATCTTCGTAGATTCAATTATACATAAGGTATGGTTTTTTCTCTTGGTTTACTTTCCCCAAGACGCTTTTCAAATGTTCTGAATTCAAGAGATCTGAAACTAGGGTTGTTCCCAATGAAATTTTTGAATGTTCATCTTCCTAGTTCTCCCTATTTTTGACTTCTAGTAGTATGTATAAAGCAAAATATTGAGAATGTTATTGGTATTTAGTACTAACAGATTATTATGTGTAGGTTTCTATGATTTAATTATGTCGAATGAGACCTGTAGGTTAGATCCATATAATAAATGCCCAATTGTGTTCGAGAAGATGAAATTGTTATAAGTTGTTTATGAAATTCAATTAACTGTTGAAAGGGATGAAGATTTTGACATTACTCTTTGTGTTTATAGTAGATATGTTTGTAAGTGTTTGGAATTTAATGTTTCTAAGAAGAAGTAAGAATGAGAATTCGAAGCTAGTTAATGAACCTTCTGTGCCAAATTAACTTATTTGCCTAACCAAACTAAACAGTTCCCATAAGCTAATCAAATGCAAAAAGATGTCTGCTTAACATGATGAGATTAGTATAGTATATACATAAAGTTTAATTGCTTGTCTAGTGATAATATCATGACAAGTGTTTAGTTAAAGTTTGGTTTATGCCAATAAATTGGCTAGCAATATTATTTTCAAAATATGATATAAAGTTGGCTAATGACTAAATCATACCAATCTTACATGGGCAACATAGATTATAATGTTTTTTGTGAGTCCAAATACATGATAAAGATAAAGCATGACCAATTTAACTCAATGAAACTCATAACCAAGGGTGTTCCAATGATTGGGACAAGTCCCAACGTACCCTATATAGATGAAATTGTAAATAGTAGCACATTGAATAAGTCCTTACAACATTCATAAAGAATGGTATAATGCTACCAAATGACATTAAACAAGATAATAACTTAAAGCTCAAGTTATGAAATTGACCTAAAAAACAGTGTTAAAAGAAGTGAGATAAGTCTCAATTACACTTAATCCATTATGTAAAAAGTACTCACATAAGAGGGTGCTACAGTCCGTGAGACAAGTCTCATTCACACCATGATAATAATGTAAGAATTAAGTTCATATTCATCAAGTAAATAAAGGGCTGACAAGTCATCGATTGAGGTATGTTAAAGATACTCACATAAGAGAGTGTTAGAAATCGTGAGACAAGTCTCGTTGATACCAAGATGATAATGTAATGTTAAATTCACATTTCATCAAGTAAAGAAAAGGATGACAAGTCATCCATAGAGTTAAGTAAAACTCATAACTAGAAGCAAGCTTCCATAATGTTTGAGTCAACTCTAAAAGTTATAAAGAAAAAGAAATTGAGCAAAGAACCGATGAACTATAAATGATCTTGTGCAAGCATATGTAAGCCTTATGATATGAGGTTCCACCAAGGTTGATAAGAGTCTCCAAAAATCTCTTAGTCTTCGAGATATGTTGTCAACATAGGAACTAGCCAGTGGTTTCCACCTAAGAAGGCTAGGTAGTATAAGGTTTCACTTTGGCTGGTGAAACCACCCCTTTTCGGTGTGGGGCAGACACTGGATTTCATGTTAAGCTCACATGATCTATGTCGGTTAAATGCTCAAGAAAGTATTCGGTTTCACTTTAGCCGTGAACCACCTCTTTTAAATGTGGGGAGGACACGGGAGTTGGTTTCACTTTAGCCGGTGAACCACCCCTTTCTGTGTGGGGCAGACACTAGATTTCATGTCAACTCACATGATCTAGGTTCACTTTGATCGGTGAACCACCCCTTTTTGGTGTGGGGCAGACACTGGATTTTATGTTAGCTGACATGATTTTAAGGCTAAAGGTTTCTTTAAGAAAGTAAGTAAGAAAGAAAAGAAATGTAAGTTCAAAGTGAACTAAGAAAGCAAGAGCTCAAGAATATCAATCATTTTTTTTGGATAAGAATGAAGTTTTTAACAAGTTATGGGAATAGCCAATAAATATTGGCTTATAATGACTTCTTATATTAGCCAATATATATATGCCAATAAAGAGAGCAAAACATAATGACTCAATCATTTGGAGGGTGAATATATGCCCCAACATCTTTATATTATGCAAAAGATCAATTAATGGAAATAACCAATAAAGATATTCTTATAAATACATTCATGCCCAATTTAATAAGATGGAAATATAACGTGTAAATAAGGTAGCCAAATCATTTCCTTAGTCTTATGGATTACGTACACAATTTGTTTTAGGTATGGGACTACAATGAATCATTGCACTTGTAAGTAAAACATAGGATGAAAGGAGATCATTGAACTACATAACAAGAAGAATAAAAAGATTGAAAAATAAACTAAGTATGGAGAGGGGAGCTCTCGTCCTAAGGGAGCAAAAATATTAACTTTTGCTCGAGTTGTTCTAAAATTATGTTCATGATTCTAAGGTATTATGGTCATATAGAAAATGAGTTGTGTGCTTTAAATGCATGAAAACATGTCATATTCATAGCATGAATCACAAATAATTAGTTAGGAAAGTAGAGTGACTTCACTTTCCAGAAACGACTTGTTGCTATAGGAAGAGATTTCCTTGATCATGCATAGTCCTTATGTGTTTATGTGCGTACACCCATACTTAGTACAAGTGTGTACTAACCCCTATACTATTACTATTTTATCGGTGCAGGTTCTTGAAGAGGACTGAAGATTCGCTGAAGTGGATCGAACTAGTATCTCCAGGCCTTTGGTAGATCCTCTTGAGTTCAAGGATGCTACGTTTGTTTTCTAGCTTTAGTACATTAGACATAGCTAGTGGATGTTGTCCCTAGTGTTTCCTTTCAAACAGTTGATCAAAGCTTTGTATTAAAGCCATTTGCCAAACTATTATTATATTATGAATTCTTTTAAATTCAATTGTTTAATCTATTATAGATGGTTGTTTAGTTTGAGCCGTAGCATATCACTCTTATGCAATAATTATATGAAGTCTAAGTATACTTTATTAAGTTTTAAAAGGTTTTAAATTTTCCACAAATTTAACTGCATGATTGTGATGAAGTCTAAGAATAGGCTTGTCACCGACCTCGGAAAAGTTAATGACGCCGGTTGTATTCGGATTCCAGAATCCAGATGTGAAAAACTTGGTACAAGAGCTTGAGTTTAAAGAACCTAGGAACTAAGACTCAAAACAACCACATTGTATAGTTTCTAGCTTATGATTGTGAAGTGCACCACAACCATGACTTAGATACTAAGTGATGTTAGGAATCTTACCTTCTTCTACTCTTTATCGTGCCGCGTAGAGCTTTGACATTTTGTGTCATTCTAGCATCAAACTTCCTTCTTGTGTGTGCATGTAAAAAGGTCAACACAAGAAGAAACACATATATAAGAGTTTAAGAAGTAGCTGCTGGGGGGAACCAATCTCCTTCTCAAGCCCAAGCTGCTGGAGTGCAAGTTCATGTCAACCCAGCTGCGTTGACTGAAGGAGAAGTGAGAGCAACACTTGTTCAGATGTCCCAAGCCATCACTGTTCAGGCATATGCTATCACAGCCTAGGCCACTAGAGAGGGTGCTCCTAGGGAGAACCCACATGCTAGCACTATGGCTAGCAGACTGAGAGATTTCGCCAGGATGTTGAGATGTCTAAGTTGTTCTAAGGCGCCAAATTAAGGTTCTATGCTTTGAAAGGTAGATAGGAGCAGGACAAGTCAGTTTATGTGGTCACTAGTACCTTGCATGTCTTTTCTTTTTCCTGTGCATGCATTGTTAGATCACGGGTTCACCTTGCCTTTTGTTACTCCTTTAGTATTTAGTAAATTTGACTTGCTTCCTCAAATCTTGCATGAACCTTTTCTCTTAAGTACTCCTATATGAGACCATATTGAAGCCGAAAAGGTATATAGAGATTGCCCAATAACTGTTCTTGATAGAGTTATTTATGCGGACCTAATATAATTAACCACACTTGATTTTGATATAATTTTGGGTATGGATTGGCTCTACGAATGCTATGCTACCATAGACTATCGAAACAGGGTAGTAAGGTTTCAGTTTCCAAATGAGTTAGAGTTGAAATGGAAGGTCTTGGTTCAAATCCTACAAGCCAAATAGTTCCCAATGTTAAAGCAAACAAGATGTTATATTAGGGGTATTTATACCACTTAGTCAGAGTGGATCACTTAGAACATGAAGTTCCTTCCATAGACTCTGTGTCCATAGTCAATGAGTTTCAAGTTGTATCATGATCTCAAGGAGATCTATAGGTGGGAAGGTATGAAGCGAGATATTTCTAAGTTTGTGGAAGAGTGCCTAAATTGCCAAAAGGTTAAGGCCGAACACCATAAGCCTAGAGGTCTTACCCAGTTGATTGAGATCCCGTTACCCTCACTTGTTCAGTTCTTGAGGTTAGATATACTCTTACTAAGTCTGATTTTGTTTATGAAACTCTAAATCTTAGTGCATTAGGCGGTTTTGGTGTTCTAAGTCCATAACTATGTGTTTTATACTTGCGCTGTATGAGTTAATATGAGTTCATACTTGCATTCATGTTGCTGTTTATGTATAGCGTTTGTGTGATTTATGTGTTTCATGAGTGTGATGTGCATTAAGTTAAAGTAATATTGAGAAGGAAGTTCCTCAATCTCAGATATGAAGCTTCAGATAATCTTAGAGTAATGTGCATCATCCAGAGTAAGTTCTGAATTAGATATTCACAAAGAGTAAAGTTTCAAGTATGTTAATGTGTTCTTTTCGCAAATACCCTATTTGATTCAAATGATGTGTAGTGTCATTCGGGGACGAATGTTATTAAGGGGCGGGGGGATAATGTAACATTCCAGAAAAATGTACATGTCTAGTGAAGAGCCTAGTAAATTTTTAAGAATGCGTATTGGGGTACATATGCATCCCAATGCCCAATATTGAGAAATAATGGACATATTATAGAATATTGGCTAAAGGCTGTTAGCCATTTTATGTATACACAACTATTTAAAATATAATCCAAGCTTATTAAAAATTTTACCTGCAATGAAGACCCTAAGCTAAAATATTGATTCTCAACTTAACACATTATGTATGAGGCTTCCAAGTTTCAAGCCTAGGTAACCTAGCACATGATCATTTAAAATGATCATGTAGAGTAATAAGTGCCCAAGGATATAGTGAGGATCCTTGTAACAACAAAAATGGGCAGCAACACATGTGCTAACCGTCCAATAGACAAGCCCAACCAAATTCGGTTAGGGCGGTTAGGGGCAGACACAAATGTTTGAGTCAAGCCATGTGGGACTGAACTTCCTAACAATATCTAGGCTATAAATAACTTACCTAATTAGCTAACTAACCTAGGACTAACTGAAATTAGCTAACTAGTGCACCCAATAACCTAAGACCTAACCGAGTGACACTAACCTAGTAATCAACTAAAGAAACATCCTAGTACCTAACCCAGGATGGTCCAAAAGGGTTGTTTATGGTCCTAATGACTTAGGAGTACTTTATTAATTACCATATATTACTTAATTAATTAAATTAGAAACTTAGTTAATAAATTAAAAAACATTATGTTAGCCGCGACCTTAGGAAAATCTCTGATTTGACTAAGTCAAATGTTCCTCTATTTTTAGTCAAATTAAGAGGGGCATTTTGGTAATTAGCTAATGGATTTATTTAATTTTGTTAATTATCCTAAGTTTAATAAGTCAATATAAGTTCCTAAGACCTAGAAACTCACGGCTAAAATACAATACAAACGTGAGAAAAAACAGTGAGCAAAATGCAAGAAAAATAGAAAATTCTCCCGGTTCTCCTTTGGCGATTTCAAGGTTTTCATGAAATGTGATCTTCATAGATTCAATTATACATAAGGTATGGTTTTTATATCTTGGTTTCCTTTCCCCAAGAGGCTTTTCAAATGTTTTAAATTCAAGAGATCTGAAACTAGGGTTGTTCCCAATGAAACTTTTGATTGTTCATCTCCCTAGTTCTCCCCATTTTTGACTTCTAGTAGTATGTATAATGCAAAATCTTGAGCATGTTATTGGTATTTAGTGCTAACAGATTATTATGTATATGTTTCGATGATTTAATTATGTAGAATGAGCCCTATAGGCCATATAATAAATGCCCAATTATGTTCGAGAAGATGAAATTATTATAAGTTGTTTATGAAATTCAATTTACTATTGAAAGGGATGAAGATTTTGACATTACTCTTTGTGTTTACAATATATATATTTGTAAGTGTTTGGAGTATAATGTTTCTAAGAAGAAATAAGAATGAGAATCAAAGCTTGTAATGAACTTTCAATGCCAAATTAATTTATTTGCCTAGACAAACTAAACACTGAATTATTCCTATAAGCTAATCAAATGCAAAAAGATGGCTGCTTAACATGATGAGATTAGTATAGTATATACATAAATTTTAATTGCTTATCTAGTGATAATATCATGACAAGTGTTAAGTGAAAGTTTGGTTTATGCCAATAAATTGGCTAGCAATATTATTTTCAAAATACGATATAAAGTTGACTAATGACTAACCCATACTAATCTTACATGGGAAACATAGATTATAATGTTTCTTGTGAGTCCAAGTACATGATAAAGACTAATCATGACAAATGTAACTCAACAAAACTTATACCCAAGGGTATGCCAATGATTGGGACAAGTCCAAACATACCCTATATAGATGAAATTTTGAATAGTAGCACATTGAATAAGTCCTTACAACGTTCAAAAATAATGGTACAGAGCTAACAAATGAAATTGAACAAGATAAGGTCAGTAATAACAAAACTAAAAGCTCAAGTTATGAAATTAACATAATATAGAGTGTTAAAAGAAGTGAGATAAGTCTCTATTACACTAAATCGATTATGTCATAAATACTCACATAAGAGGGTACTAGAGTCCGTGAGACAAGTCTCACTCGCACCATGATGATAATGTAAGACTTAAGTTCATATCATCAAGTAAAGAAAGGGGTAACAGGTCATCTATTGAGCTATGTTAAAGATACTCACATAAGAGGTTGCTATAAATCATGAGTTAAGTCTTGTTAATACCAAGATGATAATGTAAGGTTAAATTCGCATTTCATCAAGTAAAGAAAGGGATGACAAGTCATCCATAAAGTTATGGAAACCTCATAACTAGATTCAAGCTTCCATAATGTTTGAGTCAACTCTAAAAGTTATAAAAAAAAAAGAAATTGAGCAATGCACCGATAGACTAGCAATGATCTTTTGCAAGCGTATGTAAGCCTCATGAGATGAGGCTCCACCAAGGTGGATAAGAGTTTGCTAAAATCTCTTAGTCTTTGAACTATGTTGCTAGCATAGGAACTATCCAGCGGATTCAACATAAGAGAGATAGGTAGTATGCGGTTTAGATCACATGATCTATGTCGGTTAAATAATCAAGAAAGTATTCAGTTTCACTTTAGCCGTGAACCACCTCTTTTCGGTGTGGGGAAGACACTAGACTTGGTTTAACTTTAGCCAGTGAACCACCACTTTTCTGTATGGGGCAGACACTGGATTTCATGTCATCTCATATGATCTAGGTTAACTTTGATTGGTTAACCACCCCTTTTTGGTGTGGGGCAGACATTGGATTTCATGTTAGCTGACATGATCTTAATGCTAAAGATTTATTTAAGAAAGTAAGAAAGAAAGAAAAAGAAATGTAAGTTCAAAGTGAACTAAGAAAGCAAGAGTTCAAGAATATCAATCATTAGTTTTGATAAGAATGAAGTTTTTAACAAGTTATGGGTATAGCCAATAAATATTGGCTTATAATGACTTCTTATATTAGCCAATATATATAGAAATAAAGAGAGGAAAAAATAATGATTCAATCATTTGTAGGGTGATTATATGCCCCAACATCTTTATATTATGCATATAATCAATTAATGGGCATAGCCAATGAAGATTGACTTATAAATACATTCATGCCCAATTTAATAAGAATGGAAAATATAACTTGTAAGTAAGGTAGTTTCATCATTGAACTACATAAAAATAAGAGGAAAAAGATTGAAAAATAAACTAAGTATGGAGAGGGGAGCTCTCGTCCTAAGGGAGCAAAAATATTAACTTTTGCTCAAGTTGTTCTAAAATTAAGTTCATGATTCCAAGGTCTTATGTTCATATAGAAAGGGAGTTGCGTGCTTTAAATGCATGAAAACATGTCATATTCATAACATGAATCACAAATAACAAATTAGGAAAGTATAGTGACTTTACTTTCGAGAAACAACATGTTGCTATAGGAAGAACTTTCCTTTATAATGCATAGTCCGTATGTGTATATGCATACACCCATACTTAGTACAAGTGTGTACTAACCCCTATACTATTGATATTTCATAGGTGCAGGTTCTTGAAGAGGATTGAAGATTCATTGAAGTGGTTCAGACTAGTATCACCAAACCTTTGGTAGGTCCTCTTAAGTTCGAGGATGCTACTTTTGCTTTCTAGATTAAGTACATAAGACATAGCTAGTGGATGTTGTCCCTAGCGTTTCCTTTCAAAGTTGTTCAAAGCTTTGTATTAAGGACGTCTGGCAAACTATTATTATATTATGAATTCTTTATTTCAATTGTTTAATCTATTATAGATGATTGTTTAGTTTGAGCCGTAGCATATCACTCTTATGCAGTAACTATATGATGTTAAAGTATGCTTCATTAAGTTTTTAATTTTCCGCAAATTTAACTGTATGATTGTGATGAAAGCTAAGAGGAGGCTTGTCTGCAATCTCTCAGAGGTTAACAACGCCGGTTGCATTCAGATTCCAGAATTCAGGTGTGACAGATATTTCGTATATATATGAAGTGATGTTCTAGCATATGATGTGCTATGAAAAGTTTTCTATGAAATTTCCTATGGCAATGCAATGAATGTTAACTATGGACTTGTATAAGACCTTCGAGACGTCAAGTACGCCATGTTACTTCTAGGGGGTGCTCCCTAGTCGTGACAAATTAGTTTTTTTGAGTCTAAGAAAAATATTTGCACTAAGAGAATGGTGTGGATTGAAATAGCAATATGATTGTTTCAGATTGTATATCTATTTCTACATAAGTATCGTTTAGAGTTTTAGTGTGTCGCTTTAGGACAAACAACGAGCTTAATTTGGGGGTGTTGATATACCGTGAGTTTACTATATTTCTGATACATTTCACTTAAGAGTTGTGTGTGTCTAGAGCTATTTTGTATGGGTATTAATGTGTTTCTCTCTTGTTAACACGAAATAAGTTTAGACGTGGAAGTTGAGAGACACAATTGAAGAATTTTACAGAAAAGGGTATCTACGGACATGACCCACAAATCGTAGATCCAGTCATGTTCCTTAGGTTTTAGACATAGATGGACATGTATGTCTTGAAGGAAAATCAGATAATTCTTCACCTAGTGTGGAACCATGGTTTTAAACGACGGACTGTAGGTCAACCTACGGGCCATTTTGCAAGTCCGTCAAATGATTTAAAAAAGGGGTTCCAGTACTGAATTTTTAAAGTTGAAGTATGGAGCTACGGAGGAGGATGCACAGATCGTGTATCGAGTCACGGTCCTTCCTGCTGATCTGCCAATTATAAATGCGCAACTGTGGGGAAATGTCTAAGTCCCAAAACGTGAAAGGAACATACACACCATAGGTTAGTCCCCGGTTCGTAGGTCAGTGTCATAGATTGAAGTTACGTCCATAAATTTTATTTCCTTATTTTGTTTTCTTTTTGTTTAGGATAATAATTTCTATAACTAAGGCATGTAAACCTCGTTTTTAGGGGTTAGACATTATTGTTTACTTTATTTTTAGGGGTTAGACTTTATTGTTTAGTTCTTGGCGTGTTCGTTGGAATTTAGTTTCAAACAATACCAATTTAATTTCTTATCTCCGATTTATGAAAATTCTTGCTTTGAATTTCAATTTTAGATTCTGTGTTTCTTATACTCATTATGTAAGTTCATGAATTCTTCTTCTATAACAATGAACTGTGTTATTACTAGTATCCTTAACTAAATTCACAACTAGGGTTGTGGGAATCATGAGTGATCAACAAACTATGAATATTTACGAAGTAATTCTTGAATAGTGTTATTGCTTTCATTGATAATTATTTTGTTTGAAAGTCTTTTTAACGATGGCCAATGTTAGAATTCACCTTCTTGCTACATGTAGACCAAGGAAGTAGTTAATAAAAAAAGAATTATCAACATAGATATAGTGTGATACTATCTAATAGTCTAATGTTAATTCGTGCGAGGGTAAAAATTAACCCATCTATTGATGTGATGTCTAATATGAGATAAAGGTAAGGGTCAGTAAATTGTACACACCTTGTCGGATCAAGGTACATGATGAAATTCAATATTTTCCAGATGGAATATTTAGAAATACATAATTTAACACTTTTCATCTGATACACGATCACTGATGTCTTCAAACACACAACTTCCAATGCAATTGTCAACAATCTTATGGTAGTATAGTAGTCCAACCGAGGGTTGGGATAGTTTCCACAAGGAATGGTTGTGAGAATTAATAGAAAAGTGAAATTATGTTCTAACTAGCCAAACCTAAACACATTATCAAATAAAACATATTAAATTAGAAATGGATGACACAAGCATAAATTATCGATGGGGATTTGTCATAGGTAAGTAAAAACAATGAAATTTATAAAGAGAGATAAATCAAGAGGGGGATTCTTTGGATGTGATAGGAATACTGAATAAACAAGATTCTTGGGTACATGATTTTGAGAAAAATTGAGAGAGTAACTGTGACTAGGATAGACTTTAAAGGGGTAACCTCTCTCGATAGGAACTTACCCCATTTAAAATGGGTTCCTCTGAGACACCCACTTACCACATGAAGAACAACCTCCGCCTTAACGCACTCACACACTCGAGCTGAGTCTGTGGGAATGATACTTGTAACACTTTGAAAGTCCAAAACCAAATATAGAGCCTCACATGTGTATATAAGGTTTGTAACACTGTTTTGAGGTCAATAATAATGTATAAAAGTAATTTAGGAAGTTTTAGAGTCAAAACATCAAGGAACGTCCATGACGTCCAAACACTAGTCAAAAAGGTTCTAGTGTGGAGTTGGAAATGGATGAAATTTGGTGAAAGGTGTATAACAAATTAGCGTAGGTTTTCGGTCAAAAATTCCAGTTACGAATACCCAAGGACCACCCTAAGGGTCCTTGAGAAGGACCCTTTCATTTTGACCCAAACCTATAAAATAAGGTAGTGCATACAGTAGCCATCGACAGTTGCAGGCAACGAGGCGTGGCCTGATCGGCGGGGCGTTGATGCATCCATCAATGATAACGTAACCATTTTTCCAAAAATGCCAATTTGGCAACTCTCTGTCGCAAACTACGGAGGTGCAGGATGGTTGGCGGCATGGGCGTCGACTAACCTACGGACCATAGGTCGGGGTCTCGTTTGTCAGTTTTGAAATTTGCTGGTGAGTTTTAATTGATTCATTTAATTATTTATTTAGTTATAGTTTTAATCAGTAATTATGGGGTGGTTTAATTAGGTTATTTGATTAACTATATAACCCACCCTAAGCCAAAACTCAACCTAACACTTCCAAATTTCCAAACCCGATTTGCTCTTCCTTCTCTCTACTTTCTCTCTCCCAAGGAATACTCCATAGAAGACCAAGGTATAAGGTTTATAGGGAAGCAAGAGGAAAAATTTTGCCCATCAATATTAAAAAAATAACAAGGTATGGGAACTCTTCACCTTTGGGATTCTTTTCCCCAAAGGGTTCTTCAAAATTTTGTTTTCAAAAAGATGATTTCATATGGGTTTCTTCCAAATACGAATTTGATATGCTAAAATGTATATTATATGGTTTATTTTGATTATTATTCTTATATTATTATGTATTATGATTCAATTATGCTAGTTCTTGATGAGTTAACCTAGTATGAACAATAGACTATAATTTACCCCAATTTTGTGACCATAGGTTATCAACTAGTGTTGAATTGACTTGTGATGATGCAATTGCCTTTGTTATTGTCTTAGTTACTACTTATTGATGTTATTACTCCTATTATTGTATGTAATTTTTTGTTTGATGGTAATACCATGATGATGGCCTTTGAAGGAGATTGGGTAAGTCTCTATTGTCCTAAACCTTTACTTTAATTATGAAGGCTTGTACTTGGTGATTAAGTTTAATTGAAGTTTGTTTTGTAATTAGGTTGAGTAGGTGTGGTATGATGATGTCATGGAAATGTCTTGTTTATGTGATTGTTAGATTATGCTTAATATTTAAGGATATAAGGTTGGTTATGAAGTACCTATCTGCCTTACTATGATATGATGATGTTAATGTGCTAATCTAAAATATAAGGGTTGTATTGAATGGTGTTCTAATACAATTCCTATTCAGATAATTAATATGACTATACAAGGAGCTATTATCCTGTGACCTAAACTAAGTTATGATTGCTAAAGAAAAACATTTCAAAACGACTCTAGCTTAGCATTGCGTGAACTAATAGTGAAGAGTGTCCTTATCCAAATAGGGGAGGTAGGTTCACTATTGTAGTCATGAGATTGGAGACTATAATGCATGTAGCATAAGGAGGGTCCCAAGTACATCTCCTAGTTCTTGAACTATGTTGCCCCCATACGAATACTAGCTAGTGGATCCACCTAGATGCTATGTTCATGTATTGGTACTACTTCGGCAAGTAGTCCACATTCTTTTGGTGTAGAATTCCATGAAACCATATTCCACAGCAACTCATGTGTTCTATGTCGGCTAGGGTATGATGTTCCCAAAAGTAAAATAAAGCAATAAAGTTAATTCTAACTAGGAGAACTAGGGGTTTGACTTAGTCTAGGTAGGGATATGGGACTCTACATATACATCACAGTAGTTGGCCTTGAGGGAAATCCTAGGACATGATTCTTATGTTTTTATGATCTTATGAAATTAATGTTATGCTTATATTGATTCTTCATGTTAATGGTCTATATTGATAAATATGAGGATGAATACTTATAATGCAATGTTATGTTAAATTAGACATTATCCGTGATACTTTGGTTAGTTTGCTTGGTTGAGTGGAGTTATGGGACTTCAGTTGACCATTGCACAAATAGGCTTGGTAAGGGGTTATGAGTCAGCGCTTTACTTATGTTATAATGTTAAGAACTCATAAAATTGCTTTGTGGTTATAATATGATAGTAGAGTTGCATTGGCTATGAATTCTATTATGCTATACACATGTTTAGTAGGCTTAACTTGAGTATGTTGGTCTTGTGTTAAATATGCTTGTGTCATAAGGAATATATGATATTTGTCTCATATGTGTTTTTGGGTTGTGCATAAGGCTTTTCAAAGTAACCATGCACAGTTTTATCAAATATCCCTTTTTAGCATGATTTGTATGTTGGGTGTGCATATGTTTCCACACTGTAAGTGGTGTGCTAACCCTATTTTCACCTTTTGTACCAAACATTTTATATTCCGGTCATTGAAGATTTATTGACCACTTTTCAAAGAAGGCTTGGATCATTTATCAAAGTGTGGGTATGTCCTCAAGATTCGAGGATGGTGCCTTTTCTCATTCTACCTATGTGACTTTCTATAGTATAATGACATTCATTAAACTCTGATTGTTTAAGACATTGTTGTAAGCCCTAAGTGACAATTATACATTTCTCTAAGGGCTATTCCCATATTATTCTATTCCAACTTAGATTGTTCTATGTGAGGCATCTCTATTAGACTATATTCTATGTATATTGTATACATGTCATAAATGTAGAACACTATGTAAGGTTCTTATTGTGAGGAGTCTATATAAACTCGCTATGTCTATATTATATGTAAGTGAGAGGTCTAATTAAACCTTATAAAGCATATGAAGATGAAAAGTTTTAATTTTCCATTCTTTTTAACCTATGATATGAAATGAAAAATGTTAAGAGGCTAGTCTTAGTCCTCTCTGAGGACGCCGACGCCGATTACTTCTAGGGGGTGCTCCCCGGATATGACAAACTTTGTATCAAAGCATGAGGTTAAATATATTTAGGGCTGATGTCTCATTAAACCACGTCTATGTAGTTTCTTATTCATAATTGTGAATCACCCTACATTTATGAATGAAAGACTATGTGATGCTTAGGAAACTCTCCTCTTCTTGCAGTCCTATGTCGTGCCTCTAGAGTCTTATTATGTGCTTTCACCTAAACTTTTTATTGTGGTATAGGTATGAATACTCAAAAAGCATTTTCTAGAAGGGACGAAGAAGATATGGCTAATGTGGGAGCTAATGACAATGGAGCTCCTCCAAAGACAACCGAGTTCCTCCACTTGAAGAAGTTGCTATGGCTGATCAAGTTTCACTTGTTCCTATACCGATGAACGATAGTGAGATAAGGTCATCTTATCATTTTGTCCCAAGCCATGACCTCTCAAGCTAATTTGGTCACTTTTCAAGTCCTAGCAATGACGATCCAAGTGAATAGGGAGGTTGGACACCGAGTGCCTCAACATGCTAGAACTATGGACTCTCGTTTGAGAGACTTTACTAGGATGAACCCACCTATGTTATTCAGTTCAAGGTAGGATGAAGACCCTCAATATTTCCTTGATGAGGTCTATAAGATTCTCTATTATATAGGTGTGACCTCAATTGAGAAGGCCGATTTGGCGGCCTATCAACTCAAAGATGTGACCCAAACATGGTACACACAATGGATAGATAATAAGGCACTAAGAGGTGGTACGATTACTTGGGAGATCTTCATGATGGATTTTCTTAATAGGTTCTTTCCTAGAAATTTTAGGGAAGCTAAGGTAGAATTATTCATCAACCTTCGTCAAGGACGTATGAGTATACTTGATTACTCCTTGAAGTTTACTAAACTTTCCAAGTATGCTCCATCCTTGGTATCTAATACAAGGGATGAAATGATTCGTTTTCTTACTAGATTGTCCGAAGAAAAGGTAGAAGAATTCTGTTCAGCTATTCTTCATGATAATATGAATGTCTCTCGTCTAATGGTTCATGCTCAACAAGTGGAACAAAGTAAACTAAAGAGGAAGAACAGAGAGGCCAAGAGGGCCAAGACTTATGAAAGTGGTTCATCGAAGGGAATGTTGGAAATTCAAGACAAGGCTAGATTCAAGAAGAGGTTCTCCAATCAAGTTCCTTCCAAATTTCCCAAGGCTCATGATAATAGGGTGTCTAATACTAAGTCTCAAAATGGAAAAGATGGTAATTCACTAAGTAAGAAGCCAACTTGTGGAAAGTGTGGTAAGAAACATTATGGTGAGTGCCTTGTTGGGACGGACAATTGATTTGGATGTGGCAAGAATGGCACAAGGTTAGAGATTGACCTATTTTGAAGGGGGGAAAGACAACAGAAGTGAGCAAGCTCAAGCTAGTGGTTCTAATGTTGATGCTCCAAGAAAGAATCATTTTTATGCACTTCGCTCTAGGGGTGAACAAAAGAGTTCTCCGGATGTGTTTAATGGTATGTTACAAGTTTTCTCTATTGATGTTTATGCTTTAATTTATCCGGGTGATGTATTATCTTTTGTAACTCCTTTGGTATCTAGGATGTTTGATATTTTGCCTGATGTCCTAAATGAACCTTTTATGGTAACTACCCCGGTAGGTGAGTCGGTTTTCGCAAAGAGGGTGTACAGAAATTTTCCAATAATGTTGCCCAATATAGTTACTCATGTTGAATTACGAGAACTTGATATGGTTGATTTTGATGTCATTTTTGGAGTGGATTGGTTGCATGATTGTTTTGCTTCCATAAATTGTAGGACTAGAATTGTCAAGTTCAATTTTCCTAATGAACCCGTCTTAGAGTGAAGGGGGGAAATTCTATTCCTAGAGGTCATATCATTTATGGTCTAAAGGATTGTAAGATGAACTCAAAAGGGTGTTTATACCATATTTTAAGAGTCAAAGATTTATACTCCGAAAATCCTCCCATTGAGTTAGTCCCCGTAGTGAGGGAATTTCCTAAGGTCTTCCCTAATGATCATCAAGAATCCCTCCCGAATGGGAAATTTATTTTTGTATTGACTTGCTACCAGATACAAACCACATTTCAATTCCTCCTTATCGGATGGCTCCGACCAAATTGAAAGAGTTGAAGGCTCAACTTAAGTACTTACTACGAAAAGGCTTCATATACCTGGTATTTCTCTATGGGGTGCACCAGTATTTGTGAAGAAGAAGTATGAGTCCCTCAAAATATGCATTGATTATCTCGAACTAAATAAAGTCACAATTATGAACAATTACTCTATCCCTCGTATAGATGACTTGTTTGATCAACTCCAAGGGGCAAGCTACTTTTCTAACATTTACTTGAGATAGAGGTATCACCAACTTAGGGTAAGAGGTGAGGATATACCTAAAATTACATTTCAAACTAGATATGGTCACTATGTGTTTATAGTAATGTCCTTTGGTCTCACTAATGCCCCAATGACTTTTATGTACCTAATGAATAAAGTGTTTTGAAGTTACCTAGATTCATTTGTCAATGTCTTCATTGACAACATCTTGGTATACTCGAAAAATTAGTGTGAACACATGGACCAATTTAGGATGGTATTACAAGTGCTTAAGGAAAACCAACTATTTTCCAAGTATAACAAATGTGAGTTTTGGTTAGTTCGGTGGCGTTTCTTGGTTATATCATCTCTAGTGAGGGAGTTGAGGTTGATTAAAGGAAAACCGAGGTAGTTAAGAATTGTCCTAGACCATTGACTCCAACCAACATTAGGAGTTTCTTGGGTTAAGAGGGATACTATAGGAGATTTGTGGATGTTTTTGCGTCCATTAGATATCCTTTGACTACCTTGATCCACAAGAGTGCAATTTTAGTGGTGGGAGTCATGTGAAAGAAGCTTACAGATCTTGAAAGATACGCTTACCTCCGCTCCGGTGTTAACTTTACAGGAGGGTACCATGGTTTTCGTTGTATATTGTGATTCATCCCGAGTGGTCTTGGTGTATGTGCTTATGCAACATGGGAAAGTAGTAACATATGCCTCTAGACAACTTAAGGAGGATAAGAAGAATTATCGAACTCATGATCTTGAGTTAGAGGTCATGGTATTTTCCTTGAAAATATGGAGGGATTATCTTTATGGGGTTCATGTTGATGTGTACACTGATCATAAGAGTCTTTAATATGTGTTTACTCAAAAAGAGTTAAATCTCCGACAAAGAAGATGGTTGGGTTTGTTGAAAGATTATGACATAAGTGTTTTATACCACCCAGGCAAAGCCAATGTGGTTGTAGATGCTCTAAGTCCTACGACCATGTGTAGTGTGTCTTATGTAGAATGAGACAAGAAAGACCTAGTGAAAGATGTTCATAGGTTGGTTCGTTTGGGTGTTAATTGGAAGATTCTCCAAATAGGGATTTTTTAATCCATCATAACCCCTAATTGTCTTTGGTGGTTGAGGTGAAGTCTAAGCAACACATTGATAAATAATTAATGGAGTTGAAGAAATCAGTTCTTGGTAAACTTAATGAGTCATTCACCTTAGGAGGGGATGGTGTTTTGGGGTATGAAGAAAGGTTACGTGCCCAATGTAGATGACTTGAGAAATTGATTCTTGAGGAAGCTCATGGTTCTCGTTATTCTATTCATCTGGGCTCCACTAAGATGTATCATGACCTTAGTGAAGTATTTTGGTGGGATGGCTTAAAAGGGGACATGATAGAATTTGTTGCAAGGTGTCCAAATTGCCAACAAGTTAAAGTCGAGCACTAAAAGTCAAGTGACTTACTCAAAGAAATCCAAGTTCCCACTTAGAAATGAAAAGACATTAATATGGACTTTGTAGTAGGTTTTCCTCGGAATCAAAGGCAAAATGACTCTATATGGGTGGTTGTGGATAGATTGACTAAATCTGCTTATTTAATTCCTGTCAAGTCCACTTACTCGGCGGAGGATTATGCAAGTATATTAATAGACGAGATTTTATATCGTCATGTTATTCCGTGATCCATCATATCAGACAGGGATACACAATTCACATCTAGGTTTTGGAGGTCATTCCAAAAAGGGTTGGATACAAATGTAAAGTTAAGCACCACTTTTCTTCCCAAGCGGATGGTCAAGCAGAGTGTACTATTCAAAACCTTGAGGATATGTTTAGAGCTTGTATAATTGATTTAAAGGGAAATTGGGATAAACTCTTTTCTTTGGTTGGGTTATCTTACAACAATAGTTACCATTCAATTATATCCATGACTCCTTTTGAGGCCTTGTATGGTAGGAGATGTAGATCTCCGATTGGATTGTTTTGAAGTGGGCGATTCTTCACTCTTTGGTTCAAAATTGATTAATAGATTTTTGGAGAAAGCTCATATTATAAGGAACTGATTAAAAATATCCTATAGCTGGCAAAAGTTTAATGCTGACAATACGAGGAGGGACTTATAATTTGAATAAGGTGATAAGGTGTATCTAAAATTTCACTGATAAAAGGGTTGGTGACATTTGGCAAAAATGGAAGTTAAGTCCTCATTATGTGGGTCCCTATGAATTTTTGCAAAGGGTTGGCAATGTTACGTACGAGTTGAGACTACCTAGTGAACTAGCTTTAGTTTATCCGGTGTTTCATGTCTCCATGCTCAAGATGTGCATCAGTGATCCCGAGTCCATTCTTCCTATTGAGGGTCTAGGTGTGTATGAGAACGTCTCCTATGAAGAGGTTCCAGTGGAAATCCTTGATTGTCAAGTAATGAAATATAGGAACAAAATAGTGGCCTCCACAAAAGTCCTATGGAGAAACTTCCTGGTTGAAGGAGCAACATGGGAGGCCGAGGACGACATTATATCCCGTTGCCCTAATCTCTTTGTTTATTATGGTTAGTTATTCCTAGTAATAATCAAAATAATGAACAAAATTGAAGTTGTCTTGTTTTTTCAAAGATATGCATATTCATGATAAAGGGTTTTGCTAAAATGAAGTTTCATATAAAATGCTCTTTTGCTAAATTTTCACCAATTTGTGTATTTGTGATGTTGTTGTCTATATGAAATGATATTGAGCATGTTGATATGTCTTGAAATAAATCTTGGCATAGAGGACTCTTTAATGTTATGTTGAGCCTATGTTGTTATTGAGAAGGTAGTTCTTTATGTTATGATGTTGAGCTCTTATGTGTTGTAAATTATGCTTTCAGTTAATGTGTGTAAATTCCATGTTTTTATGTGTATTTGAGTTGTAAATCATGTTTGATATGATGTTGATGGTTGGGCTGCTAGTATTGAGTATATCCTTTCCCCTTAAAAGATTTTAGTGTCAGTCTGGGACAAATGTTCATAAGGGTGGATAATGTAAATCTCCGAAAGTCCAAATCCTAATCTAAAGCCTCACATGAGTGACTAAGATAACAATTTTTAAGGTCAATAATAATGTATAAAGTCATTTAGTAAGTTTTAGAGTCAAAACGTCAAGGAACGTCCATGACGTCCGTAGACTAGTCAAAAAGGTGCTAGTGTGCCTTAGCCTATTTCACACGGGTTTTAAGGGTCATAAATGGATGAAATTTGCTGTAAAGGTGTATAACACATATTATAATATTTTTAGGGTCAAAACATCCGGGTAAGAATCCCCAATGACCACCCTAAGGGTCCTTACGGAGGACCCTTTCATTTTGACCCAAACCTGCCAAATAAGGCAGTGTAGGCAGTAGCCATCGACGCTTACAGGCAACGATGCTAGCCTGATCAATGGGGCGTCGATGCCTCCTTCAATGTTCAGTTAACTTTTTTTTCAAAAAGGCCAGTTTAGCAACTCTTGTCGCAAACTATGGAGGTGCGGGCCGGTTGGGGGCATTGGCGTCGACTGACCTACAAACTGTAGTTCGGGGTCTCATAGGACAATTCTTGAATTCGCTGGTGACTTTTTAATTAGTTAATTTAATTAGTTAATTATTTAGAGATTAAATTAGTTATTAGGGGGTGGTTAATTAGGTTAGTTAATTAACTATATAACCTACCTTACGCCTAAACTCAACGTAAAACTTCGAAATTCTCAAACCCAAATTGTTCTTCCATTTCTGTACTTTCTCTCTCCCATGGAATGCTCCATAGAATACCAAGATCTAAGGGTTTTAGGGAAGCAAGAGGTCAACTTTTATCCATCAATCTTCAACAAATAACAAGGTATGGGAACTCTTCAGCTTTGAAATTCTTTTCCCCAAAGGGTTCTTCCAAAATGTGTTTCAAAAAGATGATTTAAAATGGGTTTCTTCTTTATATGTTTTTTATCTTCTCAATTTTATTGTCTATGGTTTATTTTGATTATTATGATTATGTTATGATGTATTATTATTCAATTATGCTATTTCTTGATAAATTCACTGAGATTATGTTTGAGATGTAAGGATATAAGGTTTGTTATAAAGTACCTATGTGGCTTACTATGATATGATGATGTTACTATGCTAATATCACATGTTAGGGTTGTATTAAAATGTGTTCTCATGAAATTCCTATTGAACTAATGACTATGACTATACAAAGAGTTATTCACTTATGACCTAAACTAAGTTATGATTGCTAAACAAAGACATTTCAAAAGGGACTCTATCTTAGCACCGAGTGAACTAGTAGTGAGAAGTGTCCCTTCCCAAATAGGGAGGTAGGTTCATTATTGTATTCATGAGATTGGAGAATATAAAGTATGTATCATAAAAGGGTCCCAACTACATCTCCTAGTAATTGAACTATGCTGCCTCCGTAGAAATACTAGCTAGTGGATCCACTTAGATGCTATGTTCACTTATTGATACTACTTTGTCAAGTAGTCCACCTTATTTCGGTGTAGGGTTCCATGACACTGGATTCCAAATTAATTCATGTGGTCTATGTCAGTTAAGGCAAGATGTTCCCAAAAGTAAAATTAAGTAATAAAGTGAACTCTAACTAGGAGGACTTAAGGGGTTTGACTTAGTTTAGGTAGGGGTATGGGACACTACCTATACATCGCACTAGTTGGCCTTGAGGGAAATCCTAGGAGGTAATTCTTATGATTTTATGCTCTTATGAAATGAATGTTATATTTATGTTGATTCTTCATGTTTATGGTATGTATTGTGAAATATGAGGATGAACACTCATAGTGTTATGTTATGTGATGTTAGACATTATTCATGATCCTTTGGTTAGTTTGCTTGGTTGAGTGGAGTTATGTGGCTTCACTTAACCATTGCACTACTAGGCTTGGTAAGGGGTTATGAGCAAGACTTTACTTATGTTATAATCTTAGGAACTAATGAACATGCTTTGTGGTTATAATATGATGGTAGAGTAGAATAATGCTATACACATGTTTACTTGGATTAACATCAGTATGTTGGTCTTGTGATGAATATGCTTGTACCATAAGGAATATATGATTATTGTCTCATATGTGTTTTTGGGTTGTGCATAAGGCTTTTCAAAGTAACTTGGTATCGTTTTATCAAATGTCTCTTTGGGTGTGAATATGTATCCATACTTATTACAAGTGGTGTTCTAACCCCTATTCTCACCCTTTTTCCAAACATTTTAGGTTCCCGTCGTTGAAGGGTTTGTGACCACTTTGCAAGGAAGGATTGGATCATTTCTCCAAGTGTGGGTATGTCCTCAAGATCCGAGGATGGTGCCTTTTCTCATTCTAACTACGTGACTCACTATAGTCTAATAACATTCGTTTCACTCTTATGTTTAAGACATTGTTGGAATCCCTATGTGGCAATTATACATTTGTGTAAGGGCTATGCCTGTGTTCACTAGTGCAATTGTCTAAGTAAAGCTGCATATTCTTACTCAATCAAGTAAACCAAACAAGAACCATAACCAATGTCCAACTTCACATATCATGTCATTAAGAGTACATAATGTCATACTTTAGCAATAGAGACCAAATATATATTCATAAGTGAATTCAACATCATATGGTGCAATCAACATGTAATATTATCCTACACATATCATTTACATTGAAAAGCATATTCATACATAAGAACATCCTCCTAAGATTCCCTTCAAGGATAACTAGTGCAATGTATAGGTAGAGTCCCATAACCCTACCTAGACTAAGCTAAACCTCTTAGGTCATCCTAGTTAGATTTTATTCATTACTTCGTTTTACGTTTTGGGATTACTTGCCTTAACCAACATAGACCATAAGAGCTACATGTGGAATCTGGTGTTGTAAAAACTTACACCGATGGAAGGTGGTCTATCGACCAAAGTAGGACCAAACACAAACATAACTTTCTAGGTGGATCCACTAGCTAGTTGTCACATCTGAGGAGCACTCCCTACACGTAACCGGCGTCATCGTTCTTATAGAGGAATAAGACTAGCCTCTTATCTTACATCATTACATCCATATCTTAAAAATGTGGAAAATTTAAAAAAATTTCTTCTATTTATCTTGAGGTTTACATAGACCTCTTGTATACACATAATATATTCACATCGAGTATACATAGACCCTTTATAAAATAAGATTACATAGTCTTCTACTTTTATTGCACATAAATATATAAGATATAACATAGTCTTTTAACGAATTTCTCATCTCATAACCATCTAAACAAGAGTATAACAAATGGTCATAGCCCGCACATCAATACAATAAAGCAAAATATAGGCTATACAATCTTTACTACTCAAATGAAAAGGAAAGAACTAGAAGTCTTATAACTATAAAAACATCAATAGCCTTATAGTGGCATTGCCCTCGAAAAGTGAGGACCTACCCAACTTGGATGAGTGAGAATTCCAAATCTTCCTTCAAAGTTATCTCAAAATCCTTTCAACGACCGAAATCCAAAATATTAGGGAAAAAGGGAGAAATGGGGTTAGCACAGCACATGTACTAAGTATGAGACCATATGCACACATATCATAAAATCATGATAAAAAGGGAAATTTCATTGAAGCATGTTATTTTACTTTGAAAAGCCTTATGCACATTCAAGGACCAACAACCTTAAGTCTAATCAAGACACACATGCATACCACCATACTTGAGCATATAATCAAGACAACTCTATCATCAAGTTATAACATCAATAAGCATAGATAGGAGTTCATAACAACATAACCAAAACAAAACAATTAGTCATGAACCCACTTTAAGTCCACCAGTGCAATGCCTAAGCAAAACCCCATAACCTTACTCAATAAAGTAAACCCAACAAGAACCATAACCAATGTCTAACTTTACATAGCATATCAATGAGAGTACATAACATCATACTTTAGAAATAGAGAACAAACATATATTCATAAGTAAATTCAACATTATATAGTGCCATCAACATGTAAGATCATATATATATATATATATATATATATATATATATATATATATATATATATATATATATATATATATATATATATATATATATATATATATATATATATATATATATATATATATAATTTACATTTATAAACATATTCATACATAAGAACATCCAACTAAGACTCCTCTTATGGATAACTAGTGCAATGTATAGGTATAGTCCTATACCCCTACCTAGACTAAGCTAAACCCCTTAGGTTATCCTAGTTATAGTTCATCCATTACTTCATTTTTTTAGGGAACACTTGCTTTAACCCACATAGACCACAAGTGATAAGTGTGGAATCCGGTGTTGTAAAACCTTACACCGATGGAAGGTGGTCTACAGGCCAAAGTAAAACCAAACATAAACATAGCTTTCTAGGTGGATCCACTAGCTATTCTTCCTATAGGAGAAAAATAGTCAAGGAACTAGGAGATATGTATGAACTTTCTACATGCCATTTATCATTGGAGCCTCATCTTATGAGAATCCATAGGGTGAGTATCCGTCATAGGGGAGTCAACACCTCATGTGGAACTATAAGGTGAATCTTCCTCTATGGAAAGTCAACACCTCCCATTGTCAAATTCTCTCGGTGCGAAGCTAAAGTCCCTTTTGAAGTATCTTTAAGTCATATATTATTATCAACATTTAGTTTAGGTCATAGGGTCTATTCTTATATAATCATCATGATTATAGCTCAAAAAGAATTCCATGAATATGTTCCTTTCATTACAATTCATACATGCGAGGTTAGCACATTTAAATAATCACATCATAAAAAGGCATATTGATAAGTTATTAACATCCTTATAACATTTACATATTAGATAAAATCTCACAAACCATAGTCCATAAATTTCAATTCAACATCATACTAACCCTATCAATCTTAATATAAGGTATACTTCAATACAACGTCATCACTTAATCACAAGTATTCATAATTGAAGTAAAGAGTTTAGATCACACGACTTACCCCAATCTCCTTCATAAGTCATCATCCATGGTTTTATCATCAACAACACAATCCACTCAACAATACGTGTAACAACATTATACAATAGAAATCTATACAATGCTAAGCCAATTGTATCATCACCATCCCAATCAATTTCAATTCATTAGCAAGGGTTTAAGGGAAAAATGTTCATCATGAATTCTTCAATAACTAGGTCCAATTCCAAGCTTACAAGTCCCTAGGCAACCCACAGATTGAATAGGATAGTTACAACAATCAACACATTCATAATTCCCCTTTAATTCATAATAAGAACCAAGACTTGGGGAAATTGGGGAAAGGATATGATTTAGAAAAAATACCCAAAGTTAACATCAATTATACAATAATATACACTAGAATAGTAACATGCAATCATATTTCAACATAATCAATCATCAATTTTGACTTTAGAAGAAAAACCATTTGTAGAGAAAAGCCCTAAGAATTTGGGGAATTGAAATTAAACTTTTAAAGGACCTCTTGGGGAAATGGATCCCAAGAGTGAAGAACCCATACCTTAATGAAGATTTATTCCCAAAAATTGAGTGAAAATCTTGGATACTTATCTTCTTTCTCAAGCTTTTTGTTCTTCAGTGGAGGATGAATGAAGAGAGATAAACTAGAGAGAAGTAAGAGTGATTTGGGTTTCAATTTGGGTTTGTGTTTTTGGGGTGGAAAATGCATGGAAATTTACCTAAAGTCAATATATAATCTACCCCAAGATACCCAAACTACCTCTAATTAAGTTGGACTTCCAAAATTGAAGTCCAACTTGACTTCACTATGAGGCCCCCGTCCATCACCACGGCCCACTTCACGGCCCATGAAGTGCTCAATGGACAATGGTGGTGGTCGTGGAGTGGTGAGGCAGTAGCTCCCCCAAGGAGCCTGTCACATCCGGGAGCACCCCCTAGAACTAACATGGCGTACTTGACCTCTTGGAGGTCTTATACAAGCCCATAATTATAATTAATCGCATTGACACAATAAATTTAGCGAATATTTAAAACTTTTCATAGTACATCATATGCTAGAAAATTTACTGCATATATATATATATATATATATATATATATATATATATATATATATATATATATATATATATATATATATATATATATATATATATATATATAACATAAGTCATAATACATATTTAGACTTTAAGCCTCTTTGCCATCTTAGATTCATCATCATTTAGAGTACATTAGGGACGCGACCCTTAAGACATAATCATAATTACAATATTTAAATATTTTACATTAAAGAATCCATAACCTATACTTTGTGTAAAATTAACAGAAGATTGGGATTAGTACAAGAATGCACTAAGAATGGCAACCATGCAAAAACATGCATTTAAAAGGAAAATTTTCTTGAAATCATACTTCATTCCTTTTTTGAGTAAATCTTCATAAAACCTTTATACAATAGCATTTTACCATTCACATACTTAATATAGATATATTCAAAGGCCAAACATAATATAAAATAACATATAGAATTTAAGCGATAATTGAGGTCACTTTACAGTGAGCTCCTTTACCTTAACAGTGAGCATTCATTTCTTTTATTCATTAACCTCCCAAGTAACCCTCTAGTGATACTTGGTGCCATGACTCACCATAAGTCCACAAGGAAAACATACATACAACCTAAACAAGTCATCACATATCCTAATATAATCATAATATATCAAAGACACATTTAAGTCTAGATTCCTTTGGCTGTACAGTAAGCTACTTCCACTTGTACATATTTTTACTTCTTTTCATATTCATAATTATAAGACCTTGTTCATGACCCCAATCTTAGCCTACTAGTGCAATGTACATGTGAAGCCCCATAACCTAAAAAATACTTCGTAAACCCATCATGAGACCACAAATCTTAACATTCAATTTATACATCAACATAACAAGTGAAGACAACTTTATTCATGTCAGTAACCTTCATCATATAGTCAATAAGACTCACATAGTGCATATATGGATAAGACCACATCACCTAGACTCATACCATGCACATCTCCATAACAAGTAGACAAATATTGCCATACCATGCATAAAGACATACTCATAATCATACACATTAGGTCACCTTCGCAGTACTTCCTAAGGAGCTACTTGTGCAATGTCTACATGGGTTCATTACTTCCACCTATCCTAATAAACCTCCCTTAAGTCATCCTAGTTAGGGTCCTATTCATTTACTTCTATTGTAGATTTTACTTTAAGGAAACTATAGACATAACTGACATAGACGATGTGATGCTAAACATGGAATCTGGTGTCATGAAACCCCACACCGAATGAAGGTGGTCTACCAGCAAAAGTAGAACCAAACATGGCATAACT
This sequence comes from Solanum chilense, assembly GCA_032847665.1. Classification (NCBI taxonomy): domain Eukaryota; kingdom Viridiplantae; phylum Streptophyta; class Magnoliopsida; order Solanales; family Solanaceae; genus Solanum; species Solanum chilense. Next base: position 36,766,356 of record CM064970.1, read on the forward strand.
TTCTAGGTGGATCCACTAGCTAGTATCGTATAGTGGAAACATAGTTATGGAACTTGGAGGCTATCATGGAAACATCTCTCTATGCCCTTGGGCTATGAGGCTTTCCACTTCATTAGATTTATGGTAGACCTACCTTTCAACATTGGTTAGGGACACACCCTCATATACAAGTTCACTCGGTGATAAGCTAAGTTTCCTTTGTTGAAAAAGCCTTTATTACCATTTCTTTATAAAATATAGGTTTAGGAGAGTCAAACTTTCATATTCTAGATCATAGGTCATAGATGAGAAGTCTTTTCATCAACATATATTATGTGAGAAAACCTTTCACATGGACATAACATATGTAAGCACCAATCTAGTATAGGATACACTTGAGTACACCATTTCCTCTATTGACTAGATCATCATTCATGTGTGTGTATACATATATGTGAGAAAACCTTTCACATAACTTATTAGGGTCACACATGTCCATACATTCATATTTATGCACATAGAAACCAAAACTAGAAAATATCCTATCAAGGCACACATGTGCAATGCATAGGCAAAGTCCCATACCCTTGCCCATACTAGTACACCTATCAAGTCATCCTAGTTAAGGAAACACATGTCATACTTTCATCGACATAAATTTAACATGCATCGTAGTAGAAACTAGTGAATATGAGACTACCTTTTATTTAGACACCATGACCTATACTACTTGTAAGAATGCATAATGTGTGAGTGTGTGTACATTGGTCAACATGATCACATAATGTCTATACATAAAATCTTGAGGCATCCACCCTCATAGGGCCACAATACACCTTAAAGCATAGACCACATAACAAAACTTAGCATAGGAGGCAATACAATCTTCACATTATAATCAAGACTCCTAATATTAACTATTTACACCTTCACATAGGGGTATATGTGTAGGGGTCATAAATCCTTAATCTTTTATTAATGGCAATACCGACACATGACCTCAACATAAACATTTACATGCTCATAAACATAGTACCATAACCTAGATTCAGAACTAAAGAAGAAAACTAAGCACAAGTTACACATAAGGTGATCATCATAACCACTCATCCATATATTCATAAATTTGAATTCAAGGCCATGGTAAACACATATATAATGACAATAATGTAAATACCTCCACCATAAATGGACCATACCACCCAATTCCATACAAGGCTTCATCAACGTTACTATAAATAAGTAGACAAAAGAGAGTCGTTCTTACCAATTCATCAATATTTGATCATCATTGATCAATACACCTTTCTAATCATTAATAAATTATAGGGAATTATCTATATGTACTTAAATCATAAAAGAAACCATGTACTAGTCGTTACAAGATCCTGATACAACTAGTGCACTATATCACATATATGGTAGAAAGTAGATAGTTATGGATTATGAAGTAACTTCTCTAGTTTTGCTCATCAATCCTCATGTATCAATAATATACATTTAGGGAATTACCTAAATATATATAAATCAATTCTAAATCATGCATTATCTAACCTAACATTTAAATCATGTCATATACATTACAACATTCACTTTATAGGCTAGAAGAATCTAACTCAATCATTACCAATTCAATGATTATCTTTACGTGTTAGATCAATTATAATTAATTATCATCACATTATACATATAGGCAGTAGCTAAGGACTTTTAACGATAATCGAGTCACAAGACAACCAACCTAAAGTCAAGATCACAAGTTACCACTTCATAGACTAGAAGAACTTAGATCAACGTATATCAATCCTTCTTCACCTTGATCATACATAAATTATACAAACAATTCAGTCATAATATTAATCATAAACAGTAGCTACAAGACTCTCAACATGATCAAAATCCACTTTTATATAATTAATAACCAATGCTATAATGAACTCCTAGAATTCTAACTAGGAATGTTCAATTCTTCATACAATGATCAACATAGATCCTTCATCATCAATTCACTTAAATAACAGTATATATAGATAATTCAACATAAGAGAATCACAATTTAACCATTAACAAGCCATTAACACAAAGCCCATGCAAGGATTAAATCGATTTAGCGAAGGAACATGGGTTCATCATGCAATTGGATTAAAATAACGTTAAAACCAATACATAATCTTCAATTCATAATTATTTAAACATATAAAACGTATGGAGAAGGAACCCATGGATAGATTGAAAGATTGATCATGAGACTTGTTTGAAAACATGAGAAGAACTCTCCAAGTGAAAGGTTACTTAGAGATGAAGGATCACCATACCTTTAAGTAAATGAAAACCTCTTAAACATGGTGAAAAACCCATGAGAATCAAATATACATGCTGTTCTTGATCTTCAACAACAACGGAAGTTTTTCAAGAGAATTGGTTTTGGAGGGAATATTTAATTCGTGAGTATGAGATTGGGAATGGGTTGTCACGTTTTAGATTACTTTTATACACGCAAAAATGGGTAAATAAATAAATTATAGTAAGGTTTAGGACGTGGTATGAATTTCCCATTCACCCCTTATTAAAACAGTGCGCAAGGCAGCAGTTGTAGACCAAGATCAACTGATCACAATCAACGGCTAGTAGGTCCATCGATGGGACATCTGTGGCTTTCGTCGATTGGACATTGACCTGTTATTTGATTGAGCCTTTCCCAGGATAAGTTTCCATGACCATAACTCACCAAAGGTCTTTTGGTCAACCAACTGGGCATCGTTTGGCTCGTCGATTGGCAGTGTCTCGACAGCCTTGGGTCCTTCTTTTGGGCCCTTTTGTGGGGCCCTTTACAAGTCATACCCGTACATTTCCAACGTAAATACAAACCTTAAAAAGTTTTAAACCTCCAACATAAAGTTCACCCAAAATAAATATACGTAACACATCCAAACAGGCTAGGCCCCATCAAGACACACTTGGACGTCTGAAGGGCTAACTTTCGAATGTCTTGGACGTTTGACCTCCAAACATCACGAAACTCCATATACTAACAAAAAAATTATTGAAACTCATTTTATTACATAATAATAAAATTTAGTACAATTATAAAAACGTATTAACACACGAGACACAGGTGATTAGTCATCGAACGTCTTGGTCGTCCCTTGACGTTTGACTTCAAAATCACCTTAATCTTTAAACATTGCCTCAATACAATATTATAAGATATTTTGGGACCTTAAAACCGTAATAAAAAATTATTAGGATCTAGACACCCTAACTCATTTTGGTGGTCTTACAAAGCCCTTCTATACTTCTCTGACCAAGACAGGATCACGGAGCACTTGCTACCCTCCTTGTTGATGCACCACGGCCTGAAAAGTGGCTTGTGGTTCTCTTATGAAGTATCTCACCAATACCCCACCAACCTCAACCAATTTTTCTAAGGCATTTTCATGGAAGCCCTCTTGCCCTTTGTCAAGTTGACTACGAGTCATGGAGTGGCTCTTCTTGTCTTGGACAGTAGCTAGGATACTTTGGAATCTCCCCCACATGACTAAGGCCCCTTCACGATCTCCCCACCTTGATCGTTGTCATTACCACGAGTCGTGGTCATGCTCGTGAAGAGTTAGGCAATATCCTTCCTTTTTGAGAAGCCTTGGCCTCTTGGCATTGTCTTGCCCTAGAAGGTTGACACTCCTTACTTGGCCTTGCATCCTTAAGCCCTTATTTGGAAATTATATGTAATATTATCATATAACCAAGAAAAAAAGCCTTATACACTTTCTTCAACCCATCAAGACACCCCATTAGCCCAAGTAGTAAGTTCACTGGACGTCGTGGACGTTCCTTGACGTTTTAACTCCAAAGCTTCCTAAATGTTTTATATTCATCATTTTAGGCCTTAGGATAGTGTAACAACCATTAGACACTTATGCTGGGCTCTATAACACGTCTTAGACTTTCAAAGTGTTACATTATCCTCCCCCTTAGGAATATTTGTCCCCGAATGACACTAAGAATCTTTTGGAAGGAAGGAATAGACTCAAGACTAGCAGCCCAACCAACAACACATCAAAAACATGAATTACAAAATCAATCATGGCATTTCCATATAGCCATTCTAAACTTCAATTACTACTCACGAGAGCTTCAAAATTACAAAATGAGGAATTTCCTTCTTACACAATATGATCTCAACATATCATTAAAAACTCAATTATTCCAAAACTCAATTATCAATATGCTCAACATTATTTCATAAAGACTCAACTTACCTAAATCAAGATAACTTTAAATTTAGTCATTATTTTCATTATTAGTAAGAACAACTAACCTTCGCTAGGAAAGAGATGTGGATAACGGGACTTCATATGGACATGGCCTCCCATGTTGTTCCCTCAACTAGGTGTTTTCTCCATAACACTTTTACGCAAGCAAACTCTTTGTTCCTCAACCTCTTTACTTGACAATCAAGGACTTCAACCAGAACCTCCTCATAAGAGAGGTTCTCTTTCACACAAAGTGTAATACCCCATATCAAAAACAGACCAAAAATAAACCTTTCTGAAAAATTGTTGGTGCAATCCACGGTTACCATCGATGGAATGTAGGATGAACCACGACCCGTCCTGCACATCCATTGATTGAGTAAAAAAACCCAAAAAACACAGCCTATAAAAATTTGACTAAGCATCAAATGATGGACCGACATACGATTCATTGTTCAGACTACGGTCTGTAGTCTGTGTCCATCAATCAACAACTCATTTACCCACTCTCTTATATGAGACACAATTCACCTGCACGGACTATTGTTTGATCTACGGTCCATAGGTCTGACCGTAGGTTGAAATTAACAGATAGTTAGGGGGAAATGTAGTTGGGTCAATTTCAATTAATCATAAATCTTAGATAAAAATGAATTAGGTGTCCTATGAAATACCTAATGATAGATAATTTAACTAGTTTTCCTTAGCCACCAACTTTTCTAAAATAAGACCTCCGAGTAAGAAGTTATGCTTGTAGTAGTAAAGGCCTGTCGAACAGACCCACCCTACGAACCCAAATGACGGAACTTCCATTGAATGACGGCCAGTTAGTCCAGGTCATCATTTGGCCCAAAAACAATTAACTCATGGGTCTTTTGGTCTTTGCCAATTCGTTTAATCCCTAAGATCTAACGTTTTGACCCTAAATCATCAGATTTTAGTCAGTTTAATCCTAGTAACATAACTAAAACTGACTTAAGTCAAACCATTAATCAAAATTTAGAAAATTAGAAGTAAGAAAGGAGAAAAAGGTCAAGAACCGTAGTTCAAGAACCCAACAAGGTTCCAGCAGTTCCAGCCACGAAATCTAAATATTTCTCCATGAATTTCATCACCAGGTATGTGAGATTTCACTAGTGGGTTCCTTTCACCCATCTGGTCCCTGGTTTTCAGTCAGATTATTGATTCCCATATCATGAGACCTAGAATTTCTAGAACTTCAACATATATTTATGAATATTAATTAGATGTTCCAAATCATATTTCCATGTTTACTCAGATTATTGCATGAATTTTAGAACCCAAGATGTGTATTTCTTTAGTTCTTGAAGTACACATGCTTGGTCACATATTTCAGTTACTTCGAATTTACATGCCTCAGTTATAAATGCATAATTACAAGATTAATTGTTGCATTCCTAGTTTGCATGTTAATTTTTGAGCTATCCAGTACTTACCGAAACACATTCATAATAAGTTAATTACATAATTCATTGGGAGTAGAATAATACCAAATTGGAATAGGGTGCAGCGTACCTAACTAGTCCTAGAACTACTAGCCAAGTAGGTTGTAAGTCCCCTCTGTGGGCATCAGTTTAGTGATCACGCCAGCATGCTTTTATATCTCTAGCAACGTATATTGAGTCCTCTCGATGGGGCGTATACATCGGAGTCCATATTTAACTCATATGGTTTTATTATCTATTATTAGTAGCTCCTACAGTTTAGTCAGACTCTATTGCCTTGACTATTTATCAGTATATTCAATACTCAGTTTCAACATGTTAAAAATTGGTCATTTCATCCACTTAGCTTAGAATTCAGTTATCACGTTAGAATATTATACTTACTTTTGTGCTTGTTCAGTTATGTATTATTTCAGCTTTACTCTATCCTACATGCTCAGTACCTTCAAGTACTAAAGCACACGTGCGCTACATCTTCTCGTGATGTAGGTTCCGGTTCTTAGCATCCAGATTGCGCTTGGATCGATATCCAATCTCCAGTTTAGCAGATTCAGTGGTGAGTCCTCATTCTCCGAGGACAATAGTCATGAGTTCATTTCAGTCTTTCAGTTATTAGTTTCAGTTTTGCTATACTTATTTGGGGCTTGTGCCAGTATTATTGTCAATTAGAGGCTTATTTCCGACATAATTAGTTTCAGCTTAATATTTAGTTAATATTTCCTTTGTATTAAAATCATCAGTATTTTAAATATTTTAGTTATAGAATGTTGTTATTCCCCATCTTTTCAATTTAAATTATGATTTAGCTTCCATATTCAGTTTATTATCTTTAGTATGCTCATGATCATGCCAGCAGGGTTAGCTTGGGATCACTTATGGTCCTAGATTCCGTGTCCGCATCCCGGGGGTTGTACGAGGCATGAAAAAACTTGTTATTAGAGCAATAGGTTTAATATTCCAAGGATGTATGGAAAGCCGCAATAAGTAGAGTCCTTTTCGTGGTGTGAAATGCACCACATTGAATGAGAGGGAGACTATGAGGTGTTTTAAGAAAACTTCACTTTCTTGATATTCTTATAGTGCAGTGGTATGACTTTATTTCTAATAAATATTTATTATCTTAAGATCATTTCTTATCATAGAGTTTACGTATGGAATGCTAATGCACACGATTTTAATGAATTTCCTCTAGTCCCATATTAGGAGGTTTTAGTGTAAACTAAGGGAACTAGAGCATCGTGATGGTTTCTTGAGTAAATTTTAAGTTAAAATGAGTTAAATTAGTGTTATAAGGCAGTGTGTGAAGTTTGGTTAAGTTTGGAGGTCAAACGTCCATTATGTTTGGAAGGTGTGCCTTATACAGTGCTTGTGTGTCTTGATGTGTTTGAGTTATTTTTACGTGTTTGTTTTAATCAAATTTGATGTGATATGTTCCTAAGACCTAGTATACAATGCTTAGGGGTTTAAAATTTGGGTAAGACTCCATCTAGGACCCATGAGGGGACCTATAAGAGGACCCTACCTCTTGGCAACAAGCTACCAAAATAGTGACCAAAGGACGATCCGTTGGTCAACCAATGGTCCGTCGACCATGGGCGCCGATTGCACCTGCAAGTTCAGTTGTCCAGGCTTCAAATGGAGCTAAGTATCAACCAAGTATACCCCACCAACAGTTCGTCCTTTGACAAATGGTCCGTTGATGGAGACTGCCCCAAAATCTGTCCCTTTCCTGTGAAGTCTTGGGGTGTTAGTTAAATTCAGCCCAAGTCTTTTATGACTGTAGGAAGTTATTCTTAGGGTTTATTAGGTATATTAAAGTAATTCAAAACCTAAGACCTAATTTTAGACTTCATTTTCCTAAAATCCAAAACCCCTCTCCCTTAGAATTCTTTCTCAAATCTCTTTGAATGGTAGAAGTCAAGAAGAGCTAGGAGGGATGTTGGTGGCCATGTTCTTCATAAATATCATTTTTTATATATTATATAAGGTAGGGTATCCATGCTTGAACTCTCTTTCATTCAAGGAGTCCCTTCCAATGGATTTTCAAAAAAAGGGTTTCAACCCTAGTTTCTTCTATCTTAAACTCTATATATGGGTGTTGCATGAAAATGTTTTAAATGACTTGATAATGATGTTTCTAATGTGAGTTTACTATTTAGGATTAAAACCTCAATGAAATCATGTTAAATCTTTTCATCTAATGTTGACTTAAGAAATGGGTTAAATGAGCTTAGTTTTGTAATCTTTGAACTTTGGTTTCCTTATTTTGTTATTGATGTTTACCTACTGACCTAAGGTATAATTTATTATTAATAATTGGGTAAAATTATATAGGTTATGGAAGCTTGGATTAAAGGGCAAGTTAGTTATGTTAATTAAGCTTTAGTTTTAAAATGGTCTTGAGTGGTACGGTCACCTTCTTGTTGGCGGTGTTTACTTGAATTGTGTGAATGTGAAGTTAATTATTTGTTGTTAATGAGGCCATGAAGGCTTGTTATGTGAAGTAACATGACATAATATTATTCTTGTTAAATGTGCATCATGAAGCTATTATGTGAAGTAGGCTAGAGTGTATGCTTAAATGAAGTTATTCTTGTTAATTGTTTTATGAAGCTTGTTATGAGAAGTATGCTAATCATTATGTCTAAAGGACTTATATGATTATGTGAAGCATGTAAAGTGTGTTATGTGATTAATAAAGGTCTAAGCATGTATAGAAGTTACATGCAAATGAATTGATTCTGACTTGCAAGGTGTGCTCACATGTACACACACACTCACACCTGAATGAATGAATGAAGAAGTTAAGTCCGAAAGGGTAGTTTTGGGGTGAACACTCTTCGTGAGTTGAGATGAAGTGTTTAGTAGCGACCTGACTACATCCTAAGAGCTTTCTAAGATAGGTCGGAGGATGAATGAGTTAAGATGTGGTGTACACTAGTTATCCTTAATTTATAGTTTAAAATGTTTAGAATATGTGGGAAGTTATTCCTAGTATCGAGAGGATATGAAAAAGAGGTGGTTACACTTCTTTAGTTGAGATGTTGTAATACAATTTACCTCTTGATATGAGTAATCCTTGTGAGTAGAGAATGAGTTACTTAGTAGCAATATCCTTATCCCTTAACTATGCGCCCGCATAGGTGTAGCTATTGGGCAAGCCATGTAAAAGCTAAGAGAATGACCTTATTCTATGCAAGTGAGAATCCCTCATCCAATAGGTGTTAATATCGGGATTCTAGGTCTAGCTCTCATGGTCTATGCTGGTTAAGCTAACTCGCACAAAAGCAATGAATATCCTAAGTCTTATAAAGGAGTGTTCTACTTAGGGTAGGTATTGGAATGGGACACTATTTATCCATTGCACTAGGTAGGCATTCCAAAAGGGGAGTCTTGGTGAGTCTTATTTGAATTGAATGAACTAAGTCTCCTAAAAGAACGTACTACTTAGGGTAGGTGGTGGTATGGGAAGCTAACTATCCATTACACTAGGTAGGACATTCCGAAAGGGGAGTCTTGGTGCCAAGTCTTCTAAAAGAATGTACTACTTAGGGTAGAATGTGGTATGGGACTCCATTTACTCATCGCACTAAGTAGGCATTACAAAATGGAATTGTTAGATTGTTGTTGGGTGTTCTTCTATAATATTGACATTGCGTGGGTGCTTGTTCTCACGAGGTGAGTATGCCAAAAAGGGAGGTAGTCTTAAGGGTTGTTTTGGTGTGTACTGAAGAAGGCATATGCGCACTTCCTTCATGTCTTACCTTAGTGAGTCTTAGGATGACCTTAGATAGGGAAATTACGACGAAAATAATAATAACTTTCTCATTGGCAATACTAGAGAAGTTCACTACTTTAGAGTCATTTTAGTCACTCTAATGTTAAATGGAATTCACTGTAAATGCTAGTTAGTTCGCTGTAATGTTTGTTGTGTTTACTGTAAAGTGCTTCTTTTGGTAAAATATTGAAATCCTTCTGTAAGTGTTAAATGATGTTTTTATGTTGTTTTAGTTCTAAATTTATGAATGTTTTAATTATTTGGCATGAAATGTTATTTTACTAAAATGTCCCTTTTTGCATGTTTTTGCATATGTCATCTTAGTACATTATTTGTACTAATCCCATACCTTTCTATACTCTATAAGTATAGGTTGGAAGATTTTGAAGGTTTGAAGGTGAAGCTTGGGAAAGTTCCTGTCAAGGCAAGGTATGTCCTCATATATTCGAGGGCATAGTCCGTTTCTTAGTTTCTTATTTAAAGACTTATTACATATTTTCTTTTAATGAAAAGGGACGTGTCCCTAAGATATTATGTCATGTATTTAAGTTGTCTTGTAACGATGAGATTCTTTAGTACTTATGAAAGATTTCCTTTTTATTAATTTAGTCATGAAAAGTTTTAAATTCTGCACTACTTTTCATGTATTATGTAATGAACGATAGGTAAAGGGCTTGTACAAGACCCCAAAGGGTCAAGTACACCTTTCCACAAACCGAGCGTTTTCCTAGCTTTTAGTGGGTGCTTTCGGTCCTTGACATTCAAAGACTGAGTTTTGGAATGTAAATTTGGATTTTGGCTCATAGTATGACCGACTAGAACAATTAGCATGTTCCAGCTCCTATCAATAGAAATGATTGATTAGTAGTAGCTAGAGTTTGAGATTTTTTTAGGATGAATCACCTGAGTTTTAGGGTCAAAAATTGGTAAGGACCCACAGAAATTCATTGATGAACTTAAGAAAATCTTTGGAGTGATGCAAGTGATAGGTGAAATTGTCACCCTACCAGCATAAGGATGTCACTCACATATGGTTCACTCAGTGGAAAGAAAATAGAGACTAATGTGTTTTTTATAACTCAATATAAAAATAAACTTTAGTTTTAGTGTAGAAACTTTCTCAGAACCTATCTCAGTCTCTACTCCAGTCCGTGACCTAGTTATAGCTAGACGGTTATACAGAAATTGCCCTGTCACAGTCTCTCAGAAATTTACCTCAGCAGATCTTGTATAGTTAGAAATGGTAGACTTTGATGTGATTATAATCATGGATTGGTTATCCTGTATGCCTCTACCGATTGTAGAACTAAGATTGTTCTTTTTCAGTTGCTAGACGAGCCAATCTTAGAGTGGAAGGGTAGTAGCTTAGCGCCTATGGGTCGATTCATTTCTAACCTTATGGCCACAAAGTGATATATAAGTGTTATCTTTATCATCTAGTTTGGTTTTAGGATTCTAAATCCGAAACCCCAACTCTTGAGTCAGTTCGAGTAGTCAATGAGTTTTCAGAAGTATTTCTAGAACACCTTCCCCGAGTCCCTTCTGAAAGGGAAATCGACTTTGGAATTGATCTCCTTCCAGATACCCAACCTATTTCTATTCCTTCTTATAGAATGTATCCATCATAGTTTAAGGAATTGAAAAAGAAGTTGAAAGACCTTCTAGATAATGGCTTCATTAGACCTAGTATTTCACCATGGGGTGCACCGCTTGTTCGTAAAGAAGAAAGATGGTTATCTCAGAATGTGCATTGACTATAAACAGTTGGATAATCAAGAATAAGTATCCCATCCCCAGGATTGATGACTTGTTTGACCAACTTCAAGGTGCTAGACATTTGTCAAAGATAGACCTCAAATATGGTTATCATCAACTTAGAGTCAGAGATAGTGACATTTCCAAAAAAGCCTTCAAAACTCGTATGTTCATTATGAATTTGTAGTTATGTCATTTGGACTAACCAATGCTGCTCTAGCTTTCATGGATTTGATGAATAGAAAGTTCAAACAATGCTTGGACTTGTTCGTTATCGTCTTTACTGATGATATCCTTATTTACTTTAGGAATGAGGAAGAACTTGTGAGTAATCTTATAATTGTTCTCCAGACACTCAATGATCGCTAATTATTCCCTAAGTTTAGGAAATGTGAGTTCTGGTTGCAATCCGTTTCTTTCTTTTGTCACATTGTATCAAACATGGGGATCCGAGTGGATTCACAAAAGATAGAAGCGATGAAACAATGGCCCAGACCTACCTCTTCTATAGATATCAGAAGTTTCGTAGGCCTAGAGGGTTATTATAGAAGGTTCGTGGAAGGATTCTCATCCATAGCCTCACCTTTGACTAGGTTGACTAAGAAGATGGTCAAATTTCAATGGTCAGATGATTGTGAGAAAAACTTTAAAGATTTGAAAACAAGATTGACTACAACTCTTGTCTTGACTCTACCAGAGGACTCACATGGTTATGTGATCTATTGTGATGCATTCCGAGTTGGCCTAGGTTTTGATGCAACGAGGTAAGGGTATAGCGTGTGCTTCTAGACAACTTAAGGTGCATTAGAAGAACTATCAACTCATGACCTCGAGATTGAAGCAATGGTGTTTTCACTCAAGATATGGAGACACTTCTTGTATGCTATTCACTAATTATAAGAGCCTTCAGTATGTTATCACCCATAAAGAGTTGAATCTTCACTAGAGAAGTTGTCTTGAGTTCCTTAAGGATTATTATGTGAGTGTGAATTATCATTCTTGTAGGGAGAATTTAGTAGAAGATACTCTTAAGCAGATTATCTATGGGTAGTGTAGCCCATGTTGAGGAAGAAAGGAAGGAGCTAGTGAAGGATGTTCACATGCTTTCTTGCTTAGGAGTTCGCGTCATGAGCATATTAGACAATGGTGTAACAGTTCAAAATGGCAGAACATTCTTTGGTAGTGGAGGTTAAGGAAAAGAAATATATTGATCCGATCTTGCTTGAACTTAAAGGTGTAGTCCACAATCAGAGAGTGGAGGTTATCTCCCAAGGGGAGATGGTGTACTTCGCTACCAGGGTAGATTGTGTGTTCCCGATGTGGGTGAGTTGAGATAACATATCCTTTCAGAAGTCCATAACTCCATATATTGTATTTATTTAGGTGCCAGTAAGATGTACCGCGATCTGTGGGATGTCTATTGGTGGAATGACATGAAGAGGGATATAGCAAATTTTGTTAGTAAGTGCCCCAATTGCCAGAAAATCAAGGTAAAGCATCAGAAACAAAGAGGTATTACTCAAAACAATATTCATACTTGGAAGTGGGATATGATCAACATGGACTTCATCAAAGGGTTACCTCATACTCACAGACAACATGACTCAATTTGGGTGATCATATATAGGATGACTAGGTCTTCCCATTTTTTAGCGGTAAAGACTACAGATTCGGTGGAGGACTATGCCAAGGTTTACATTACTGAAATTGTTAGGTTTCATAGAGTTCCTTTGTCATTCATCTTAGATAGAGGTCCTCAGTTTGCCTCTCATTTATAGAAGTCATTTCAGAAGGTCTTGGTACTCAAGTTAACCTTAGCACAACATTTCATCCGCAGATGGATGGACAGGTAGAGCTTACCATTTTGACCCTAGAGGATATATTGAGAGCTTGTGTGAACGATTTCAAGGGTAGTTGGGATGATCACCTTTCTCTTATTGAATTCGGCTACAACAATAGCTAACATTCCAGTATCCAGATGGCCCCTTACGAAGCTTTGTATAGGCTTAGATGTTGATCTCACATTGTTTAGTTTGAAGTAGGTAAAGCAGCTTTGATAGGTCCAGATTCAGTGTTTTATGATATGGGGAAAGTACAACTAATTAGAGTGACATAAGACATCAAGAGTCGTCAGAAATGTTATACAGATGTAAGGACAAGGGAACTAGAGTTCCAAATTGATGATTGGGTTTTCCTAAAAGTGTCAGCTATTAAAGGGGTGATGAGATTTGGAAAGAAAGGAAGCTCAATCCTATATATGTAGGTCCTTCAAAGATCTTGAAAAGGACTGGCAAGGTGGCACATGAGTTAGAGTTGCCAGCAGACTTAGCAGCAGTGAATCCGATCTTCCACATCTCACTCTTAAAGAAGTGTGTGGGTGATCTAGCCTCTATAGTTCCATTAGAGAGTGTGGCGGTGAAAGATAGTCATTCTTATGAGGATGTACCAGTTGATATTCTTGACCGTCATCTTATAAGGTTGAGAAATAATGAAGTTTCTTCTCTCAAGGTTTTATGGAGGAGTCATTCCGTAGAGGGAGCTACTTCGGAAGCAGAAGCAGCCATGAATGTCAAGTATCCTTGTAAGTTATCCCTAGATGCCCTGTTTGGTATAGTAAATGTGATTAGGTTATGAGCTTGATATGGAACCCCTTTCTATGAAACTTAAGTGTAAATTACTCTATGAGAACAAAGGTAAGCACCGAGTGAGTCTGGTAAGGGAAGTAGTTCTAGTCAAAGGATGAGACTAGTATACAAAGCATGCCCTTCATATTCCTTAACCGTGTGCCTACATGGGAGGTGTAATCTTCTACTATTGGCAAGTAGAACACCTTCATCGTAGTAGGTTAGAACTTTAGATTCCATGTCTTGCTTTCATGTTCTATGTTGGTTATTGCCTATTCTCATTATAAGGGATACCTACTAGCATTAGGTAAGTTCTATGAAATTTAGGTGGTGGTATGATATGTTATCTCGACATTGCATAATAGGCATTTAAGGTGTTAGTTAGAGTCCTTAGGAATATCCAATACCATTACTTGAATGTCCTTTATGTGATGAATGTCTCTTAAATGAACTAATAAAGATATTTGACTAATTTAAGAAAGTATGTTTAATGAATAAGCACTTATCTAGAATAGTTAAGGGTTGTCTAGTTAAGCTGTGAAGGGGGCATAGGAATGGTCACTTCTTATTTACCCAAATACGTGTTAAGAATGACTCTAGTTAAGGAAAATTGTTGAATATGTAGACATGATCTAAAATTAGGTAGTCTTAAGGATTACTTAGGTAATCTTGAAGAGGTCAATCATCGACGTTATCTTCTTGATTTACTTAAGTAGGTCTTTTGATAGCTTCGGAAAGAGAATGTCATATAATCTATATGATTTTGTTGTTTTAAGTAAGAATGATTCTATCATAGGTAGTCTATAGGATATCTTAAGTGTGTGGGTAAGGGATTGTATGGTCGGTCGCTTCACAACTCACTCAAGTGAGACTTATAGTCACTTTTGGTAGAAGAATCTCATATTCATATGTTTGACTTCTTGTAAGTGTGTATGTGTCTTATTATAATTAGTCTTGTAGATCAGGGTGTATGGGAGTTCTCTCTTGGTGTTGCTTAAGTGAGTCTTATGATAGATTTTAGTGAGAAGACTAAATGTTAGAAAGTGTCTAAAGGGAAGAAGAGACACTTCACTGTAACAGTGAAGCAATTCATTGTACATTGAATTGATGTTACTGTAAGGTTGCTTGAAAAATGTATTAAATTTCTTAAATGTTATCTTATGTGTTATTAAGGTTATAAATGTTGTTCTTATGATTATAATATGATGTTCCAAATGAAAAGATTAATATTTCCAATAAAAGTC
Source organism: Solanum chilense (assembly GCA_032847665.1). Classification (NCBI taxonomy): domain Eukaryota; kingdom Viridiplantae; phylum Streptophyta; class Magnoliopsida; order Solanales; family Solanaceae; genus Solanum; species Solanum chilense. The sequence goes on from CM064970.1 coordinate 36,781,455, forward strand.
TGTTTTCATGATTTTTATGCATTATGCCATGCTTAGTACATGTGGTTGTACTAATTTCATGCTTTCATCTATCTTTATAGTGGTTGGTAGGTGAGGAGAATTTGGGAAGCAAGAATTGTATCGTAGTATCATTCAAGTGAAGTTTATGTATGTCCTCATTTGACTCGAAGGGGCATAATGTCTTTTATTTCTTTATTGAAGTTTTGTAAGAGACTTAGTATTTCTATATTCGTATTGTGTATGGGCCGTATCCCAAGTATTCTCGTGTCTAAGCTTTGATAAGATTGAAACTTAGTATTTCCTATGATTTTATATGAAAGAGTTATTAAAGACTATGGACTTGTTTGTGAAAAGTTATAATTTTGCACTACTTTTCACTATGTATATGCGATGAACGATATGTAAGGGCTTGTACAAGACCTCCAAGAGGTCAAGTACGCCTGTTGAAATCCAACATCAACCTTAACTTCTAGGGTTTGGTGTCGGGATGTGACAAGCTTGATTTCAGAGCATATGATGTGAAAGTAGTTTTACGAGTCAAAAAGTTTCATCAAGTCACGTCAAGTAGAGTCTTGACCATCGGTGTGAGTAGCGACACAACTATGGGCGAGAGGGTATATGACAATATAGTTTCCTTTGTTTTCTACTCCTTTGTCGTGCCGTAGTGTAAAAGTTTATGATTACTCTTTTCTTATGGTTTACCTTGTGTTTCTTGGAAGATCAATACGAGGCGGACACCGTGTAGGAGAGTTGAGAATAATGATGTGCATGAGGCAATTCCTCCTCAAGTTGAGAAAGTTGAAAAAGTTCCTCAAGGTGCTTAAGTACCTACCCATGGTGATCAAATCCCTATCGTGGAAGTAGGTTATTATGTTTCGGTGGTTGCCCCGGAGTTGAGTAATAGAGATATCAGAGTCTTTGCTTGATTTAGCCTGAGCGGTGACTAATTTAGTGAATTTGAGTATGGTGCCTAGAGTGAATGTTGTGGAGAGTAATATGACATATAGGTTGAGAGATTTTATAAGGATGAGTCCTCCTATTATTCTTGGCTCTAAGGTGGGAGAGTATCCCCAAGAGTTTCAAGATGGAGTGTACAAGGTGTTAAGAGCCATGAGGGTTACATATAGGGAGAAGGCGGAGTTGGCTTCGTATCGATTGAGGGATGTTTCTCAAGTATGGTGCACTCAATGGAAGGATAATAGGCCGGTAGAGTCGGGTCATATTAAGTGGGAAAAAATTAAGGAATCTTTTCTTGGAAAGTACTTTCCCCGTGAGAGGAGGGAAGTTAAGGTAGAGGAGTTTATCAATCTCAAGCAAGGCAATATGAGTGTTGAGGAATACTCTTTGAATTTCTCAATGCTATCTATATAAGAACCATCTCTTGTGTCGAATCCGAGAGATGTGATGAGTCGTTTTGTGACCAAGGTCGCCGATCTAGTGAAGGAAGAATGTTGTACGACGATGCTACATGATGAGATGACTCTAGATAGACTAATGGTGTATGAGAAATAAATTGAAGAGTCTAAACATAGAAGGATTGCTAGAAACATGAAAAGGAGTGGTTCTAGTGATTAAGGTCAACCTACGTTTAAGAAGAGGTCTTAAAGTAAAGAAGAACCAAGGGGTTGTAAGGTTAAATTGGAGAAAGGATGTGGTTCTCAAATTGGAAAATCTACACGTGTCACTTGTGGAAAGAGGCACAATGGGAAATGCCTATGGGGTAACGGGAGTTTCTTTGGTTGTGGTAAAGAAGGACACAAGGTGAGAGATTGTCCTACCATTGCTTCAAAATGAACATAGTGTAAGCAAGTTGTTCCTAGTGTTCCAAAATATAATGGTTCGAATAAGAGGCATTTTATGCACTCCGAACTAGAGGAGAGAAGCCAGATCGTGATGCTGATGAGGGTAAGTCCTTGCATTTCTGTTTTTACTGATATGACTTCCTTCTAAGTGGGGGAGTATGGTTAGTAGATGGGATCATAAGACATCGAAGCATGTTGCATGTGCATGGTGTTTAGGAGTTTTTGTTGAAATCGATTTTTTAACTTCTTGCATTGTGTATTTTATGAATCTATGATTATGTTGGAAGATATGTTTATATGATGTTACCTTACATATTAGCATGTTTCTATCATGAATTGCCTAAAAGTTACATTTTTTGAAAAGTTTCCTAAATCACTGTAATGCACTTGCCTCTACTCACTATTAGATTTTTGAGATTTTGACTAATTCATTCTTTGGTTTAAAATTGTTGCAAGGTGGTTAGAACTTATGTATATGAGTAGGATATTGAATATAAAATGAGTTTTTTCTATTTGGAATGAAGCATGTGAGTTTTATAACATAATTATTTAGAATTTTGTTCTAGTTTCTTGTTGTGTTCTGAATCTCTTGACTATGTGAAATTTATGTTTTTCCATGATTATGTGTTTTATGATGTGTTATATGGTATGATTATGATCTTCTAGTTTAACCTATTTTCTTTGAAGTGTTCGAAGAGTGGCAAGTGTAATTCGAGGATGAATGATGTCCAAGTGAGGGATAATTTTTAAGACCTCAAAAATGACTTAGGTGAACTACAGCCTAAAATGTTGTTCATGATTTTATAAGGTCCTAAATTGTTTTATAATGTTGTATTGAGGCTGTGTCTACAGTTTTAGCTGATTTGAAAGTGAAACGTCAAGGGACGACCAAGACGTTTGACAACTAAGTCACCAATGTGCCTCATGTGTGGTCCTATGTGATTTTATGTGATTAATGAGATTATAAGGTCATTAAATGATTTATTATGGTTTTTATAGACAGTGTGTAAAGTTTCATGAAGTTTGGAGGTTAAACGTCCATGACGTTCGAAAGGTTTTCCTTGAAATGACCTTCTGTGTCTAGGCATGTTTCTTCGAGTTTTACATGTTCGTTTTGGATGAAATTCATGCGAGAGGTGCTAAAATCCTGTACTAACATGTTTGGGTTGGAAACGTATGGGCAAACATCCCCATGGACCATCGAAGGGTCCTTGAGGAAGGACCCATGATTGGTGGCCAAGACTGTCCAAGACAGCCCACCTATGGATGGCAATCGATGCCTCGTAAGTGAGGTCTAGTCGATGGAAATTTAGGAGTGGGATAGGAGAGAAAAAAGAACAGCCTCATTCCCCAACCACGGACCAACAAGACGGTCCGTTGGTCAAGAGACGGGCCGTCGATGGCCATCCGTCTCTAAGCCTGTTCTCATGCGCAGGTTCATAATAATATTAGAGTTGAAATTGTAAATTCACCCCACGTCCAAATCATACTTTGGGAGGTTCGTTAAGGGACTTTTGGGGTATTTTAATCAAGTATATAAGTCTTTAAACTTATAATATTTCATTCTTCAAAATCAAAACCCAAATTCCCTTAGAAATTCCCTAGAACTCCATTGAAGTCAAAATTCATTGAAGGGCTTGGATTGGAGAATTTAGTGGATATTATTCATCAAAATTGAAGATTTAGAGTCATTTAGGTATGATTTATTTATCCTTGAAACTCTATTAATCAAGGATCCCATATTTTAAAGAAGTTTTCTAAAATTTTCAAAGAAGAATTGTCCAATTTCATGATCTATCCATGCTTTATTGCGTGAAAGGTTTTTAAGCATTAAATATTGATTGAATTTTTATTAATTTTATGATTTTAACTCAATTACCATATGGACCAATGTAATTGATGAACCCTAGTTTTTGACTACTTTATGGGTTACTTAATATTGACTTAATGCTTATGAATTCAAGTGTAGTTTTCTATAAACTATCTAATGATGGAAGAATTGTATTGAATTGATGTATAATTGGTATTTTATTGATGAAATTATATTGAATTTACCTAGTCTCATTGAGTATGATATTTTTTATATTGAATTGATGTTCATAGCCATTGGAAAGGGCCTTATCCTATTGAATTGGATGAGTTAGCATTGTATTGAGGTGTTGATGATGGAGTGGTGGTACGCTGCCCTATTCCCTTTATTATATGTTATTTAGACTTAAATTTTATTGTTATTGGTATGGTCCACTTATAGTGACGCTGTTATGTGCTTTACTTGTAATTGATAAGGCCTTGTCGGTGCTACTTTATGTATTATGATGATCATGGCCTTGTGGGCAACTAATTGAAGTATTATGTTATTTTTGTAGTTTATTATGTGAAGTATGATAATATCTACCTATATTATTAGTATTGTGAAAGTATATGTGTCCTTCTATTGAAGATATTTAGGTAATCATGTTAGACTATGACTATGGCTTTGTGTGTATAGTGTTAGGGTTGATGCTTGGCTATCCCTATTATATTATATGAGTCAATGATGGACATATTGATGATGATATGGTAGTATAGTATGTTTTAAAGATGATAATGGTTATTTAAATGTTCGTCTAGAATGACATTTAATATGTGTTAAAGTAAAGTATATTGTGTCTTATCTTGGTTAACCTGTGTCCCTTACTTGATGCATGTATGAATGTGAATAGTAGATGTGTTGACTTAGTATGCTAAAGATTCTTAGTCTTGTATGTATTAATGATATGAGACCTTAATTGATGTTAATAGGGTCCTTTATGTGAAACCTTGAACCTATTGGTAAGGTTATGAATGTTGAAGTCGAAAGTCGTAATGGTATTCTTTAAAAAAAGGAATGATAGACTTAAGGTTGATTGGCTAGAATGACATCATATCAAACCTTAGAAAAGTCATGATTTGTCTACATTGTAAGGTAGCCCTAGAGGCCCTCTTTTGTAGGGTAAATGTGATTGGCTTATGAACTTGATAAGGAACCCCTTTATATGCACCATAAGTGTTAATGACTCTATGAGAACAAAGGCCAGCACCGAGTGAGTAGGGTAAGGGAAGTAGTTCTATTCAAAGGATAAGACTAGAATACATAGCATTCCCTTCATGATCCTATACCATGTGCCTACATGGGATGTGTCTAAGTTTTACTATTGGCAAGTAGAACACCCTTATCGGAGTAGGTTAGAACTCCGGATTCTATGTCTTGCTATCATGGTATACGTAGGTTATTTCCTATTCTCATCATATGGGATACGTACTAGCATTAGAGAAGTTCTACGAAGTTTAGGTGGTGGTATGGGACGCTATCTAGACATTGCACAATAGGCTTTGAAGATGTTATTTAGAGTCCCTAGGTCTTGTCCAAGACCATTCCTTGAATGTCCTTTATGTGATGAACGTCTCATAAATGAACTAATGAAGGTAATTGACTTAATTTAATAAAGTATGTTAAATAATTAAGTGCTAGAATAGTTAAGGGTTGTCTTGTTAAGGTGCGAAGGGGGCATAGGAATGGTCTCTTCTTATCTTACCTAGATATGTATTATGAAGGACTCTAGTTAAGGAAAATGGTTGAATATGTAGACATGATCTAAATATTGGTAGTCTCAAGTATTATTTAGGTAATCTTGGAGAGGTTAATCATGGACGTTATCTTCTTGATTTACTTAAGTAGGTCTTTTGATAGATTTGGAAGGAGAATGTCATATTATTTATATGTTGTTGTGTAAAACTGAGAATGATTCTATAATAGGTAGTCCGTAGGATCTCTTAATTGTCTGTTTAAGGGATTGTATGGGCGGTTGCTTCACAACTCACTCAAGTGAGACTTAGAGTGTAAACTTTGGTAGAATAATCTCATGTTTATATGTTTGACGTCTTGTAAGGGTGTATGTTTTTATTATAAGTATCTTGAGCATCATCTAGGTATGCTTAGAGAGGCTGTATGGGTGGTCTCTCTTTGTGTTTCTTAAGTTAATCTTAAGATAAAATTTAGTGAGAAATACTACATGTTAGAAAGTGTCCAAAGGGAAGAAGAGACACTTCACTGTAACAATGAAGCAACTCACTGTACAGTGAATCGATTTTGCTGTAAGGTTGCCTAAAAAATGTATTAAATTGATTAAATGTTATCTTATGTGTTATTAAGTTGATAAATTTTGTTCTTATGATTATAATATGATGTTTTGAATAAAAAGATGCATATTTCCAATAAATGTCCGTTTTCATGATTTTTATGCTTTTTGTCATACATAGTACATGTGGTTGTTCTAATTCCATGCTTTTATCTATCTCTATAGTGGTTGGAAGGTGAGAAGCATTTGGGAAGCAAGACGTTGATCATAGAATCATTCAAGTGAAGTTGAAGTATGTCCTCATTTGACTCGAGGGCATATATATAATTTATTTCTTTATTGAAGTATTATAATAGACTATGTATTTTTATATTCGTAATGTGTATGGGCCGTGTCCCGTGTATTCTCTTGTATATGATTTGATGAGATTGAGATTTAGTATTTCCTAAGATTTTATACGAAAGAGTTTCTAAAGACTATGGACTTGTTTGTGAAAAGTTTTAAGTCTGCACTACTTTTAACAATGTATATGCGATGAATGATATGTGAGGGTTTTTACAAGACCTCAGAGAGGTCAAGTACGCCGGTTGCAGTCAAAAATTGGCCCTTACTTCTAGGGTGTGGTTTCGGAATGTGACAGGGATGCGTTGCAAAATACCATGAAACCCTTAGTACACTCCGGTAGGGTCAATACCGGAGCGGCACTAAGCCTATCCTTCAACACTTCGAAGCTCTTTTCACATGCCTCCGACTACTCAAATTTCACATTCTTTTGGTCAAGGTTGTTAAGGGAGAAGCAAGAGACGCAAATCTATAGACACACCTTCTTTAATAACTGGCTAGGCCTAAGAACTTCTTATATTCGTAGAAGCCAAAGGTCTCGACCAATTTTTCACTACTTCGGTCTTCCTTGGATCAACCTTAAACCTTCACTAAGATGATATGACCATGAAACTCTACTGACCTTAACAAAAACTAACATTTACTTTACTTGGAAAACAATTGGTGTTCCTTAAGAACTTTCAACACCACTCTCAAATGCTTCATGTGTTCACCCACATTTTTTGAATGTTCCAAGATATCATCAATGAGGACTATGAAAAATGAATCTAGGTAACTTTAAAACACCCTATTCATTAGGTCCATAAACACTTTTAGAGCATTAGTTAGACCAAAGGATATTACTAAGAACACATAGTTACCTTATCTTTTTTGAAATGCCCTCTTCGTAATATCTTCACCTCTCACCCTGAGTTGTTGATATCCCTACCTCAAGTCAATCGTGGAAAAGTAACACGCACCTTGGAGTTGATCAAATAAATCATCAATCCGAGGGAGAGGATACTTGTTCTTGATTATGACTTTGTTGAGTTGACGGTAATCGATATACATTCTAAGGGATCCCTCCTCATTTTTCACGAATAATAACGGAGAACCCCCATGGAGAAGTACTAGGCTGAATAAAACCCTTGTCTAGTAAATCTTTGAGTTAAGCCTTCAACTCATTCAATTCGCTCGGAGCCATGCGATAAGGAGGAATTGAAATGGGATTTGTATCCGGTAGCAAGTGTATACAAAAATCAATTCCTAGTTTGGGAGGAATAGTGGGAAGATCGTTAGGAAGGGCCTACGGAATTTCCCTCACTAAATGGACCGATCAATAGGAGGAATTTCAGAGTCTAAATCTTTGACTCTTACAATGTGGTATAAGAAACCCTTAAAAATTATCTTACAAGCTTTCAAGCAAGAAATGATACGACCTCAAGGAATAGAATTTTCCACTTTCCACTCTAAAGCTCATTTGGAAAGTTAAACTTCACCACCCTTGTCCTACAATATATTGAAGCAAAATAGGCATGCACTCTATCCATACCCAAAATGACATAAAAATCATTCATATCAAGTTCTACTAGTTTAACATGAGTAACTCTATTGGGTAAAATTATAGGACAATTTCTATTCATCCTTTTTGGAGTGGTAAATGAATGGAGTTTGACCTAAGGACATTATGTAGTCCACCCCCAAAATACCCAAACTACCCCTCATTATGTTGGACTTCCAAAATTGAAGTCCAGCTTGACTTCACTGTGAGTCCCCTGTTCATCATCACGCCCACTTCACGGTCCGTGAAGTAGTCAATGGACCATGGTGGTGGTCGTGGAATGGTGAGGCAGTAACTCCCCAAAAGAGACCGTCTCAATTTCTCCCACCAAGGCAGGATCACGGAGAACTTACTCCCTTCTATGAAGATGCACCGCGGCCCGTCAAGTGGCTCGTGGTGATCTTAGACAGTAGCTCACCATCGCCCACCAACTTACCTCATTTTTGGATAACTCCTTTTCACGGAATCCCCTTGCCCTTTGTCAAGTTTACCATGAGTCGTGGAGTGGCTCGCAGTGTCATGGACAGTAGCTAGGACACCTTTGCATATTCTTCCATGATTAAAGCCTCTTCAGACAATCCCCACCTTGGCCGTGGACATGACCACGATCCATTGTCATGTTCGTGAAGAGTGAGGTAGTAGACTTACTTCTTGGGTAGCCTTGGCCTCTTGACTTTGGCTTGCCCATGTATGTTGGCATTCCTCACTTGGCCTAGCATCCTTAAGTCCTACTTTGGCCCTTATATCTACCCTCATCATGACACTAAGATAAAAGCCCTAAGACACTTTCCTCAACCCAACAAGACACCCCACTAGCCCAAATAGTTAGTTATCCGGATGTCGTGGACGTTCCTTGACGTTTTAACTCTAAATCTTCCTAAATGCTTATTCATAATTTTATACCTTAGGAAAGTGGAAAAACCTATAGACACTCATGTTAGGCTTTAGAAAATGTCTTAGACTTTCAGAGTGTTACATTATCCCCTTGTCAGGAACATTCCTCCCCGAATGACACTAAGAATCTTTTGGAAGGAAGGGATTTACTCAAGACTATCATCCCAACCAACAACAACACATTAAAACATGAGTTACAACATCAATCATGGAATTTACACATAGAAATTAAAAACTTCAATTACTACACAAAAAGTTGAATATTGCAATATGAGGAATCTCCTTCTCTGAACAACATGAGATCAACATATCATTAAGAAGTCAAACTTCGCCAGAAATTAAATTATCAACATGCTCAATATAAATCCATAAAGACTCACCATATCAAAATGCACAACATAATTCAAAAACAAATAAAAGCAAAGTTTTCATTTTAGGCATGAATCTTCATTGTAATATCACTGTAACTTACATGCACCATTTTGCACAATTTCACCAAAAAATCAAGATAACATTAAATTTAGTCATTATTTTCATTATTAATAAGAACAACTAAGCTTCACTAGGAAAAATATGTGGATAACGGGACTTCATGTTGGCCTCGGGCTCCCATGTTGCTCCTTCAACTAGGTTTTTTTCTCCATAATACTTTTACGAAGGCCACCTCTTTGTTCCTCAAACTCTTTACTTGACGATCAAGGATTTAAAGCAGAACCTCCTCACAAGAGAGGTTCTCTTTCACACAAAGACCCTCAGTAGGAAGAATAGACTCGGGATCACCGATACACTCCTTAAGCATGGAAACATGGAAAATTGAATGAGCAGAAGGTAGTTCACAAGGTAGTTTCAACTCATAAGCAACCTCACCAACCCTTTGCAAGATTTTATAGGGACCTACATAACGAGGACTCAACTTCTTCTTCTTTCCAAATATTTCCACCCCTTTCATAGGCAAAATTTTTAGATACACCTTATCACCTTCTGCAAACTCTAAATCCTTTCTCCTATCATCGACATAAGACTTTTGCTGACTATTGGCTATTTGCGACCGATTCCTTATGATATGGACTTTATCCAAAGTCTTATATATCACATCGGGACCAAGAAGCGAAGACTCAACAACCTCAAACCACTCAATACCAGATCTACACTCCTACCATACCAAGCTTCATAAGGATCCATCGATATGGATGAATGAAAACTAGTATTATACGGGAACTCAACTCATCATCCGAACTTCCTTTGAAGTCAATGATACAAGATCTAAGCATATCCACAAGAGTTCGAATAGTCCGCTTAGCATGTCCATCCGTTTTAGGATAAAACCGGTGCTTAACTTCACTAGAGCACCCAAACCTCTTTGAAATGATCTCAAAAACCTAGATGTAAATTGAGCACCTCTATGCGATAAAATGGAAAAAGAAACCCAAGAAGACTCACTATCTTGCCAATATAGATTCTTGCATAATCTTCCACCGAATAAGTAGACTTAACAATAATAAAGTGAGCGGATTAGGTCATTCTATCCTCTACCACCCATATAGAGTCATATTGCTATCGATTTTGAGGCAACCCAACTACGAAATCCATGTTAACATCTTCCCACTTCCAAGTACGAATTTGGATTTCTTTTAGTATACCACTCCAGTTTTGGTGCTTGGCCTTCACTTGTTGACAATTGGGACACTTTGCAACAAAAGCCGCAATATCCTTTTTTTAGGCCATCCCACCAAACAGTTCTCTAAGGTCATGGTACATATTTTTAAATACCGGATGAGTAGAGTAACAGGCTCCATGAGTTTTCTCAAGGATCATACTACTCAAATCATCCAGATTAGGTATGCACAAAACCCCTTGGTAACTAAGAACACCATCCCCCCCTGGGGAGAAGTAGTTTTTCATCTTTCCAAGAACCGATTCTTTCTACTCTATCAATTATGGATCAAGGTGTTGCTTAGACTTTACCTCAACCACCAAAGACGATTCAGAGTTATGATGTACTACCATACCACCATTTGGAGAACTTTCAATTTGAATCCCTAAACTACCAAACCTATGAACATCTTTCACTAGGTTTCTCTTGGCTTCTACCAATGGGACAGATTTTCGATGGACAAACAACCTAGAGCATCCGCTATAATATTAGCCTTGTCAGGGGTGATAGAGACACTCATGTGATTGTCTTTCAACAACTCTAACCATATCCTTTGTCAGAGATTCAAATCCTTTTGGGTGAATAAATATTGAAGGTTTTTATGGTCTGTATACACATCAACATGAACCCCATAGAGATAATGACTCCATATTTTCAAGGAAAATACCACGGCCTCTATCTCAAAGTCATAAGTTGGATAATTCTTCATGTTGCATAAAAACACACCCCAACACGACTCGGAATGCATCACAATAAACTATAAAACTCTTAGTACCCTTCGGTAGGTTCATAGTAGTGGAAGTAAGCTTATCCTTCAACATTTTGAAGACCTTTTCACATGCTTCTTGCAACTTAAATTTTACATTTTTTGGGTCAAGGTTTTCAAGAGAGAAACAAGAGACGCAAACCCGTCGACAAACCGTTTATAATAACTGGCTAGGCCTAAGAAACTCCTAATATCCGTAGGAGCCAAAGGTCTAGGACAATTTTTCATTGCTTTGGTCTTCCTTTGATCAACCTCTACACTTTCACTAGAGATGATATGCCCATAAAACGCTACCTACCACAACCAAAACTCACATTCGCTATACTTTGCAAACAATTGGCGTTCCTTAGGAACTTGAAACACCACTCTTTAATGATCAATGCGTTCACCCTCATTTTTTTGAATATACCAAGATGTCGTCATGAAGACAATGACAAATGAATCTAGGTAACTTCAAAACATCATATTCATTGTGTCCATAAACAGCGCCAAAGCATTAATGAGATCTAAGGACATTACTATGAACTTATAGTGACTATATATTCGTCTAAATACTATCTTGGGAATATCTTCACCTCTCACCCTAAATTGGTGATATCGCGATCTCAGGTCAATCTTGGATAAGTAACTCGAACCTTGGAGTTGAACAAAAAAATCATCAATCCGAGGGAGAGGATACTTTATCTTGATTATGAATTTGTTGATTTGATGGTAATTGATACATATTTTAAGGGACTCATCCTTATTTTTCATAAATAATACCAGAGCACCCGATGAAGAAATACTATTCTAAATAAAGACCTTGTTTAGTTAACCTTTGGGTTGAGCCTTCAAGTCTTTAGATTTGGCACAAGTAGTCTTCTTGGTTGGTGAACCACTTCCCTTTTGAGATTTAAGGTTAGACACCCCATCATCTCAATCCTTAGGGAACTTGGAAGGAACTCGATTCGAGAACCTCTTCTTCAAACTAGGCTTGTCTTGGATATCAAGCCCACCCTTGGAAGACCACCATCAAATGACCTTGCCTTTTTGGCATCTCTATTCTCTTAACCCTTGTATTCTCCACTTGTTGAGCATGAACCAAAAGATGAGAAATGTTCATATTATCATGTAGCATAGCTGAACGACATTCTTCTTACAAGTCATCCGACATTCCCGTCACAAAGCATCTCATTTCATCCATAGGGTTGAAAACCAACGAAAGAGCATACTTTGACAATTTAGTAAATTTCAAAGAGTATTTGAGTACACTCATACCTCCTTGATGAAGGTTGAAAAATTCTTCCACTTTGGCTTCCCTCTTTTCTCTAGGACATAACCGATAAAGAAAATCCTTCTTGAAAATATTTCATGTCACTGGTCCCCCCGTTAAAAGAGTATTGTCTATCCATTGGATGTACAAGTTTGGTCCACATATTTTAATTGGTAAGTGGCTAACTTGGAATTCTTACTAGTAGTTAACCCATAGCATAGAGAATGTTATAGGTTTCATTAATGAAGTCTTGGGGTCTTTCTCAACTTTGGACCCATAGAAAGTAGGGGGATTCATCCTAGTGAAATCTCTGAAACGAGAGGCACAAGGAGCCAACATGTTGGTTTGCTCGGGGTCCCACCTCTTGATTAGCTTGGGACATCACGACTTGTACTTGACTGGTGACGACTTGTTCTTGTGTAGTATTGGCTTGATACATTTGCATAAAGGCTTCCCTTATGTCACCATCCGTTAAAGGTGGAGGACTGACTGCAGCTTTGTCATCATTAGCAACTTCTTCAAGAGGAGGGACTTTATTGAACAAGGGAGAAACTCCCGCACTGGCAATCTCTTTATCAAGTCTTCTAGCGGTTGTTCTTCGAGTATACATTGCCTATGATCACAATAAAAGGAATAGATGCTAAGGGCACATAAAGTCAAGACTATTGAGTCACGATATTGGATTTCCAAGAAAGTGAGACTTTCCTAAGCATCATATAATTTCCTATTCATAAGTGAGGCGTGGTTCATAATGATGAGTAAGAATCTACATAGAATTGGTTGAGGGAGATATCGACTCTAAAGATATTCAACCTCATGCTCCGATACCAAGTTTGTCACATCACGAGAGCACCCCCTTGATGTAACCAGTGTCGTCATTTTTGAAGAGGTGAAACAAGCCTCTTATCTTACATCAATTACATTCATATGTTAAAAATGCAGAAAACTTAAAACTTTTCTTCTATCTATCATGGGGTTTACATAGACCTCTCGCATACACATAATATCTTCATATCGTGTATACATAGACCCTTCATATAAAAAGATAACATAGTCTCGTAATTTTATTGCATATATATATATATAAGACACTTAACATAGTCTTAAACTGATGTCTAATCTCCTAACCATCTAAACAAGAGTATAACAATTGGGTATAACCCATACATCAATATAATAAATCCACATATAGGTTATTCAATCTTTACTACACAAATGAAAATAAAAGAACTAGAAGTCTCACAACTTGAACAACATTAATATCTTGATAGTGGCATTGCCCTTAAAAGGTGAGGACCTACGCAACTTGGATAATGAGAATTCCAACTCTTGCTTCAAATTGGTCTGAAAAGCCTTTCAAAGACAGAAACCTAAAATGTTGGGGAAAGAAAGAAAATGGGGTTAGGACATCGTATGTATTAAGTATGAGACCATATTATAGAAATCATGTTAATTAGGGACATTTAATTAAAGCATGCTATTTACTTTGAAAAGGCTTATGCACATTCAAGGACCAATAACATTAAATCTAATAAAGCCACACATGCACAAAACAATAATTGAGCACATAATCAAGACAACTCTATCATCAAGTTATAACATCAATAATAATGTATAAGAGTTCATACATTATAACAAAGCAAGACCATTACTCATGAACCCTCATTAAGTTCACTAGTGGAATTGGCTAAGTAAAGCCCCATAAGCTTACTCAATCAAACAAACCAAATGAGAATCATAACCAATGTCCAAATTCACATATAATGTCATTAAGAGTACATTACATCAAAATATAGCAATAAAGACTAAACATATATTCATTAGTGAATTCAACATCATATGGTGCCATAAACTTGTAAGATCATAATATACATATCATTTACATTTAAAAGCATATTCATTCATAAGAACATCCTTCTAACCCTTCAAGGCTAACTAGTTGAATGTATAGGTAGATTCCCATACCTCTACCTAGACTAACCTAAACCTCTAAGCTCATCCTAGTTAGATTTCATTCATTACTTCATTTTACCTTTTTGGAATACTTGCCTTAACCGACATACACCACAAGATCTAAGTGTGGAATTTGATGCTGTAAAACCTTACACCTCTGGAAGGTGGTCTACCGGCCAAAGTAGGACCAAACATAACCGTAGATTTCTAGATGGATCCACTAGCTAGTCTTCCTCTGGGGGCAACATAGTTAAGGAAATAGGAGATATGTATGAACTCTCTAAATTCCACTTAGCATTGGAGCCTCATCATGAGAATCCATAGGGTAAGTATCCCTCATAGGGTGAGTATCCCTCTACGGGAGTCAACAAATCATGTGGAACTATAGGGTGAATCTTCCTCAATGGAAAGTCAACACCTCCTATTGTCAAGTTCTCATGGTTCTAAGCTAAGGTCCCTTTTGAAACGTCTTTAAGTTATCCATTATTATCAACACTCAGTTTAGGTCATAGGGTCTATCCCTCATATAATCATCATCATCATAGCTCAATAAGAATTGCATTAGTATTTTCCTTTCATTACAACTGATACATGTGAGGTTATCATATTTACATATCACATCATGATAAGGCACATCAGTAAGTTATCACCATTCTTATAAAATTTACATCTTAGGTAACATCTCACAAACCATAGTCAATACATTTCAATTAAACATCATACCAACCCTATCAATCTTAATATAAGGCATACTTCAATACAACATCATCACTTAATCACAAGCAATAATAATCAAAGTAAAGAATTGAGATCATGACACTTACCTCAATCTCTTTCATAAGCCATCATTTATGGTTTTATCATCAACCAATAAATTCCACTAAAAAATAGATGTAACAACATTATACAATACTAATCAATACAATACTAAGCCCATTGTATCATAACCATCCCAATAAACTTCAATTCATAACCTATGGTTTAAGGGAAAGGGTTAATCATGAATTCTTCAAGACTTAGGTCTATTCCCTAGATTGAATAGAATAGTTACAATAATCAACACATTCATAATTCCCCTGCAATCTACAATAAGAACAAAGTCTTGGGGAAATTTGGGGAAATGTTATGATTTATACATAATTCCCATAATTGACATCAATTACACAATAATCTACACTATATAAGTATTAGGAAATCATAATTCGGCATAATCAATCACTGATTTCGACTTTGAAAAAAACCCATTTGTAGAGAAAAGCCCTAAGAATTAGGGCGATTGAAATTCATCTTTGAGAGGACCTCTTAGGGAATGGAACCCGAAGAGTGAAGAACCCATACCTTAATGAATCTTTATTCCCCAAAATTGAGTGAAAATATTAGAGACTTTATATCTCCTTAAGATTGTTGTTCTTCAATGGAGAATGAACGAATAGAGAGAAAGTAGAGAGAAGTAAGAGCGATTTGGGTTTCAATTTGGGTTTGTATTTTTGCAGTGGCTATTGAATATAAATTGACATAAAGTCACTATAGATTCCACCCCCAAAATACCCAAACTTGACTTCACTGTGAGTCCCCCGTCCATGATGACGCCCCACTTCACGGTCCGTGAAGTGCTCAACGAACCACAGTGGTGGTCGTGGAATGGTTAGGCAATGGCTCCCCCAAGGATTCCCTCTCTATTTCTCCCACTATCGAAGGACCACGGAGAATTTTTTCCCTTCTGTGAAGATGCACCACGACCCATCAAGTGTCTCATTTTTCTTTTAGGCAATAGATCACTATCATCCATTAACTCACCACCTTTTTGGCTAAGGCTTTTTCACGGAAGCCCCTTGCACTCTGTCAAGTTCACCATTAGTCTTGGAGTTTCTCGTGGTGTCTTGGATATTAGTTAGGAAACCTTGGCATCTTCCCCATCACTAAGGACCATTCTCGAGCTCATCACCTTGGCCATGTTCATTACCATTAGTCGTGGTCATGCTCGTGAAGAATGAGGCAGTAGCCTCCCTTCGTGAGTAGCCTTGACCTGTTGTCTTTGACTTGCCCTTGAAGGTTGGTACTCCTCACTTTTCCTAGAATCCTTAAGCCCTCCTTTAGAACTTATATCTACCCTCTTCATCTCACCAAGATAAAAACCCTTAGATACTTTCCTCAACCCATCAAAACACCCCACTAGCCCAAGTAGTAAGTTCACCGTACTTCATGGACATTCCTTGACGTTTTAACTCCAAATATTCCTAAATGTTTTATATTCATCATTTTAGGCCTTAGGAAAGTGGAACAACCTTTAAACCCTCATGTTAGGGCCTACAACTCGTCTTAGACTTCTGAAGTGTTACAATCTTATTATAGCAACATCCTAACCATACTCACTCGGTGCTAGCCTTTGTTCTCATAGAGTACTCCAAATAAATAATCATAATGGGTTCCATATCTAGTTCATAACCCAATGACAATACACCTTACCCAATAGGGTTAACTAAGGCTACCTACAATAGCTAAGAGGATAGTTCAATGACTTTCCTAGGGATGATTTCATGTCGCTCTAGCTAATAAACCCTAAGTCCACCTTTAACATAAGAAAGATTCTATTAAATCTTTGAATTTTAAGGATATTATAACTTTCGATATAGGTTGAAGGTTCCAGATGAATGACCTTCTTAACTATGTTCAAGGTCACATGCCAATCGCACATAGAAGACTAGGAGATTTAGCCTAATAAGTCAAGAATCTATATTCACATTCTATATGTGTCAACTAAGGGACACAAGTCTACTAAAACAAGACACAGAAATACTTCACCTTATCACATATATCATATCATTCAAGAAACACATAGGGAAAACTAAGTCAACTATAGGTCACTCTATTCACTACTATAGAATCATCAATATAATCAATCACTAGTCTCATATAATTCAACAAGATGCATAATAATTCAACATAAGATAATTTACCTAATAACTTTACTATATCCTACTAGATACACATAACATGAACTGGGAGAATCAATTCATTGAAATTACATATACACATAAGTCATCAAGACCTTAACAATAATCACATACCCAAGTAGTACATGATAATAACATAGTTCATAATAATGACAACGAGGCCACATTGTTTCACAATTTCATGAAGTAATGCCGATGATGCCATATTCTTCACAATTATAGCACATAAGCACCGCCAATATAATTGTACCATACCAAATATTATCATAATATAAGACCTATACTACACAATATATAGAGATTTAGGTCAACATACCACCTATCAATCTCACAACTCCAATCCATATCAAATTCAACCAACTAAATATATAAAGGCTCTTACCAATAACCATAGTCACCACTCCATCCGATAATCACAATACACATTGAAACAAAGATAATACAACATGAATTTATAAAATAAAGATAGCCTACTTACAATTCTATCATGATTCTTTCGTAATTCAATAGCCCTAATCAAACTACACAAGAATTCAATAGCATAGAAACATAATCAAATTACCCATAAAATAGTCAAAACTAAGATTTCATGATTTGAATGGTTTCGTAGAGTTTTTAGTATGAAATCATCATATTAAAATCAATTAAATTATATTACAATGATTCAAAACGGTTTATGCAAGAAACCATGGCTAGGTTACAATTTAGAAGTTCATCTTTTTTAGAAGTCTTTGAAAATCACTTTGAAGATTGGATCCTTGAAGAGAAGAGATTCAAGAATGAAATCCATACCTTAATTGATGTGAAGTGACTAAAATTGAGAATATTTGATGGAAAAATCACCCTCCAAGCTCCAATCTCCCTTCTAGCTTCAATAGTGGTCTAGAGAGTTCTTTAGGGGTTTTGTTCTTTGATTTTCAAATAATGAATTCACTATAAGTGTTTTAGACTTATTAAACTATTTATAATACCCAAAATAACCCTAATAAACCTTCAAATAATCTTAGGAAGGCAGGGTGAAATCCCCAAAATGCGCGCGAGTTGGCCGAGATATCTACAGAAATTACAAGGTCCATCGACGCCCACTCACCTACGCCCCTTAGCCCGACCAATGGACGTCCTGTTGGTCCGTGGTTTGAGTCAAAGGCTGTCCAACTGGAGATAAAGCTCCCACACCTAAGTACCCACCTAATCCCTCCACCTACGGGGCGTCAACCAGCCTACTAGGCGTCGATTGCCATCCGTAGGTGGGTCTATTTTTGACAGTTTTGGCAACTAACATGGGTCCTCCTCAAGGACCCTTTGGTTGATCCTTAGGGAGTGTTTTTCAGACGTTTCCAAACCAAATATACTCATACACATGTTAAGTGCCTCTCACATCAATTTCATGCAAAACGAACACGTAAAACATGACAAAATATACTAAGACACACAAGGACATTTCAAGGCAAACCTTTCAAACGTCATGGATGTTCTTGGACATTTGACCTCAAAACTTCACCATACTTTATACACTACATATAAACCTCATTATAAACAATTTTAGAACATTATAAACTTATGAAACACGTGTTAGACTCTAGTTTTTTTACAACCCAAGGGTATACCCTAGACGTTTTGGTATCCTCAAATCATAACACGGCGTTGTCGATCTCTCAGAGGTATGAAACAATCTCTTAGACATCTTTCATAGCATAATCATAAAAATAGCGGAAAACTTAAACCTTTTTATAGCACATCATATGCTAGAACATTACTTCATATATATATATATATATATATATATATATATATATATATATATATATATATATATATATATATATATATATATATATATATATATATATATATATATATATATATATATATATATATATATATATATACTATCATAATACATAGTTAGAATCTAAGTCTCTTTGCTACCTTAGACTTAACAATTCATAGAGTAGAATAGGGACATGACCCTTAACAACATAAAATAACATCTACCCTATTACATAATTTGAATAAGAACTTGACTTGGGGAAATCCTTGAATCATAAGGATCCTTTTTTCCTTGATCTTGGGAGATCTATCCAAGATCTTCACCTAGAAGATATTCTCTAGCTATCACCACCTACACTTTGTGTAAAAAAGACGAAGAAGAATGGTAATAGTACAAGAATGGACTAGTATGGAAACCATGCAAAAATACGCATTTAAAGAGGACATTCCATTTGAAATCATGGAACATATCTCTTTAGTAAACTTCATGACATAGGCACATATAATATCAATATATAGTTCACATACATCATATAGACATGGAAACTACTCATAATAACATATAAATACATTTATCATACTTTGAGGCATATTCAATACATACAATACATTAATTTTCTTTTTAGCTTACTTCTTTTCCTATGTAACTGTCAAGTGTACTTGGTACAATGTATCGCCTTGAGATAACCTTACAATAGCCTTTCATAGATATGTTTCATAAATACAACCACATATATTCACAAGTCATAAGCACATCATAGAAATCAACTTCACATAAATACCATCACCTAAGACAACTCCTAAGTCACACTAGTGCAATGTGTAGGTAGCATCAGATAATATTACTTCTACCAAGTGTACCAAATAACTCACCCTAGACTAGGCATAACATACTAAACAAGTCATACCACTTTAATTTATTACTAAACATAAGTCCTTCACATCATCATATAAGGACTCTTTACCTTACTACAACCTTATTCATAACTCATTTAGTTCATATAATAGTTAAACCACCCTCAAAACCCCTTCACAATCTTACTTGTGCAATGTACACATAGAATCACATACCTCCACTTATACTAAGTAAAATCACTTCGAAGCCATAAGTGAAATTCACATTCATACTCATAATTCATATATTGACATAGAAAGTCACTTAAAATGCATTCATTCAATTCATACATAACAAAAGTCTTTACATTATAAGAGTATTCAACCCTATCCTTTCTTGAAGTTATCTAGTGCAATGCATAGATAGAGAGTCCATACTCTTATCTATGCTTAGTACACTTCTCAATGAATTTAGATTAGAATTTATATTCTTATCTTAGTTAATTTATTAACCTTCGGGAGACATAACAATAACCGACATAGACAATGTGGACTACATGGAATGCAGTGTTTTACTTCCACACCAAAAAAAGAGGGTTAACACTTGCCTAGGGTGTAACCATTCGTACATAGCTATCTAGGTGGATCCAGTAAGCTATAGTCCTATATGGACACATAGTTAAGGGTAAAGGAGGTCATTTCTAGAGACCTTGACTTGCTGAACGTGAAGGTTTCCATCTCATGAGACAACACATATCTTGAGAATCCGGACTTACTAACGTGAAAAAACCCATGTGGGAGGCCGAATTTACTAACGTAAGACCTCCATCTCATTTGCATTCCCTTTAGGTGGTAAGCAATAAGATCCCATTTTAAACATCTTTAAGCCTCTAGGTAACCTTTATTTCATAAAGATTAGGTCTTAGGGACTTACTCCCTCATAAATGGTATAGCTCAAAGGTATGTAAGATGAGAACATTCTTTTATCGTAGAAGCTACATTATGTGAGAATGTCCTTTCACATAATCATATCATAATCATACTATAGTCTAGTTTAGAGTAAAATTGAGTAATACCTTTAAAAAGACTCACTTATTCACTATAAAACCATTACATAATCATTCATACATGTATGTGTGTGTGTACATATATATGGGATCTACCTTCACATAAACACCTTTAGGCACTCATGTTCATATCATTAATCATATACTTTACATGCATAGAAATATGTAATAATGCATAGGAGAACTATTCTTTCGTTAGTCATCATGAATCTATCCTACTAATAGATATGCATGAAGTGTGTGTTTACATTGGTCAATATGATCACATAGTGGCTATAACATAGCATTGGGGAAGCCACCATCTAAATATCACAACACATGTACAACATTCCTCAAATCTCATGTCATACACACATAAACAACTTTAAGGCCTATTGACTACAAACACTCACATTACACCATCGTAGACAAAAGGATATTAAAAATTAGAATAAAAGACTCCTAGCATAATTTGATCACACGTTTATATAGAGATTTCATAGGATTGGGTCATACTATAAGAATATTCATCATCATTAGCCATATATAGCACACCTAACCCTAACATGATCATCAAACATATACATATAACATCATATCCACGCCTAGGTCATACAACTAGTGTGGAAGACTATTCATATACTTCACATGACATCAATTCACATAGACATGATATTAGAATCAAGGGTACATCCTTCAACTACCTAAAAATGAAAATCATTAAATAAATTCATCTTGCATATAATGCCTTCAATTCCATGATCATATCACACAAAAATGTAAAATAATGTAAACACCGCCACCATAAGTGGATCATACCAATCATCACAATTCAATGTACATTCTAAGCTAAATATAAGGAAAATAGGTAAACTCACCAAATCCCCGAGATAATTATCATATTTGCTCATTCCACAAAAATTCATATTCAATTGATATAGATAGTAATAGCAACAAGCAATTCAATACAATGTAAATCATAATTCTATAAACATGAAACCAATATCACAAGACCTACATTATAGGTCAATTTGATAAAGTAGGAGGATCATGATTCTTCATAAAATTGGATTCAAATTCATAATTAAAACAGTTATTAATCATACATCAATCGTTAGAATGACTTTGAAATCAATTTGACAATATGGCTAGATTAAAAATTGGGAATTTTCGTCTTTGAATCACTTTTGAAAATCATTGATTTAATTCCTTAGATAAATGGATAACTAAGGATGAAGGATCACCATACCTTATCGATGAGAGACCCATGAATAATTGGAGAAGAAACCATATAAATCCAGCCCCTAGCTTGATTTTGAGTTTTGGTCTCCCATGGAGGTTTTGCGAGAATTTGGAAGAGATGAGAGTTTTGGGGTTTTAATTTTTCTCATTGAGTGTTGGGGTTTTAAATTGATAAAGGGGTTAAATAGGTCTTAAAAGAATTTTATAAACATCACCCAAAGTTACCAAAACACCCCCATACTTATTTGGACTTTTAGATATGTCAAACTCAACTTTCATTTTTTGAATCTTCGTCGAGGAACAAGTCCGCGACGCGGAGTTGTTTCCGCATGATTTTTTTGAAAATAACTTCCGGGGAAGTTGAGTTTGCATTGTGTCCGCGACAAAGACAAACATTTTGACCTATGGAGGACCAATTCCGTGACACAAACCTATTTCACCAAGGAACAAAAGTTGCTGCCTTGGGCAGCTTGTTGGCCCAAGGTCGAATCCTCCTCAAGGACTGTTTGGTTGGTCCTTGGGGAGTTTTCCTAGACGTTTCAACCTCAAATACTCTCCTATAAATATTAGGAACCTGTCATATCAATTTATACTCCAAACAACACATAAAACAAGGCGAAACTCACTAAGACACACAAGAACATTTCATGGCAAAACATTCAAAAGTCGTGGAGGTTTGACCTCCAAACTCCTCCAAACTTCAGACACTGTATTTCAACACTATAATTAGTCATTTAAGGAATTAAGAAGATCATAACCAAAATTTTAGGATCTAATTTAACCTAGATAATTTTGAGGGTGTAACAACTTCACCAAAGTCATTTTAGAGGTGTTACATATGGTTTGTGACTGATAATAGCCGACGAAAAAAAATAAAGATAATTGCCGACAAAATATCTAAGCCCTTTATATGTAAAGACCCATTTCTTAAAGAGACATTTCTGCACTCATTTCAGATCATAGAGGTGGGGCTTTATTTTAAGAACCTTCTATTTCCCTTCCACCGATAAAACTACTCTTGCAAAGTCATTCATATAACTTTCCTTCAAGTCGAATATATTATATAAAGCCAAGAGGTGATAGTGGCATCAATATTGTCATTCCATGAGGAAAAGGTCTAGAATGTCCTATTTTGATGTCCAAATTGTGAGTTTATAGACTCTTTAGGGTCTACATATCACTAAATATGCTCAAAATAAAGGGCTTTCTTTGAACAGAAATATGCAATCTTCTTTAAGCCATATATTATTGTCTATTAAAGCCTTGAATCAATCTGAAATATATTGGTCATTGATATTTAGAAAGAAGCTCCACTAAATCCTAAGTCTAATTCAAAGTATAGGTTAAAACCGGGTCAAATGGCAGTTCAACTATCCTTTCTTGCAGGTGCAATAGCATACTAGGATTTCCGATTCTTAAGAACTCGAACTCCTCCCATTATAGTCAATTGGATATCCACTCCTCGTCTTGAGTCGTGTATGGTGGGTTTGATCTTTTTTAAATCCTATTTATCACAGAGGCATGCCAGATTTGATAGGATTCATAGTCCAATAAGGGGTAGGTATATACCTTCATTCATCTTCTTCTATCTTTCGTGGAATATCTATCCTCTTGGTCCCAACCTTGATGCGATCTCCCCAATTGTAATTTTCTATTTGCTGCTTCTTCGATCATCTTGAACTCCCGAACGAAGAATATTGGTGACCTAGATGGTCAGGTCTTTTATTATCTTATCTAAGTCTTATGTCCCTTCAACATTCCTATTCATCTTGCCTTGTCTTGGGCACCGCAATGGAATTATTATCCTATATATAATATCTACTCTAAATATTAAAAAGGTGGAGGGTCTCTCTCCCAAAGATTCGATTGGTAATGATTCTTATGATCGAGGCCTTCTTAGAGGCATGCCACCAACACATGTCAAAGTCTTTAGTTTGCACAATCTCTCCTTCCATTGACTCTAGGTATGAAAGAAAATAATGGACACAACAATTTATACTCTTTTACCTCTTCTAGCTCAAGTTCTGATGAACTGGGTATTGCCATCCTAAGACCAGATTTACCAACAAATGGAAATATCCCAATATGCCTAGCGTAGGGGTCAAGATCTACTACAACATGTCAAGGTTCTTTCTTTTTTTCTCGGGGGTTTGTGCTACTCCGTCTCTGTCATCATGCCTCAACAAAACGAAAGAAAAATCTTAAGAATAATTCCCTTGCTGGGGGTAGGATTAGTACACAAATTAAAGCTTAAGAGGGAATGGAAAGATATGAAGCTTATAAATCTAATAGAAAGGAGCTCATTTATCGAAGCTAAGTAAAAAGTAGAGAAAGCAATGTTATCCATGTAGATGAAGGAAAAAACCTGATGTCGACCTCCTTAAAACACAAAGTACTCTCGAATTGAGTATTAGAATGGAAATATCCATTATATAATGAGCATCCCTTTAGCATTAGTGCGTTGACGTGTTCTTTTAACATTATATATCTTAATGTGGAAATACCCCTTAAGTTATGGAGTACAAATGTGGATGATTGATTGTTTGGTAGACTGAAAAGTAGTCTACATTATTGTAAATGCAGGTAATGCCCCATAATCTTTCATTTTGGTTTTCTTCCAAAAAATTCTTAGACATCATCTTGGGAAAAACATTGTTTAGGTAATTGTAAAATATAATAGGTTGTTCTCTTCCTCTTCCACTCTATCACAAGATTGCCTTATGTCAAAGGTTGACTCTGAAATTTAGCCAAGAATTCTCAAAGTAAAGACAACAATGAGGTCCAGAGTAGGAGCATTAGGGTGGGCAATGGCCACTACATGGTGGAATTTAGCAAGTTGTGGGAAACTAGATACACCAACCCGAACAAGAGGTGTGCTCTACGGGTAAATCCATAGAAGGGAATTGGACTCTATGATGCTGGCCAAATAAGAAAAAGGTTGAACTCATACTTTTGTTAACTTAACCTACTTAGATCTCAGAGTCCGATCAGAGACGTCGGATGGACCACTTACTTCTAGTTCCAACGATAGATGGGTGGTCAGGTTAATAACATATGGACGATACAAAAAAAGAACTTGTATCAACTAGAGAGTACCCCTTAGACGTTACCGGTGTACTTGACCTCAATCAGGTCATATACAATCCCTTAGCATAATCGTCATTCCATAATGTACTCGAAATAATATGGAATACAAATTTTTTAAACAGAATTTGAAACCTCATTTTCATAAAGCAAAATAGTAGAATCTAATCTCATTGTCACACATACACCATCTACTCATATGAGTACAACATTAAGTCTTCAAAAAGGGTAGTTAGCCCTTTAGACACAATAACATTATATAAAAAAAGTACATAGGAAAGTCTACTATGTCTATTACATCAATAGAAAAATCATAAAGTGTCATCGAATGCGTTACTCCTCAAATCTTTGAGGACCTACCACATGTCTTGGAAATAAGAAGTCCAAGATTTCTTCAAGGATGTAGAAGCAACCCAATTATCCAAACTAATACTCATGATTGAAAAGGAAAAAAGGGTTAGTACAATTAATGCACTAAGTATGGAGAAATGCATAAAAAGATTTAAAACATGAAATTGGGACATCTATATGAAAGTATGAATTTATGAGGTTTCGTAAATCTGTTCACATCATCCACACAACACATAAGGCAAAACCCCCAAAAATGTCAAACTACAATAAAGGTATGACTTTAGCTCTTCCTAAGGTCCACTTGTGCAATGTAGACTTAGCATCCCATAATACCAACTCTACTAATCATTTCTTAGAAACCACCTTGGCCACATACATTACCTTCACATTATATCCCACTTCATAATTATAAGTGAAGCACATACATCATGAACTATATATGAATATAAGAATATGTTCATTACAACCATGATCCATTCAACGTACATGTTCTCATATCATCTCATTACTACAAAGAACCTCCCACAACACCCTTCTAAGACCACCAGTGCAATGTACAAGTGATGTCCCATACCCCCACTTCTACTGAGTAAAACTTTTACGATATTATATACTAGTTCATACTTCATTCATTAATTTATTATTTAGGGAAGATCAACCATAACTAACATAGATCATGGGAGCTTATATTGAATCCGGTCTGATAAAGACCCACACCGAAAAAGGGTACTCTAATTGCCAATGTAGAACCTACATACTAGCTAAAATATGGATCCACTAGCTAAGTCATACACGGGCACGTTAAGAAGGGATAGGGAAATTTTTTCCTAAAGACTCTACATATTGTATTAACGGAGGAGTCCGCATCTCATGATTATCTCTAGAATGACCTAACCTCTAGCATTAAGGGGAGGGTTTTTTCCTCATTGTCCATATCCTGTCAGTGCTTGGTAGACTTTCCCAAGTTACTACTTTTAGTCTTTTAAATTTTATCTACAGATGTGAAGAAGTATTCCCTCTTCATTCAATATAATTCAACATAATTCACATAGATTCATTATGTGAGAATACACTTTCATCCTAGAATCAACATACATATGTGAGTAGAACTTTCACAACATCAATCATAATGTTTTCATGAGAACTATACTTTCAATCAACACAAGAGACTAACTTCATTATACATAATTCATTCCACACAATAGGTAAGGTTCAAGAGATTGGAAATTATCCCACACTACCTTACTAGCATCTATTCATAAACCATGTACCTTGCAAACAAATTCAAGTCCATATACAACAGTATACAACATATATACAAACCCTAGTTAGACCCTTTTCAAGGTCAATAATCAAGTATCACAATTATCGGCATATACGTCATAATACGCATGAATATGAGATTCTATGGGTACATAATCATCAATCATAATGCACCATGTTGATATTTACTCAATTCATCCAACAACATTCATGAAATTAGGTCATAGGGTGCCCATGGTTCTAGGAAGATTTTCACAATAGAAATCATCAATTAATCCCAATATATTAATAATATAAGGCACATAACATGAATACAGTGATTTTGGAGTGAACCCATGGCTAGATCACAAGCCCTAGTTTTTTGTCACAATATTAATTTCAAAAATAGAAGTTTTGAAGGGATTCATGGAGATGCTAATCCATGAATTTACATCCCCGTACCTTTCTTGATATTATTCTATGATTTTGAAGTGAAAGAGAGTGAATCTTGAGTGCCCTAGATTGAGTTCTTCCTTGTTCTTCAATGGTGGGTTAGAGAGAGAATTTATGAGAGAGGGAAAGTCGGTTTTGATTTTAAATTGGGAGTTATAAGGTGGAAGGCTATTTTACTATTTTGTTAATTTTATTATACTTAACTAACTAATTGAAGTCGTAGTTAATTGTTAACTAAATGACTAACTAATGACCTAACTAACCCACTAAGTCGTGCTGAGTCAGTGAAGACAATGCCCATTGACGTGTCAACGTTAACGGGACAACAATACATTGAAACACCGTACTAGTCACTCGTCAATTAGGACTGAGGTTTGTTTTGGGGGGTTAAGTAGTAGGAGACCAAGAATGGACTCAAGAATCCCATTGACGGTTTATTAGTCCATCGACGATTCATTAATGTCTCTCGTGAACCCAAGTTGTTTTTGGCAGCTTTTTGTACTCTTCATTTGGTCCTCTTATGGGTCCATGAAAGGGTCATATTATTGTTGTGCCTTGACGTTTTCGTATTACAACCTTTTTTAGATTTAGGAAGATTTGTTTAGGACCTTATCTTCACATTTAGACCTCCTTAGGACATTAAGTTATACTTAGGCTCTAGTATAGGTCATAAGACATACTGGGTGTTACATTATCCCCCTTTTGGGAATATCCGTCACCAAAATGTTGATCAAGGCACAAAAACAACTTAAAGCTCCATACCAACATTCCACAAAGCTTATGACATCAAAAATGTGTAAAGCTATAATTTGCACTATTCACTACATAAAATTACTGTTATGGGATAAAATTCCATCAAACGAGAACATGGCTATAGAACTCAAGTAGTTAGGAACTACCTCTACCAACTCAATATACAAGTCACATTAGTATAGGAGGAACTAACATCTCCAACATCATTTATGATCAACACAATGATTTATATCAAGTGTGATATCTTCACACTTCTACAAAATGCTCACCCCATGAATCAAGATATGCCTTTCATAGTGAACGTAATTTCAACATGAGAAACATATGTATTAAGAAAACTAAATCTTATATTCTACAACAAGAATTTTTTCTCTAGATCATGTAACATATAGGGAAAATTATGAAATTCTACACATAGCACACATGACTCCCAAAAATACTAAATTAAGGAGGAAGTTGTTACCTCAAGTATTATAAAGAGTCGAAGTAAAAAGATGAGGATAACGGAACATCATATTGTCCTCTGCCTCCCAAGAAGCGCTTTCCAAAATATGGTTCCTACAAAAAACATTAACTGAAGCCACTTCCTGATTTCTCAACTTCTTCACCTACTCGTCTAAAATCTTGATTGAGAAATCTTCATAGGAAAGGTTATCATCAATCCCTAAACCTTAGAGAGGAATGATATACACTGGATCCCCTATGCACCTTTTGAGCATTAATATATGTAACACCAATTGTACCAAAGCAAATTTAATAGGTAATTTCAATTCATAGGCAACACTTCAGATGCATTACAAAATCTTATAAGGCCCCAAATACAGAGGGTTAATTTTCCCTTTATTATGAAACCTTATTACCCCTTTCATGGGTGGTATTTTAAATAGACCAAATCACCTACAATAAATTCAAGGTCCCTTTTTCTGTTCTCGGCATTGGATTTTTGCCAACTTTGGGGAGTCTTCAATCTATCCCTTATAATTTGGACTTTCTCCACACCCTGATAAAATATTTTGGGACGTATTAGAGCAAACTCACCTACCTCGAACCACCCAAGCAGAGATCTGCATCTTCTCCCATAAAGAGCCTTAAATGGGGCTATGTCAATACTTGAGTGATAGCTATTATTGGAGGCAAATTCAATCACTGGTGGAGGTTCATCCCACTTACCCTTGAAGTCAATGATACATTCCCACAACATATCTTCTAGGATTTGGATGATTTGTTCCACTAAACCATTACTATGCTTCACATTAGTACAAAATCCAGTTTTGAACGCCTTCCAAAAAAGAGAAGTACATTAACTACCCCTATTCGAGATAATAGGAAAGGGGACCCCATGCAATCTCCCAATCTTCTTATGGTACAATTGGCATATTCTTTCGTCGAATAAGTAGCCTTGACGAGAATAAAGTGGGTTGACTTAGTCATCTCATCAATAATGACCCAAATCAAATCATGTTTCTAGAATAAGGCAAGCCCACTACAAAGTTCATATTGACATCTTCCCACTTCCAAGTGGGAATTTTTATTCCTTGAGTCAAGCCTTCCATCCCTTGATGTTCGGCCGTAACTTGTTGACTATTTTTACATTTATCCACAAACTCCGCTATGTCTTTTTTCAAACCATTCCACCAATATATCTCCCTCAAGTTGCGGTATATCTTGGTGGCACCCAGATGTATGGAATATCTCAAACCATGAGCATGTTACAAAATATTCCTTCTTAAGTCATCCACATCCGGCACACACAACCTACCTTGATATGTAAGTACTCCATCTCCCTCTTAGGAGAAAGCTTCAACAAATTTACCAAGTACAGAATCTTTCAACTCCATCAATATAGGATCAAGATGTTGCTTGCCTTTGATATCAACAACTAAGGAAGAGTTTGATCTATGTTGGATTATTACACCACTCATATGAGAATTCACTAGAAAACTCCCAAGCACGCCAACCTATGAACATCCCGAATAACCTCATTTTCACATCTTCAACATGAGCTACATTATCTATGTACCTATGACACAAAAAGTTCACGACAATATTGGCTTCGCAGGGATGGTAAAGTACACTCATATCATAATCTTTTAAAAGTTCTAACCACTTCTTTTGACGGAGGTTTAACTCTTTTTTGTTGAGAATATATTGGAGACTTTTATGATCGGTAAACACATCTACATGCACTCCATATAGATAGTGTCACCATATTTTTAAAGCAAATACCACAGTTGCTAGTTCAAGAACATGAGTTTGATAGTTCTTCTCATGAACCTTGAATTGTCTCAAGGCATATGCTATCACCTTACGAAGTTGCATGAGTGCACAACCCAAACCTACTTAGGAAGCATTACAACAAACCAAAAAACCTTTGATATCCTACAATAAGGTCAACACCAGAGTGGAGGTGAGTTTATATTTCAGTAATTTGGAAGCTCTTTTCACATGATCCGGACCATTCAAACATGGAATTCTTTTGGGTTAAGGTCGTTAATTGAGATTTGATAGATGAAAAGCCCTCAATGAACCTCTTATAGTATCTTGCCAAACCCAAAAATCTAAGGATGTCGGTAGGATTTAAAGGTTTAGGCCAATTTTGACCGCATCGATCTTTCTAGGAATGACCTCTACACCTTTACTAAAGACAATTTTTCCAAGAAAAGCAACCGATATCAGCAAAATTTCACATGTATTATATTTAGGAAAAAGTTGGTTATCCATTAGGACTTGAAACACTATACTCAAATGATTCATATTATCATTCTCACTCTCAGAGTATGCAAATATGGCATCGATGATTGTCCTCGATGAAGACAATCACAAACAAACCAACATAACTTCTAAAAACTCGATTCATAAGGTCTGTGAGAGATGCCGAGGCATTGGTAAGACCAAAGTGGATCATGAAGAATTAAAAATTACTATATCTAGTTCGGAATGCTGTTTTTAGAATATCATCACCTCTTACTTTGAGTTAGTGATAACCCGACCTCAATTAAATATTTTAATAGTAACTCGCTCCTTGGAGTTGGTCAAATATATCATCGATCCTAGGAGTGGATACTTATTCTTTATAGTGACCTTGCTCAATTGCCGGTAGCCAATACTCATTTGAAGAGGACTATCTTTCTTTTTCACAAATAACATCGGGCACCCCATGGAGATATGCTTTGTTGAATTAAACCCTTATCTAGCAAATCCTTAAGTTGAGCTTATAATTTCTTCAACTCAAACGGGTCCATTCAATAAGGAGGTATTGAGATGGTTTTTTGTATCCAGAATTAGGTCAATGCCAAAATCTATTATCGTTTGGGGGAAAATTCGAGGAATTCATCGGTAAAGACTACTAGAAAATCCTTCACCACGAGGAGCGTCTTTAATAAAAGAGTCTCGGACTTAAGATTCTTGACTCTCACAGTATGATAAATAAATCCCTTATAAATTAACTTACAAGCTTTAAGACATGAAATGATTCGACTTTTTGCAACTAAGTTTCCCCCCTTCCATTATAGAACGGCTCATTTAGAAATGGAAATTTTACTACCCGAGTTCTACGATCAATGGAAGCAAAACAAGAATGTATCCAATCCGTCCCTGAAATGATGTCAAGTTCCAAGATATCAAATTCTACCAAATCAACCAATATGACTCTATTGGGAAATGAAATGGGACAACCCCTCAAGACTCGTTTAGTAACTACGAAATCACCCACTTGGGTAGAAATCGAAAAAGTTCATCTAAGACATCATGAAGCATATCAAATCTCATACCCACTAAAGGAGTTACAAAAGATAAAATGGCACTGGTATCCAAGAATACATAAATATTAATTGAAAATACATACAACATTTCTGTAATAACATCCAGAGATCTTTCTTGATCACCTCGAGTTTGGAGATCATATAAGCGATTCTTCTTAGAAGCATCGGAGTTTTGAGCATTAGTGGGAACTTGGGTATTTTATCTCCTTTTGGACTAAAGTATTGAACAATCCTTCAACTGGTGACCACTTCTCCCAGCTCCGTAGTAAACTCTCATACAGGCAAGACACTTCGCTTCATGCTTTTTACCACACTTTGCACAACAAGTTCTTCCAAGAAAAAAGGACCACTCGTATTGCCTCCTTGAGGTTTATGGGTAGTCCTCCTCCATTGATTTGGATTTTTAGAATTGGAGGGACTTGGATTAGAAGACTTCTTTTTGAACCTTTATTTTTCTTGTACTTTAAACCTAGCCTTGGAAAAATTTCCCTCATTGGGCATTTACCTTTTCAACTCCCTACAAACTTGTTTTAGCTTTTTTTCTTCAATTTGTTCTTCATAGACCATATGACGAGAATTTTCCATGCTTGGGATTAGCATAGCCTACCTACATTCATTAACCACAAGATCGGATACCCCCATAATAAATTTATTCATCTTATCCCTAGAATCCGCCACCACAATAGGAGCATGTTTCAATAGTTGAGTGAACTTGAGGCTACACTCATTCACAGTCATAAACTCTTGACAAAGATTGATGAATTCTTAAATTTTTCCCTCCCTTAGTTTCAAGGAGAAAAACATATCAAGGGAAGCCGTTTTGAATGTCGCCTAAGTAACCGGACTATGTCGAACAAGCCTCTCTTCTTTCTGTTGTTCAAACCAAACTTGAGCCACATCCTTGAGTTTACAGGTGGCTAGCTTCGCCTTTTCTTAGGAAGACATACGTATATCTAGTACGTTGAACACTTCATCAATAAATCCTTGTGGGTCCTCTTCTACTTGGGTGCCAAAGAAACTAAGAGGTTTCATCCTTGTGAAATCCCTTATCCTGGAAGTGGTTGTTCTAGCATTGGGGTTCACTTGCACCCTCGTATACCTAGTATCATTGATATCCACACTTGATTCAAACTATGGATGGAAACCCTTATCTCAACATTTGAATATCACCTTTTTCAATAGGGACTTGAGGGTTTTGAGGAACTTAAGGAGCAACTTAATCATTCACATAGATTAGAAAAAATACGAAATAGAGCACGATCATAGATTAATTAAGAAATGAGGATTTATAATCATCTCATAGACTCCAACTCATGAAGTTTCAGCGCTTGAAATATATTAATAAGATTCTAATACACATAGTGTGTGTGACATGAACCCTTATATTATCTCGATAATGTTATGCTCTGATACCAAGTTTGGAATAACCGGAGAGTACCCCCTAGACGTTACCGGTGTACTTAACCTCAATGAAGTCTTATACAAGCCATTAACATAATCATCACTACAAAATGAACTCCAAATAATGTGGAGATTCAAAAAAATTTACAATAGAAGTTCAAACTTCATTTTCATAAAGCCAAATAGTACGCAATTTTTTACGATTGTCATACATACACAATCTACTAATACGAGTACAACATAAAGTCTTCAAATAGGGTCCTTAGACCTTTAGACCCAAAAGTCTTATAGAACAAGAGTACATAGAGAATACTTCTAAGTCTATTACATCAATAAGGAAATCATAAAGTAGCTTCACATGAATTAGTCATTAGATCTTTAAAGACCTACCACAAGTATTTGAGATAAGAATTCCAAGCTTTATTTAAGGATATAGAAGAAAACCATTAGCCGGAACCTATATTTTTAATAGAAAAGGATAAAGTTGTTAGTACAATTATTGCACTAAGTATAGAGAAATGCATAAAAACATTTAAAACCGGAAAAAGATCTTTTATATTAAAGTATGCATTTTTGAGGTTTTTGAAATCCATTTATATCAGCAACACAAAACATAAGGCCAAATCCTAAAAATGTCCAACATCAGTGAAGGTATGACTTTAGTACTTCCTAAGGTCCACTTGTGGAATGTAGAGTTATCATCCCATATTACCAACCCTACCAAGCATCTCTTAGAAACAACCTTGGCTACACATATTACCTTTACGTTATATCCTATATCATAATCATAAGTGAAGCACATACATCATGAAATACATTTGAATATAGGGATATGTTCATTATAGTCATTATTCATTCCACATACATGTTCTCGTATCATCTCATAACTACAAAGAACATCGCACAATACCCTTTTAAGACTATTAGTTCAATGTACAAGTGAAGTCCCATACCCCTACTTTGACTTAGTAAACTTATTAGGATATAGTAGACTAGTACATACTTCATTCATTACATTATTATTTAGGGAAGATCAACTATAACCGACATAGACCATGAGAGCTTTGATTGAATCCGGTGTGATAAAGTCACACGCCAAAAAAGGGTGTTCTACTTTCCAAGGTAGAACCCACATACTAGCTACTATGTGGATCCACTATCTAAGTCCTACCGGGGCACATAGTTAAGGGATAGAAAGATTTCTACTATAGAATCTACCTATTGCATTCACAAAGGACTCTGCATCTCATGAGTATCTCTAGGATGACCCAACCTCTTGCACTAATGGGCGGGTGTTTTCCTAATTGCCCCTATCCTTTCGGTGCTTAGTACACTTTCTCAACTTACTACTATTACTTTTTTTAATTTGTCTACATGTATGAAGAAGTAGTCCTTCTTCATTCAATACCATTCAACATAAAGCTCTTAGATTCATTAGGTTATAATACACTTTTATCCTAGAATCAACATACATATGTCAATAGCACTTTCAAAACATCAATCATGGTGTTTTCATGAGAGCTATACATTCAATAAACACAAGAGACTAACTTGTTATACATATTTCATGCCACACAATGGGTAAGGTTCAAGAGAGCGGAAATCATCCCACACTACCTTAATTGCATCATTTCATAAGCCATGTATGTCACGACCCGGATTCTAGAATCTGAATTGAAACCGGCATCGTTGACCTCTTAGAGGTCGCAGACAAGCCTCTTCTTGCATTCATCACATTCATACGGTTAATTTTAGCGGAAAATTCAAAACTTTTAAAAACGTATTAATTATATATAGACTTCATAAAGTTATTACATAGTTACATCATATACTAAGCTCAAAGTAAAGAACAACCATCTATCATAAAGAATCAATTCGAAACAGAAGTTGAATATATCATAATTAAGTTTGCCAAACACGACCTTATTACAAAGCTTCAAAATAAAAGTATGAAATAAACGCTAGGGACAACATCCACTAGCTATGTCTACTACTATGCTAGACTAAAATTGTAGAATCCTCAAAATCAAGAGGACTTACCAAAAGGTCTGGAGAACGGTGATGTCCAAACCACTGCAATGAATCTTCAATCTTCTCTTTTACCTGCACCTATAAAAATAGTAAATTGTATAGGGTTAGTACACCACTTTTTCTAAGTATGGGTGTATGCACACATACACATAAGGACTATGTATGATCAAGGAATCCTCTTCCTAAACAACATGCCATTTCTGGAAAATGCAGTCACTAGACTTTCTTAAATCATTAGTTATGAATTGTGGTATGAATATGATGTATTTTAATGTATTCAAAGCACACAACTCATTTTCTGTGTGATTACCAGCCATTTGTGTCATCAACATAATTTTAGAACCACTCGAGCGAGAATTCAAAAATTTGATAGCCCCCAACTCGAGAGCTCCCAATCCTATGCTTAGTTTTATTTTCAGTTTTTTTCTTCTTGTTGTTGTGTAGTTCAATAATTCCTTTAGTCCTATGTTTTACTTACAAGGGCAACGATTCATTTTAGTCCCACACATGAATCAAGTAAGTAATCCAAGGACTTAGGAAAGATTTCACTACCTTACAATGAGCCATCATTACTCCAGCTTCTATTGTCTATGCAATCTGTTTCATTATTTTCATGTTATAAGTTATGAAGTTTTAAGTGGTCATTATGTTTCTACTTACCTTTATTGGCATCATGTAAGAAGTCATTATAAGCCAATCTTATTTGTCTTTGCACATTATTTGTTGAAACTTCAGAAGTGCGATATTGGCAATTGACATTCTTAAGCTCTTCTTCATAGCTCACTTTGAACATACGTTCCATCATGATTCCTTATTAATTTCATCGAGACGTCTTTCGAAATAAGATCATGCGAGCTAACATGAAATCCAGTGTCTTCCCCATATCGGAAAGAGGTTATTCACCAATTAAAATGAATCTAGATCATGTGAGCTACTCATGAAATCCAGTCTGTGCCCCACACCGAAAAGGGGTGATTCCCAGCTAAGGCGAATCCATATCGAGTGTTTACACCACACTTAAAAGGACTGGCTCACGGCTATAGTGAACCAAGAATATATTTTAAGCATTACACGACATAGATCATGCAAGTTAGACATGAAATCCAGTGTCTACCCCACACCCAAAAGAAGTGAACTCACTGGCCAAGGTTAAATTGAAACATACTTAGCTCTCTTAGGTGGAAACCACACGCTAGTTACTATGTTGGATAAATATAGTTCGAGACTAGGGACTTTAGGAGAGTACTTATCCACCTCGTTGGTGGTGTTGTCTCATGAGACTTACAAAAGCAAGCACATGCTCATTACTAGTCTATCGGTTCTTTACTCACTTTCATTATCTTCTTTATATTTTAGAGTTTACTCAAACATTATGGAAGCTTGCTTCTAGATTTAGATTTACTTACTCTATTGATGACTTTTCATACTTACTTTACATGGATGAAATGTGAATTGTCCTTACATATCTTCCTTTGGTGTTAATGAGACTAGTCTCACACATTCTAACACCTTCATTCGTGAGTATTTTTAACATAGTAGCTTAGGTGTAAATTGGACTTGTCTAACTTCATTTAACACGTCATTCTGGTCATTTCTTTAACTTAGACCTTGTCAGTTATTTTATTGCTCACGTTACTTACATACTTTACTGTAGTAGCTTCATATCATCGATTATGGACGTTGAGCACTTCATTCAATGAGTTTCATAAGTTCATATATCATTGTTGTAGAATATGTTGGTTGTCGTCCCAATGAATGGCCTGATCTTGGATATGGGTTCATTCAATTAGTTTAGAAGTGCTTATGTTGTCATTTCTTTACTCTAACTACACAAGATTGGCATATAATTAGTCTTGGTCTAAACACTTGGATATTAAATTAAATAATCATATTTGTTGGCATAAGCCAATTTTACGTGTGTTCATATTTAAATTTAATATGTATGAATCATTAGACAATACTTTAATCATTTAACATAAATTTATAGCAATTTTCATGCATCCTTTTTGGACGATGTACTATTAGCCAATTTATTGGCATAAGATGTGAATTCATGGAGGTCCTTTTAACCAATCTTAATTCATGACTTTAGGGATATCATTTTTAAACATATTGGACATCATCATATTCAAATTTGATAAATATAACATCTTAATAACGTCACAATAACAGCAAGTCAACATTCGGACAAAAACATCAACACTTAAACATTTACGGACGTAACTAGCATATCCTCGATTCTTAATTCACGTTGTAAACATTTAACTTCATACGATTACAATTTCATAGGTTTATTCAAAATTCATAATTCAATAACCCTACACATTAAGATATTCCATCACCACATACCAACAACATGATATCTAACCTATTCAACATTGAAATCGTACAAGGATACTAGGGAAGGAAGTTAAACGAGAACGATGGGAACAACCCTAGTTTTAAAGATCTCATGAATCGTCTGAAGGAAAGTACTCTTGGATAAAGAATTCCAGGAGAGAAACCCATACCTTACATAGAACTTAATCTACCAAGACCACCTTGAACGAAACCTTGAAGGAACCTTTAAACCACACTAGAGATATCAATAAACTTTCTGCCTTTTTCTTACGTTTGTTGTTTTCTAATTTTCGTAGGGAAACTTGTTGTGTTTGAATGGGATTATAAGTCTTAGGAAATGATATTGACTCATCCAAATAAGGTTTACTAAGTTAATTAAATAAATTAATTAACTAATTACTAAAAAGCCACTCCTACATTGACTAGAAATAGAAAAACAGAACACTTAGTCAAATCTGAAAATTTTCCTAAGAATTTCGTTTTTCCCCTTTAAATTAATTACTTAAATGTATTATTTAATTAATTAAGGGACCTATTGTAATTACTAAAGTACTCCTAAATCATTGGAATCATTATTAACCTTTTTGGACCATCCTACGTAAGTTAGGCACTAGGATGTTTCTTGAGTTGTACTATGTTAGTGTAAGAATTTCGGTTTGATCCCTTTAATTTAATTAATTAAATTTATAATTTAATAAATTAAGTTAACTAGGGTAATTACTAAAGTGCCCTTAATTCGTTATAACCATAACTAATCCTTTGGACCATCCTAGGTTAGGTACTAGGTTGTCTTTTTATTGTCTTAATTGAAATCTGGAAATTGCTTTGTGATTTTGGTTAAGCCAATTTTAAATTAATTAATAAAGATGATAAATGAATTAATTAAGTAACCTAAGGTAACTACTAAAGTTTCCCTAAGTCGTTAGGACCATAACCAACCCTGTGGCCAATCCTAAGTTAGGTACTGGGTTGTCTTTTTAACTAGTTACTAGGTTAGTGGCACCTAATTAAGTCTTCGTTTACCGAGTGTACTAGAGAATTTAGTTTTTTTGTAATAGGTTAGTTAGTTAGTTAGGCAGTAGGTTATGGTTTATAATTATTTAAAGATCTAGGCCCCACATGTGTGAACCAATGTGCACTCCTGCCCCTTAACTACCCTAACCAAATTCGGTTAAAGTGGTCCCCTCTTGGACGTTTCTCTCAAGTCTTTCCCATGTGCTTGAACATGGGTTTGTTGTACATTCATAACTAACTATTATTGATTTCCTATTTGGAATATTTATTTATTGTTCCAAGTACCCTCACTATGTCCTTGGGCACTGCTTAATTTACATGATTATTTTAAATGGTCATGTGCTATGGTACTAGGCTTGACACTTGGATGCCTAGTACATAGTGCATTGGGTCGACAACTAATCGTTTTATTATCTTAGGGTCTTCATTGCAACTACATTTCTTAAATAATCTCATTAGTACTTAGAAAAATTGCCTAACACCCTTTAAGCCAATATTTTCTAATATGCCCAATATTTTGCTTATTTGGGTATTATATAGAAATTAACTAATACCCCTTAGTCAATATTCTATACTATGCCCAATATTACTTAATATTGGGCATTGGAATGCCTATGTATCCCCAATACACATTCTTACAGACCTATTGGGCTCTTCACTGGACATATAAATTCCTGGAATGTTACAATGTAGCTTGAAAGAAAATTAATTCCATACACAACATTATGAAACATATATACAAACCATAGAATTTACCTCTGTTTCAAGGTCGACAATCAAGTATCTAAATTACCCCCATAGACGACACAATAGGCATCAAAACAAGATTCTATGGCTAGATAATCCTCAATCACAATGCACCATGTTCATATCTACTCAACTCATCCAACAACATTCATGAAATTAGGTCATAGGGTGCGCATGGGTTCTTGGGTTATGTGCTCAAGAAAAATGGTAAGGTGATTGTGTATGCTTCAATGAAACTAAAATTCCATTAGAAAAATTATCTTACCCATTATCTCGAAATAGTGGCACTTGTGTTTTCCTAAAAAATATAGAGGTATTATTTGTATCGGGTTCCATGGTGAAATTTTCACAGATCACAAGAGTCTTCAATATGTGTTTAGTCATAAGGCCTTCAATCTTTTACAAAGAAGGTTTTTATAAATATCGAAGTATTATGACATCATGTATTTTATCACCCCAGGAAAGATAATGTGGTAGTAGATGCACTTAGTAAATTATCTATGGGTAGTGTTGCTTATGTAGAGGAAGAAAAGAAAGAATTGGTTCGTGAGGTATATATGCTGACTCGACTAGGTGTTCAATTAATGAATTCCAGAAAGGGTGGCGTCATGGTCAATATTATGTTTGAATTGTCCATTGTGATGGATGTGAAGTCCAAGGAATATCTTGATCCTATGTTAGTTGAGTTGAAAGAGTCGGTGCTTAAGAAGTCCATTGAGGTTTTCTCCAAAAAGGGAGATGGGTGCTTAAGTACCAATATTGATTTTGTGTTCCAGATATTGATTGTTTGAGGGAACAAATTTTAGAGGTATCTCATTATTATTGGTATTCTATGCTAAGTTATATAAATGAAATAGTGAAATTGCATGGATTCCTCTATATATTATGTCTGATCGGGGTACTCTATTTACTTCTAAGTTTTTGAAGTAATTCAGAAAAAGAGCTAATCACTAAGTGTAACACACCGAAAGTCTAAGACGTGTTCTAGAGCCTAACATGAGTGATTACTGTTTTTATCACTATTTTAAGGTAAATGTAATGAATATACGTCATTTGGGAAGTTTTAGTATGAAAACGTCAAAGAATGTCCATGACATCCGGAAACTAGTTCAAAGTGGTGCTAGTGTGCCTTAGCCTATTTCACTAAGTTTTAGGATTCAGAAAATGATGAAATTTGTTGGTAAGGTGTCTAACACGTATCCGAGTTATTTTATAGTTGAATTGTCTTTGTACAAATCTCTAAGGACCAACAAAGGATCCTTGAGGAGGACCCTTGCAATTTGGCAAAAGCTGCCAAAAGGCACTGTCCAACGAAGGTTGCAGGCGACTGCTCGTGGTCCAATCAACGCGGCTTCGTTGTCCACCATCGATGGTTCCTTAGAAAATTTAAAGAATTTCCTGTTTTGGATAGTGTCTATCACAAACGATGCACACATAGGATGATTCGTCCCTTGGCCAACTTTGGACAAATGAGCCGCTGGTCGTGTTTTCGTCTGTGGAGTCACTGTTTTGCTACACGATTTTAAGTTTTCTAAATTAATTTATTAGGTATTTAGTCAATTAGTTACAGGTTAAGGTATGTCTAATTAATTTACTTAATGACCTATATAAAGACCCTAATCTAATTAAATTAAGCTAAGCCCTTATAATCCCCAAAACTCAATTGTTGTTCCTTATGTCTTCTTTCTCTCTCCCAAGTAGAAGAACACCATAGAAGACAATGTCAAAGAGGGTTCTAGGGCTTCTAATGGTAAAGTTTCTCCATCAAACTTCATCTATTAACAAGGTATGAGATTCTTTTCACCTTTGGGATCTCTTTCCCCAAAGGGTTCTTTCAAGATGATTTCAAAAATATGAAATTCAAGTGGGTTTTCTTCCAAGATGAAATTGATCTTGTGAATTTCTTTGTTTATGATTACCTTTTGTTACTATGAGTAGATTAACATATATTATAACTCAATTATGTTACTTCTTGAGGTATTGGTCTAGTTCGTAGAAGATAACCTTTTCCCCTTAACCCTAGGTTCTGATCTTGGATTGAATTGAGTAGTATTGGTACGATTGACTTGGTTAATATTTGAATTACTATACTATTTTTTTTCATGTCAATTTGTGAATCAATTGAGATTTATTTTAACTCTATTATGCTAGTTCTTGAGTAATTGACCTATGTTGTGATGTAGATCATGAACTTGACCTAAATCTCTTATCTTAAGCTATGAACTAGTGATGGATTGTGGTGTTGTGATTCAATTTACTTCAATATTATGTTGATAATTATTATTTGATGGTATTATACCCCTTTTTGTTTTGAATTGAGGATTTTTGATTGTAAGACATTTATGAAGGTTTTGTGAACGAGATTGCGGTAAGCTTATGATCTTAACTCTTTACTTCTAGTACGGTTAATTGTGATTAAGTGATGATGTTGTATTGAAGTATACCTTATATTAATATTGATAGGGTTTGTATGATGTTACATTGAAATGTCTTGACTATGGTTTGTGAGATGTTGG
Source organism: Solanum chilense (assembly GCA_032847665.1). Classification (NCBI taxonomy): domain Eukaryota; kingdom Viridiplantae; phylum Streptophyta; class Magnoliopsida; order Solanales; family Solanaceae; genus Solanum; species Solanum chilense. The sequence goes on from CM064970.1 coordinate 36,823,294, forward strand.
CTAAGATGTTAATGTTATAAGGATGGTGATAACTTACCAATGTACCTTATCATGAATGATTAGGTGAATGTACTAATCTCACATTAATGAATTGTAATGAAAGTAAAATGCTCGTGCAATTCTTATTGAGCTATGATGATGATGATTATATAAGATATAAACCCTATGACCTACATTAAGCTATGATTAGGGAAGGTAGGATCAATTACATACTCCTGATATTGGAGACTATAATGCATGTGGCATAAAGAGGTTCCCAACTATATCTCCTAACTCTTGAACTATATTGGCCCCATAGGAATACTAGCTAGTGGATCCACGTAGTTGTTATGTTCATGTTTTCGTACTACCTTGGGAAGTAGTCTGCCTTCTCTCAGTGTAGGGTTTCATGACACCGGATTCAACATTAGTTCATGTGGTCTATGTCGGTTAAGGAGTGATATTTCCAAAGGTAAAATAAAGTAATGAATTAAATTTAAGTAGGATAACCTCAGGGGTTTAGCTTAGTCTAGGTAGAGGTATGAGACTCTACCTATACATTGCACTAGTTAGCCTTGAAGGGAATATTAGGAGGATGTTCTTGTCAATGTATGTGCGTATATATGTAAATGATATGTATAATATGATATTACATGCTAATGACACTATATAATGTTTAATTCACATATGAACATATGTTTGATCTCAATTTCTAAAGCATGATTTATGTACTCTTAATTTTATGAAATGTGAAGTTGGACATTGATTGTGGTTCTTGTTAGGTTTGCTTGATTAATTAAGCTTGTGGGGTTTTTATCGGTCATTGAACTAGTAGAATTAATGAGGGTTTGTGAGTAATTGTCTTTCTTTGGTTATGATTTTATGAAATCTTATATATGCTTGTTGAGGTTATAACTTGATGATAGATTTGTCTTGATTATGTTTTCAAATATGTTGGTATGCATGATTGACTTGCTAAGTTTAGTATGGTTGTTTTATTAATGAAAATGGTCTTTACATGATGAATAGTCATTAATGACATGTATTTTTTCCTCAATGTGCATGAGGCTTTCTAAATGCAAAATAACATGCTTAAATGAAATGACCCTTTCTAGCATGATTCTATGATGTGTGCATATTGTCTCATACTTAGTACAAGTTATGTGATAACCTTATTTTATACCTTTTCCCCAACATTTTAGGTTCCGATCGTTGAGGGGCTTTTGAGACGACTTTTGAAGGATGACTTGGAATTCTCACTCATCCGAGATTGGGTAGGACCTCACTTTTTCAGGTCAATGCCACTATCAAGATATTGATGTTGTTCTAGTTATAAGACTTCTAGTTCTTTCCTTTTCATTTGAGTACTAAAGATTGTATAGTCTATATGTGGCTTTATAACCTTGATGTATGGGATATGCTCAATTGTCATACTCTTGTTTAGATTGTTATGAGATGAGACACTAGCTTAAGACTATGTTAAGTACCTAATATATATAAGAGTGTAAGACCCCAAAATGACTTAGGTTAAGTAGATCCTAACATGTTGTTATTGATTAACTAAGGTCCTAAATAGGTCTAATATATTGTATAGATTCATTAGATAAAGTATTAGGTTTATTGGAAGTCTAAAGTCAAGGGACGACTATGGCGTTCGACGACAAAGTCACCTATGTGCCTAATAAGTGGTTTTATGTCCATGATGTTTGAAAAATGTTCCTTGAAGAGACCTTGTGTGTCTAGGCATGTCTTATCGAGTTATACGTGTTCGTTTTGGATGAAATTTATGTGAGAGGTGTGAAACTCATATAAGATTGTATTTATGAAACTCATATAAGATTGTATTTGGGTTGGAAACTTCTGGGAAATTATCCCCAAGGACCATCCAAGGGTCCTTGAGGGAGGAACTAAGTTGGTGGCCCAAACTGCCAAAAGGTAGTTCACCTACAGAAGCCAATCGATGGCCACTAGCCTGGCCGATGGTCCGTGGGTGATGGTCGTGGGTATATACTTAGACTGGGTGTAAAGGATACCTTTTCCAAGCCTCTGAACCCATCAATGGTTGCAAGAATGGCCCTTAAGTGGGCTTACACCCCGTCAATGGGGAAGTCGTCTGTGGCTGTCCCTGCGTGCAGTTTCACTACCAAGCTAGGGGTGAATTTGTAAATTTACCCCACTCCCAAAAATAGTCTTTGGAGGTTCCTAAGGGGTAAATTGGGTATTTCAAATGTTTATAATTTTTAAACACTTTGAATATTTTATTCTTCTAAATCAAAACCTCAAAATCCCTTAGAATTCTCCCAAAGACTATATCGAAGTCCAAAATAAAGGAACAGCTTGGAGGTGACGTTTTGAGTGAAAATTCATCATCAATGCTAAGAACTATCATCATTGAGGTATTGATATTGATCCTTGAAACTCTCTTCATCAAAGAGCCCCAATTCTCAAGATTTTTTCAATGTTTCTAAAGTTGAATTGTCCAATTTCATGATTCTACCATGGGTTCTTGCATCAACTATTTTTAAACGGCTATTATGAATTAGATTGAGAGAGTATTGATTATTTTAAACAAAATTACCTATCAACCCATGAATTGTATGAACCCTACTTTTGACTAAGTTTAGGTTACTTGATATTGATCTAATGTTGATGAATTCTTAAGTAGTTTTATGTGGGCTATTCATTGATGTAATAACTGTTGTATATTGATATATAGGTTGTATTAGATTGAAAAATTTACATTTATTTGACCTAGTTCATTGATTATTGTAGTTTTTATGTTGAATTCTTGGTTATTGCCTTGGGTAAGGGTCTTGTGTTATCGAATTGAGTAAATTGACTTTGGATTGAAGTTTTGAGGATGATTTGGGGGTATGGGCGATCTCTGTTTGAATGACTTAAGTGAATATTAGGATAGCTTTTAGTGAGGGAATTACATTCTAGAAGTTGGTTAATGGAAGGTTAAGTGATTCACTGTAATAGAGAAGGAATTCACGGTACAGTGATTCAAGTTCACTAGTAAGTAATATCTAGAAATGTGATATACTTTCAATCATTTTCCTATGTGTTTGTAAGTTTTTAAATGGTATTCTTATGATTATAATATGATTTTCAAATGAAAATATGCATATTTCCAATAAAATTTTGTTTTCATGATTTTTATGCATAATGTCATACTTAGTACATGTGGTTGTACTAATTCCCTGCTTTTATAAATCTATAAAGTTCTTGGTAGGTGAGGATCTTTTGGGAAGAGAAGACTTGGACTTAGAAGCTCGTTCAAGAAAAATTGAAGTATGTCATGATTCGACTCAAGGGCGTATATGTCTTTTATGTTTTTCATTCGAAGTATTGTAATAGATTAAAAATTTCTATATTCGTATTTTGAAGTATAGGACATGTCCAAACTATTCTTGTGTCTTAAGATGATAAGATTGAGTCTTACTATTTCCTATTACTTTTATATGAAAGAGATTTTTCAGACTATACTATGTTATGTAGAAAAAATTTAATTCCTCTATACTTTTCACGATGTTTATGCGATGAATGATATGAAAGGGATTTAATAAGACCTCTGAGAGGTCGAGTACGTCGGTTACAATCTGAGAGTGTATCCTAACTTCTAGGGTGTGCTCTTGGGATGTGACAAGCTTGGTATTAGAGTATGGGTTTGTGAGAGTAGTATTAGGAATCGAGAAGTCTCATGAATGCACGTCTAGTAGAAGCTTGACTATCAGTGTGAGTCGTGACATATCTAAGGGTGAGAGGCTATAGAAAAATAGAGTTTCCCTTCTTTTCTACTCCTATATCATGCGGTAGAGTAAATATTATTAGTATGCTTCTTAATGTGTTTCCTTGTGTTTTTTAGGATATGAATACTAGAAGGAGGGCCGCTAGAAGGTTGGAAAAACAGAGGATGAATGAGGAGACTCCTCTTCAAGTTGAGAAAGTTCCTCAAGGTGGGCAAGGAGTCCAAGGTGCTCAAGGTTCCGAAGTGCCTCAACAAGGTGATCTTATTCATAATGTTGAAGGAGTAATTGAGGTTCTGAAGATGTCTAATAGGGAGATTAGAGAGGCTTTGATTGCTATAGACCGAGCTGTGACTATGCAAGCTAATTTGAGTATGATGCCTAGGGTTGTAGAGAGTACTATTACAACTTGGTTGAGAGATTTTGTTAGGATGAATCCTCCTCTCTTTTTTGGCTCTAAAGAGGGGGAGGTTCTACAAGAGTTTCTTGATGGGGTGTATAAGGTGTTAAGTGTTATGTGGGTTACATTTAGGAGAAGGCAGAGTTGTATTCGTACCAATTGAGAGATGTTTCTCAAATATGATACACTCAATGGAAGGAGAATAGGTCAGAATTATCGGATCCTATTGAGTGGGAAGAATTCAAGGAAGATTTTCTTGGTAAGTACTTTTCCTGATAAAGGAGAAAAGTTAAGGTGGAGGAGTTTACCAATATCAAACAAGGAAATATGAGTGTTGAGGAGTACTCTTTGAAAATATCAACTTTGTCTAGGTATGCCTCTTCTCTTGTGTCTAATCTAAGCGATGAAATGAATCGTTTTGTGGCAGGGGTAGCCGACTTAGAGATGGAGGAATGTCGTACCTCTATGTTGCATGATGATATGACCCTAGCTACACTCATGGTGTATGCACAATAAATTTAAGAGTCTAACTTAGGAGGATTTCTATATGTTTGAAAAAGAGTGGTTCTAATGATCAAGAGGAAACTAGGTTTAAGAATAGGGCTCAAACTCAAGAAGAACCTAAGAGTTCTAAGGTGAAATTGGAGAAAGGAGGTAGTTCAAAAGGTCAAACCTACTTGTGCCAAATGTGGCAAGAGACATTACAGTGAGTGTCTATTAGGAAGGACACAAGGTGAGAGATTGTCATATGATTGCTTCTAGAGGAAGAAAGGGTAAGAAAGTTGTTCCTAGTGTTTCAAAGGATGATGCTTTAAAAAGGAGGCATTTCTATGCACTTCGATGTAGAGGGGAGAAGATGGATGAGAGTGATGATGTTTGTAAGTTCTCTTTATCTTGTTGTAATATGAGTTCCTTCTAAGTGGGGGAGTATGGTTAGTGATTGGTATAGAATGGTGTAGAAGTATATTGCATGTGCATGATGTTTAGGAGTTTTGTTGAACTTGAATTTCATTAATTCTTGCATTTGGTATTCTATGAATTTATGATTATGTTTTAAGATTTGTTCGTATGATGTTACTTTCCATATTAGCATGTTTATATCATGAATTTCCTATATTTTGGATTTTGGAAAAAATTTGGTAAATTCACTGTAGCATGGAAAAAAAGTTCACTATAGTAATTTTTGGAAAATTGACTATTTGATTCTTTGATCTAAAATTATTGTAATATGGTTAGAACTTATGTATTTAGATATGGTATCGATTATAAAATGAGTTTTTACTATTTGGAATGCAGCATGTGAGTTTTGTAGCATAATGAGTTATAGAATTGTCTTCTAGTTTCTTATTGTGTTGTGATTCTCTTTACTATAGTAAATTGATGTTTTCTTATTTATTATGTTTTGTATGGTATGTTTATTAACATCTAGTTAAATCTCTACTCTTGGAAGTGTTCGGAGCGTGGCAAGTATCATTCGAGGATGAATGTTATCCAAGTGGGAGAGATTCTAAGACCCCAAAAATGACTTAGGTGAACTAGAGCCTAACCTGTTTGTATTGATGGTATAAGGTCCTAAATATGTCTAAGATATGGTACAGAGTCATTACCTAAAGTATTAGCTGTATTGGAAGTTAACGCCAAGGGACAACTAAGACGTTGGACAACTAAGTCACCTATGTGCCTCATATATGGTTTTATATGCTATTGTGTTATTAATGAGGTTTTAAGGTCTACAAATGAGTTATTATAGAATATATAGTCAGTGTTTTGAGTTTCGTAGAGTCTTGAGGTCAAACATCCAAGAACGTCCATGATGTTCGAAAGATATGCCTTGTAGTGACCTTGTGATTGGGGCTATGCTTCCCTGTTTACTTTAATTTTATGTTATTTATACTTTGATTCTATTGTGATTGGTATGGTCCACTTATGGTGGCGTTATGTGCTTTACTTGCAATTGATGTGGCCTTGTCGGCGTTACTTTATGCAATATGATGATCTTAGCCTTATTGACAACTACTTGAAGTAGTATTACAATTTGTGTAGTTTGATTACGTGAAGAATGAAAATATCTATCTACATGTGGAGTCATGTATGTACTTTTCAATCCATGTTGTCTTAGTTGACCATGTTAGACTATGCCTTTGACATTATGTGTATAGTGTTAGAGTTGAGTCTGGTTATTCCTACATGGCTATATGAGTCAATGTTGATTACATTGATGATGTTTTGATAGTATATAATATGACTTGAAGATGTTAGGGTTGTTTCTAGGTACTTCTAGAATGACTTGCATTATGGGTAAAAGTGAAGTGTGTGGTGTCTTGTCTAGGTTGACTTGTGTCCCTTTCTTGATGTTTATATAATTATGAATATGATATGTCTTAATTTAGGTTGTTATAACTCTTGCTCTTGAATGTATGAATGACATGTAACCTTAATGAACTCAAGAGAGTCTTTTATGTGAAAATCTTGATTTAGTAGTAATGTTAAGACTGTTGAAGTAGGTCGTCGTAATGGTATCCTTCAAAGTAAAGGAATGAAACAGTTAAGGTTAATTGGCTGGAAAGGCATCATATTAATCCTTCGGAAAGTCATCATGAGCTTTTTGTTGCCATTGTGAGGTAGCCTGTCACATCAGGGTTAACCCACCATACGTAACCGGCATCGTCATCCTCTGTGATGACTAAGACAAGCCTCTTAGTCTAACATCATTGCATTCATCGATTAAAAATACGGAATAATTTTAAACTTTTGAACTACATCTAATAAAAGGTTTACATAGACCTCTACGTACACATAATCATAATAATATTCAGTATACATAGACGCATTCATATAAGAAGATTACATAGTCTTATACTTTTATTTCACACACTTATATAGTAATGAAATAGAGTCATAAATTTGTTTCATCTCATACACCATTTAAACAACGACAATAACATTGGGCATAGCCCTACATCAATAAAAGTAAGTCGTATATAGGCTTTATACAACTTTGTCTCAAATAGGAAACAGAATCAATACAAAACTTGAAGCAACTATGTAACTTCGCAAAGAGAATATTGGCATCATCCTCAAGGAACTCTTGCCTTAACCAAAATATACCACATGAGCTAATATGGAATCCGGTGTCGCAACACTTTACACCGATGGAAGGTGGTCTACCGGCACAGGTTGAACCTAACATGAATGTATCTATCTAGGTGGATCCACTAGCTAGTATCCGATGGTGGCAACATATTTTATGGATCTTGGTGAGTAAATCATGGAAATATCAACTCTACACCCTACCTTTGTCATGAGGCTATCCACCCCGTGAGGACCGTAGTGAACCCTATCTTCCTTATGAAAGAAGGTGTCACCCCATCACATACAAGCTGACTTTGTGCTGAGCTAGGTCTCTCTAATGAAATGCCTTTAGTCTTGTTGTAATCATAACTTAGTTTAGTCCATAGGGACTAACCTTGTATATTCATTATCATAGCTCAATAATAATTGAATGAGAAATAGTCCTTTCATTCACAATTCACATAAGAGAGGTCAACCCTTTGCATATCACCTCTTAATTGGGTACATAATATCATGTTTTCATTCTTATGGCATGTACACCCTAACGAACCTCACAACCAAAGCATAAGATATTTCAATTCAATCCTCATACCATCCTATCACTTTAAACAAGGTATAGTTCAATACAACATCATAACTTGATGACAATTAGCCATAATTAAAGTGATAATTAGGATAGTCAAGACATACCAAAACTCCTCCATAGTTCAACATAAAGATCCTCACCATCAACCCCTATATTGACCCAATTTTGGTCATCACACCAATGTAATTCAACAACCAACACGATAGTGAACATAGAAGATTCACTATTCCATGATTTAATACTAAACCAAAGCTTGAAAACATATTTTCTAAAGACTATCTTTTTAACCTAGATCAATGCTCAAGAACTACCATAAAGACTTCAATTCATCAATGTAGATTCATGTTCAATGTAATAACAACTATTAAGGATGATTTAACCAATAATAAAACCAACTGCATAAAACCCAACATAATTCATGTCAAGATCATACCTAGGGTAAGGGTTAAGTGTCAGAATCTAAAATTTAGACCAAACCATATCAATAAATCCTAAAAAAGTTACAATACAAGATAATATACTCATTTTAACCCAAAGAACACCTGAACAACTCAATTCATAACATAAAATTTGTAATTGAATCAAACCCATATGGAAATCAACTTTTTGGAAAACCTTTGAAGGAGCCTTTTGAGGAAAGAATTATCAAAGGTGAATTAGATCTCATACCTTAAGATTGGATGAACTTTTGATGGTGAATTCGTCCTTAACCATGCCCCAATTCACCTCCCAAGCTAATCTCCAATGGTGTCTTCAAATAGAGAGAGAAAGTAAAGAGAAGGAAGAGAGTTTATTTTGAGTGTTGTCGTTAGAGTAATGAGGGTTGGGGTAATTTATATGAGGGGTTAAATTACTTAATTAGTATTCCTTTAATCCCCGATTACCCCTAAGAATATTAATTAATTGAATTAATGTAACTTAAAACATGCAGGAATTTGTAGACCCCATCGACGAGACCTTGATTGACGGACCATTGGTCGGTCGGTGTTCGTGTTGTACATCCGTAAGTTCAATCAGAAAGTGGTGCAGGCTAGGTTTTTTCTTCATATTTTTCTATATGTTGGATGATGGTGGCCTCGATGCCCCGTCGAGCCACTAACGCCCCGTCAACCCCCTTCCGTCGCATGTAGGTAAGCAAGAGCGTTCACGAATATTTCTAAGTCTGAGATGATGGTGTCCTCGACGCCCTGTCAAGCTACTGACGCCCCTTCAACCCCTTCGTCAAGGCATACTTCCAGGCAGTGTTGCATTCAAAACTACAAGGGTCCTCATCAAGGGCTCTTGGTTGGTCCTTGGGGAGTCGTACCCGGACGTTTAATTATGAAACATCCCTCAAAGGTGTTACACTGATTTCTACTCACTTTCTTTCAATTATTACTCTTAAAACTAGTCAAACAGCTTAAGACACACTACCCCTCTTATGAACCAATTTTTCGGATGTCATGGACGTTCTTGAATATTTTAGTTCTTAAACACCTTAACTATTCTATTTACACTTAATTCGACTTAGAATAATTATTCGACCTCACCGAGCCTAGTTTAATTTTTAGGACATGCCTAGGGATTTAAAAATGTTACTTTATCCCCCCCTTTAGGAATATTCGTCAATAACACTTAACACTCTTTTAAATGAAGGAATAGACTCAAGACTAGCAGCTCAACCAATTCCCAAAATAATATTATCATGAATCATATCATTTCAATAATTCAAACTTCAAAACTGTATTTATCACAGATAGGCTCAAAGTTTCATCATGAGGTACTTCCTTCTCAAAAAACATCGGAACTCATCATTTATTACATAAGTCAATTTGCACCAAGTTCATTTCATTATTATGCTAAACATAATTGTATTATTAGAAATAATGACTACCCTTAATCATCGAAAATATGAGGATAACGGGTCTTCATGTCGTCCTCAGCCTCCGATGTTGCACTCTCAATTAGGTGGTTCTTCCATAACACCTTTACGAACACCAACTCTTTGTTCCTCAACCTTATCACTTGCCTATAAAGCATTTGAACCATAAACTCCTCGAAAGAGAGGTTATCCTTGACTCCAAGGCCTTCAATAGGAAGAATAAACTAGGGCCGACACACTTCTTCAACATAGAAACATGGAAAACCAGATGAACCGAAGCTAAATCATTTGGGAGTTTCAAGTGATAGGCAACATTACCAACCCTTTTCAAAATATAATAAGGGCCCACATAACGAGGAATCAACTTCTCATTCGTACAAAATCTAACCACCCGCTTCATTGGTGAAATTTTCAAATACACATTCTCCAAAGTCCTATAAATCAAGTCTAAAAAAAGAACCAATGGCTCACCAACTTCAAACCACCCTATAGGAGACCTACACCTCCTACAGTACAAGGCTTCGTAGGGAGCCATGGAGATGAATGAAAGCTATTAGTATAAGCAAACTCCACCAGCGGCAAGTGCTTATCAAAACTTTCTTTAAAATCAATAATGCAAGCTATAAGCATAACATCAAGGGTTTGAATAGTGCATTCCGCTTGACCATCTATTTGAGGATGAAAAGCGGTACTCAATTTCACCTTAGTTCCCAAACCTTCTTGGAATGACCTCTAAAATCATAATTTAACTGTGCACCCCAATCCGAAATGATGGATAAAGGAATTCCATGGCGACACACAATCTCAATAATGAAAGATCTTTGCATAATCTTCCGCAAAATATGTTGACTTGACGAGAATAAAATGAGCTGACATAGTCAATCTATCCACAATCACCCACATTGAATCATATGTCTTTTGAGTCTGAGGCAACCCTACTACGAAGTCCATATTAATGTCTTCCAACTTCCAAGGAGGAATTTGGATCTCTTGTAGCAAGCCACCTGACTTTTGTTGTTCTGCCTTCAATTGTTGGCAATTTGGACACTTAGCAACAAATTCAGCTATGTCCTTCTTCAAGTCTCTTCACCAATATACCTCCCAAAGATCATGGTACATCTTAGTCGAACCTGGATAAATGGAGTAGCGGGATCCATGGGCTTCTTAAAGTATCCAATCCCTCAACCCATCAACATCGGGAACACACAATCTCTCTTGATTTTTCAACACACTAACCCCTAAGGATAAGGACTCATTAAACTTGCTAAGAATCAATTCCTTCATATCCATCAATAGTTGATCAAGGTGTTGTTTGGACTTCTCCTCCACCACCAATGATGACTCGCAGCTATGATAAACCGTAGCACCACCATTTACAGAACTCTCAAATCTCACCCTCAATATAGTCACCCTATGAACATCTTTCACTAGGTGTTTCTTGGCTTTATTTACATGCGACACACTACCAATAGTCATACGACTTAGGGAATCCACAACCACATTGGCCTTGTAGGGATGATATAAGACACACATATCATAACCTTTAAACAATTCTAACCACATTTTTTGCCAGAGATTCAACTCTTTTTGAGTGAAAACATATTAGAGAATCTTATGATAATTGGAAACATCAACATGGAAACTATACAAGTAATGCCTCAATATTTTCAAAACAAATACCACGGCCGCTAACTCAAGGTCATGAGTGGGATAGTTTCTCTCATGCACCTTAAGTTTCCTTGAAGCATAGGTAATCACCTTCCGGTTCTGCATAAGCACACACCCCAAACCTATGCGGGATGCATTACAATACACAACGAACCCCTTGGACCCTTTAGGTAAAGTCAACATCGGAGTGTAAGTAAGCCTACCTTTCAATAATTTGAAACTTTTCTCACAAGCCACCGACCACTCAAACATTTTACACTTTTGAGTCAATGTAGTCAAAGGATATGCTATGGATGTAAATCCCTCAATAAACCTTCGATAATAGCCCGCTAGACTCAAGAAACAACTAATGTCCGTCCGAGTCAAATGCTAGGCCAATATCTCATCACATCTATCTTCCTTGGGTCTACCTAAACTGCCTCACTCGATATGATGTGCCCAATAAATGACACCGACCTCAACCAGAACTCACATTTGCTATATTTGGCGAACAATTTATGCTCTTGAAGGGTTTGCAATACTCTCCTTAAATGACCCATGTTATCAACCTCATTCTTCGAATACACCAAGATATAATCAATAAATACAATAATGAATAAATCAATATAGTTTCAAAACACCCTATTCATTAGGTCCATAAATGTCGCCGAAGCATTTGTGAGGCCAAATGACATAACCATGAACTCATAGTGTCCATACCGAATCAGAAAGGTTGTGATTGGAATATCTTCATTTCTTACCCTTAGCCGGTGATACCCTGACCTCAAATTAATTTTGGAGAAATAGACCGCTCCATGGAGTTGGTCAAATAAATCATCAATTCAAGTAAGAGGATACTTGTTGTTGATGGTAACCTTGTTGAGTTGGCGGTAGTCAATACACATTCTCAAAGACACATCTTTCTTCTTCACAAACAAGACCGGAAACCCTATGGAGAAATTCTAGGCCTTATATAGCCCTTGTCTAGCAAATCTTTAAGTTGTGCCTTCAAATCCTTCAATTCTTCCAGAGCCATTCGATAAGGAGGAACAAAAATATGGTTCATTTCCTGTAGAAAATCGATACCGAAAACAATTTCCCATTTTGGAGGAATACTGGGAATGTCATTAGGAAAGACTTTTGGAAACTCACTCACCAGGGGGACCAACTCAATAGGAGGAATTTAAAATTCCAATTCTTGGACTCTTATAATATGATAAAGACGCCCCTTTGAGATTATTTTGCATGCTTTTAGACTAGATATGAATCGACCTCTATGACTAAAATTCCCACCCTTCCACTTAATGACGGGTTCATTTGGGAAACTAAACCTCACAACTCTACTCCTACACTAAATATAAGCTAAACTAACATGCAACCAATCCATACCCGAAATGACATCAACATCAAGAATATCTAGTTCAACTAGATCTACATGAGAAACTCTATTGGGAAAAAAATAGGACGATTTCGATAGACTCTTTTTGCTACAATGGACTCTCCCACCGGGGCAGACACCACAAAAGGTTCATGCAAAACTTTGGGTAAAGTATAAAACTTATTAGATACTAAGGGAGTATCAGAAGACAAAATCGCACCCGGATAAGGCAAAGCATACACACAAATAGCTATGATAAGTAACATACCGGTCACCACATCGGGAGAGACCTCTTGGTAATCTCTACTAAGAAGAGCATAGAAGCGGTTCTTTTTGGGAGCATCACTAGAACCACTTTTTTGTCCACCCTTCTCTTTCCCCTTATCATTAGGACAATGTCGCACTTCTAACCAATCTTTCCACAAGCAAAGCATTTGTTCGACCCAGGAGGCAAGAAACAAAGTGCTTCTTCCCACATTCCTTGTAAGGTGTCTTCTAATTAGATGAATTTCCACTCTTTCCTATTTGAACTCTCGTCCTAGGGGCCCTCTCATCCACAGATTTGGGAAATTTTGATGTAACTTGATTTGAGAAGCTCTTCTTGAATCTAGGCTTGTCTTGAATCCCAAGCCTATCTGTAGTAGCTCCACCCTCAAAAGACCTTGTCCTTTTTGAATTCTTATCCTTCCTTTTAGCTCTAGCCTCCTCAACACTTTTAGCATGCACTATAACACGACCAATATTCATGTTGTCATGTAACACGCTGAATGACATTCTTCTTGTAAGTCATACGATACATCCATCACAAATCGACTCATCTCGTCTCTAGGATTGGAGACCAAGGAAGGGGCATATTTGACCATTGAATTAACTTCAAAGAATAATCATGAACACTCATACCTCCTTGGCGGAGGTTGATGAATTCCACCACCTTAGCTTCTCTTATATCTCTAGGGAAGAATCGATCAAGGAAATCACTCTTGAAGATCTCCCAAGTCACCGGCGCACCATGAAATGTCTTGTTATCTCTCCACTGCACATGCCAAGTCTGAGCCACGTCCTTGAGTTGGTATGAGGCTAACTCAGCATTCTCATTCGAAGACAACCCCATCGCACATAGTATCTTATAAACCTCATAGATGAATTCTTGACGGTCTTCATCAATCTTACACCCATAAAAGATAGGAGGATTCAGTCGTGTGAAATACCTAAGTCGAGAAGCCATAGTTTGCTCATGAACCCTAGGTGCAACATCCCAATTGGCTTGGGCAGTCAGAGCTTGAGCTTAAGTCGTGGTGTCTTGAGCTTGAGTAGTAATGGCTTGAGCCAATTAATCAAGGATAGACCTCTTCGGAGCCACTGTCATAGTTGAAGGATTGGCCAGAGCCTGATCATCAACAACAACCTCTTCAAGAGGAGGAACTGGATCATCACGTTGAGGAATTCCAACATTAGAAATTTCCTTCTCAAGTCTCCTAGCTGCATTCCTCCAAGTATTCATCTCCTATAACAAAAATACAAGGTTTAGGTGAAATCATATAAGTACACTCTAGAGGCACAATAATGGATTTCCAAAAATACGAATGATTCTTAAGAATCAAATAAGTTCCTATTCATAAGTGTAGCGCGCTTCACAATTATGAATACAAACGTACATAGACATGGTTGAAAGAGACGTCAACATCAAGGTTATTTAACCTCATGCTCTGATACCAAGTTTGTCACATCCGGGTTTACCCCCACACTTAACCGGCGTCCTCCTCCTCTTTGAGGACTAAGAGAAGCCTCTTAGTCTTACATTATTGTATTCATTGATTAAAATATGGATGAATTTAAAACTTTTAAATTATATCTAATTGTAGATTTACATAGACCTTTACATACACATAATCATAATAATATTGGGTATACATAGATTCGTTCATATAAGAAGTGTACATAATTTTCTAGTTTTATTTCACATACTTATATAGTAAAGAAATAGAGTGATAAATCTGTCTCATCTCTTAAACCATTTAAACGAGGACAATAACATTGGGCATAGCCCTACATCAATAAAAGTAAGCCGCATACAGGCTTTATAGAACTTTGTCTCAAATGGGAAATAGAGTCAATACAATAGTTATAGTAACTAAGTATCTTTGCACAGAGAATATTGGCATCGTCCTCAGGGAAAATGAGGACCTACCACTTGGATGATAGAATATCCAAGTTTTCCTTCAAATCACCTTAAATCAACTTCAACGACCGGAACCTAAAATATTTGGGAAACGGGCGAAAATAGGGTTAATATACCACATGTACTATGTATGAGACCATATGCATAAATACCAACAAAGTATTCTAGAAAGGGACATGTAATGAAATCACATTATTTAAGCCAATAATTTGAACATACTAAAACAATAAATTGTACCATATGCACATCATCATAATTAAACCCATAATCTCGTATAACTCTTCATCACATAATAATATCACAAACCTATATAAGAGTAAACCATGTAAATATCAAAGCAAACTAACCAACTTTAATCCTTATGAATCCACAGTGCAATGACCAAGCAAAGCCCCATACCCCAACTTAATCAAGTAACACACGAAAGATCATAATTAGCAATTCACTTCACATAGCATAGTCTTCCATCATATATAATATTCTTTCTTTAACAACGATAACAAATTTCATATTCATAAGCATCTTATTCAACACATAAAGTCATTTACATTATATCATCATTTATATACATAATATTAACTAGTGCAATGCATAGGTAGAGTCCCATACCCCTACGTAAGCTAAATTAAAACCCCTCAAGTCACTTCAAATAGTCTATACTTTATTCATTCATTTTAGTTTAGGGAACTCAATACTTAATCGTCATAGACCATATGAGCTTATGTGGAATACGGTGTCATAAAACCTTACACTAATGTAAGGTGGTCTACCGGCCAAGGTAGAACCTAAAATAAACTTAGCTATCTAGGTTGATACAATAGCTAGTATCCTATGGTGGCAACATAGTTTATGGAGCTTGGGGAGTAAATCATGGAAATATCAACTCTACACCCTACCTTTTGTCATGAGGCTTTCCACCCCGTAAGAACAGTATTGAACCCTATCTTCCTTATGTAAGAAGGTGTCACCCCGTCACATACAACCTAACTCGGTGCTAAGCTAGGTCCCTTTAATGAAATGCCTTTAGTCTTGTTGTAATCATAACTTAGTTTAGGTCATAGGGACTAACCCTTGTATATTAATTATCATATCTCAATAAGAATTGAATGAGAAATAGTCTTTTTATTCACATTTCATATAAGTGAGGTCAACCCTTTGCATATCACCTCTTAATAGGGTACATAATTTCACGTTTTCGTTCTTATGGCATGTACACCCTAACCTCACAACCAAATTATAAGACATTTCAATTTAATCCTCATACCATCCTATCACATTAAACAAGGTATACTTCAATGCAACATCATAACTTGATGACAATTAACCATAATTAAAGTGATAATTAGGATAGTCAAGACTTACCAAACTCCTCCATAGTTTATCATAAAGAGCCTTACCATTAAAGCATAAATTTACCCAATTTTGTTCATAACACCAATGTAATTCAACAACCAACATGAGAGTGAACATAGAACAGTCACTATACCATGATCCAATACTAAAGCAAAGCTTGAAAACATATTTTCTAAAGTCTATCTTTTTAACCTAGATCAATACTCAAGAACTACCATAAAGACTTCAATTCATCACAATAGATTCATGTTCAATGTAATAACAACCACTAAGTATGATTTAACCAATAATAAAACTAATTGCATAAAACCCAACATAATTCATATCAAGTTCATACCTACGGTTAAGGGTTGAGTATCATAGTCTACAATTTAGACCAAACCATATCAATTCATCCTAAAAAAGATAAAATACAAGATAATATACTCATTATAACCCAAAGAAGACATGACCAACTCAATTCATAACATAAAATTTATAATTGAATCAAGCCCATATGGAAATCAACTTTTTTGGAAAACCTTTGAAGGAGCCTTTTCATGAAAGAATTCTCAAAGGTGAATTAGATCTCTTACCTTAAGATTGGATGACCTTTTCATGGTGAATTCGTCCTTAACCATCCCCCAATTCACCTCCCAAGCTAATCTCCAATGGTGTCTTCCATTAGAGAGAGAAAGTAGAGAGAAGAAAGAGAGTTTATGTTGAGTGTTGTCCTTAGACTAATGAGGTGTATTTATATGAGGGGTTAAATTACATCAAAAGTCTTCCTTTAATCAACAATTACCCCTAAACCTCTTAATTATTTAAATGAATTTAACTTCAAATGTGCAGGAATTTCCAGACCCCATAGATGAGACCTCGATCGACGGACCATTTGTCGTCAACGGTCCGTGATGCACGTCCATAAGTTTGGTCAGAGAGTGGTACAAGCAGGGTTTTTTTCAGTTTTTTCTATGTGTGGGATTACAGTTGCCTCGATGCCCCATCAACCCCCTTTCATCTCGTGTATTAGTATCTAGGTAAGCTAGAGCCTTCATGAATCTTTCTAAGTGTGGCATGAAAGTGGACTCGAAGCTCCGTCGAGCCACTGACGCCACCTCAACCCCTTCGTCAAGGAACACTGCCAGGCAGTGTTGCATTCCAAGCTGCAAGGGTCCTCCTCAATGGTTCTTGGTTGGTCCTTGGGGAGTCGTACCCAGACGTTTCAATCATGATACATCCCTCATAGGTATTACACCTATTTCTACTCACTTTTGTTCTATTCCGACTCTTAAAATTAATCAAATAGCTTAAGACACACCAGCCCTCTTATGAACCAATTTTTCGGATGTCATTGACGTTCTTGAATGTTTTGGTTCTTAAACACCTTAACTATTCTATTTACACTTAATTTGACTTAGAATAGTGATAGACCTCATGGATCCTAGTTTAAGTTTTACGATATGCCTAGGTATTTGGAAATGTTACATAGCCCTAGTGGACCTTCTCTAGTAGGGTAAATGTGATTGGGTTATGAACTTGTTATGGAATCCTTTTATGTGAACCTAAGGTGTGAATTACTCTATGAAAATGAAGTCTAGCACCGAGTGAGTATGGTAAGGGGGAGTAGTTCTAGTTAAAGAGTGAGACTTTATTACAAAGTATGCCCTTCATATTCGTTAACCATGTGCCTACATGGGATGTGTCTAAGTTCTACCCTTGTCAAGTGAAACAACCTCATCAGAGTAGGATAGAACTCCGGATTCCATGTCTAGTTATCATTGTCAATGTTGGTTATTTCCTATTATCATCATATCGAATACCTATTAGCATTAGAGAAGTTTATGAGGTTTAGGTGGTGGTATGGGACTCTATCTAGACATTGCACAATAGACTTTGAAGGTGTTATTTGGAGTTCCTAGGTCTTGTCTAAGACCATTATTTGAATGTCCTTTATGTGATGTATGGGTCTTAATGAACTAATAAACTAATGACTTATGTTAAGAAGTATATAAATGAATACGTACCTAATCTAAATTGACTTAAAGATTCCTTAACTAAATTGTGAAGAGGGCATATGAGATGATCTCTTCATTTATTAACTTTGGATGTCTTGAGGATGAACCTAGTTAGGGAAGATGTTTGGTGTTATTGACATAATATAAGCCTTAGGTAGTTTTAAGGACTATTAAGGTAATCTCAAAGAGGTCACTATGGACGTTATCTTCTTGATTTACTTAAGTAGGTCTTTTGAGAGATTTTTAAATGAGAATGTCATATCATATACGTGTTGGTGTGATAAGTGAGAATTATTCTATTCTAGGGAGTCTATAGGATGTCTTAAGTGTGTATGTGACTCATTATAAGTAATTTTAAGGGTCGTTTAAGAACATCTAGAGCGGGTGTATGGGCGGTCTCTCATTGTGTTACTTAAGTAAATTTTAGCATAGCTTTTACTGAGGGCATTACATGCTAGAAGTTTTTTAATGGAAGGTGAAGTGATTCACTGTAACAGTGAAGGAATTCACTAAATAATGATTAGAGTTTACTAGAAAGTGTTACCTAAAATTTTAATTTTTTAAAATCGTTTTCCTATGTGTTTCTAAGTTGTTAAATGTAATTCTTATGATTATAATATCATTTTTAAGTAAAAAGATGTATATTTCCAATAAAAGTCCGTTTTCATGATTTTTATGCATAATGCCATCTTAGTTCATGTGGTTGTACTAATTCCATGATTTTATCTATCTATATATGTCCTGGTAAGTGTGGAGCTTTTGGGAAGAGAAGACTTGGACTTAGAAGATTGTTCAAGCGGAGTTGAAGTATCTCCTCATTTGACTCGAGGGCATATATGTCTTTTATGTTTTATATTCGAAGTATTGTAACAGACTAAGTGTTTCTATATTCGTATTTTAAAGTATGGGCCCTGTCACAAGTATTCTTGTGTCTTAAGCTGATGAGATTGAGACTTAGTATTTCCTATTACTTTTATGTGAAAGAGATTTTGAAGACTATTCTATGTTATGTGAAAACTTTTAATTTTGCACTACTTTTCACTATGTCTATGCGATGAATGATATGAAAGGGATTGTATAACACCTTCAAGAGGTCGGGTTCGCCATTTATAATCCGAGATTGTACCCTAACTTCTATGGTGTGGTCTTGGGATGTGACAAAAAGTACAAGACTATGTTATCTTCTCATATGAAGGGTCTATGTATACTCATTAGGAATATATTATGTGTATGCGATAGGTCTATGTAATCCTCATGTTAGATAGAAGAAAAGTTTTACATTTTCCGTATTTTTAACCTATGAATGTAATGATGTAAGCTAAGAGGATACTCTTATTGCTCTCCGAGGAAGATGACGCCGGTTACGTCTAGGGGGTGCTCCCTAGATATGATAAACTTGGTATCAGAGCATGAGGTTGAATATATTCAGAGTCGATGTATCACTCAACAACATCCATGTAGATTCTCACTCATAGTTGTTAAGCGCTCCACACTTATGATTTGGAAGCTATATGATGCTTAAAAAACTCTCACTTTCTTGGATATCCAATATTGTCCCTCTAGAGTCTTGGCTCTATGTGACCTTAGCATCTAATCCTTTTATTGTGATTATAGTCAATGAATACTCGAATAACAGCCGCTCGAAGACGTGATGAAAAGATCACTAATGCGGGGGTTCCTCCCGGGGTAATCAAGTCCCTTCTTTTGAAAAAGTTGCTAATGATGATCAAGCTCCAATCAATCCTCCACCTATGACAAAGGTGATATAAGGCTAGCCTTTCTCAAAATAGCCCAAGCCATTACAGCCATGCTATTCGGGAGGTGGTACCCCGAGGAAACTAACATCTTGGTACCATGGCCTCTCGTATGAAATATTTTACTAGAATGAATCCCCGTACTTTCTTGATCGAG
This sequence comes from Solanum chilense, assembly GCA_032847665.1. Taxonomy (NCBI): domain Eukaryota; kingdom Viridiplantae; phylum Streptophyta; class Magnoliopsida; order Solanales; family Solanaceae; genus Solanum; species Solanum chilense. The sequence goes on from CM064970.1 coordinate 36,843,406, forward strand.
TCCATGTTGAGTAAGAACCTTATGATTTCATTGATGAGATCTACAAGATCCTCTATTCCATGGGGTTGACTACTAGTGAGAAAGCCGATTATCCACTTATCAACTCAAACATGTGGCCCAAACTTGATACGACCAATTGATAGACAACATCCCTTAAAGGGGTGGACCGGTGACATGGGAGATTTTCAAGAAGGGTTTTGTTGATTGGTTCTTTCCTAGGGAGAAGAGTGAACCCAAAGTGGAATAATTCATCAACATTTGTGATGGAGGTATGAGCGTACTTGACTACTCTTTGAAATTTACTAAATTGTCAAAGTATTCTCCCTCTTTGGTTTTTGACCCTAGAGATGAAATGAGCCTGTTTGTGATGGGAGTGTGGGATAACTTGAAAAAATAATGTCTTTCGGCTATGATACATGATAATATGAATATTTCTCTTCTTATGGTTCATGCTAAACAAGTGGAAGAGACAAAGATTAAAAGAAAAAGTAGGGATACCAAGAACGCAAGGTCTTTCGATGGTGGTTCCTCAAAGGGTAGGCTTGATATCCAAGACAAGCCTAGGTTCAAGATGAGATTCTCTAATCAAGTTCTTTCCAAGTTCCTTAAGGCTCATGATTATAGGGTGTATAACACAAAGTTTCAAAAGGGAAGGGGTACTAGTTCACCAACCAAGAAGCCAACTTCTGGAAAGTGTGGCAAGAAACATTATGGTGATTGCCTCATTGCGACGGACAATTATTGTGGTTGTGGAAAGAATGGTAGGGATTTCCCTATGTGAAGGTTCAAGACAAGGTAGTGTTTAAGCTCAAGCAAGTGGTTCTAATATAGATGCTCCAAAGAAGAATCACTTTTATGCTCTCCGCACTAGAGGTGAGCAAGAGACTTCTCCCTAGGTGGTGACCCGGTATTTTTAAAGTCTTTTCTATTGATGTTTATGCTATACTTGATCTCGGTGCTACTTTGTCATTTGTTACACCTTTATTAGCTAAATAGTTCTACCCCGATAGTTCATTCAATTATTGCAAAAAGAGTGTATAGAAATTGTCCAATAATGTTGACCAATAGAGTTACTCATGTTGAACTCGTAGAACATGATATGTATGATTTTGATGTCATTTTGGGTATGCATTGGTTGCATGCTTGCTTTGCTTCCATAGATTGTAGAACAAGGGTGATGAAGTTTAACTTTCCAAATGATCTCGTGTTGGAGTGAAAGGGGGAAGAGGTCATACATTTCTTGTTTTAAATCTTGTGGGAGGATCTCTAAAGGATTTTTATACCATATAGTAAGAGTCCAAGATTTAGACTCTGAAGTTCCTCCTATTGAATTGGTCCCCGTAATAAGGGAATTTCTAGAGGTCTTTCCTAATGATCTTTCACTATTCCTCCCTAACAGAGAATTTATTTTGGTATCGACTTGCTACCGGATACAAATCCCATTTAAATTCCTTCTTATCGGTTCACTTCGGCCGAATTTAAAAAGTTGAAGACTCAACTCAAAGATTAACTAGACAAAGGCTTTATTTGGACTAGTATTTCTCCATGGGGTGCTCCGGTATTGTATTTGAAAAAGAAGGATCGGTACCTTAGAATGTGTATCAATTATCGTCAACTCAACAAAGTCACAATAAATACAAGTATCCTCTCCCTCGGATTGCTGATTTATTTGATCAACTCCAAGGTTCGATTTACTTCTCCAAGATTGACTTGGGATCGGGATATCACCAAATTAGGGTGAAAGGGGAAGATATTCCCAAGATGGAATTTTGAACAAGATATGATCACTATGAGTTCTTAGTAATGTCCTCTCATCTCCCTACTGCTCCGGCGTCATTTATGGACCAAATGAATAGGGTGTTTCAAAGTTACCTAGATTCAATTTTTATTGTCTTCATTGACGACATCTTGATATATACAAAAAATGAGGGTCAACATATGGACCATTTGAGAGTGGTGTTGCAAGTGCTTAATGAACGCCAATTGTTTCTCAAGTATAGAAAATGTGCATTTTGGTTGAGGTCGGTACCGTTTCTTTGTCATATCATCTCTAGTGAAGGTGTAGAGGTTAATACAAAGAACACCGAAGTGGTAAATAATTGGCCTAGACCTTTGGCTTCTATGGACATTAGGATTTTCTTAGACATAGATGGTCATTATAGAAGGTTTGTCAACAGGTTTGCATCTCTTGCTTTTCCCTTAACAACGTTGACCCAAAATAATGTGAAATTTGAGTGGTCGTAGGCATGTGAAAAGAGCTTCCAAATATTGTAGAATAGGCTTACTTTTGCTCCGGTATTGACCCTACCAAAGGGTACTAGGGGTTTTGTGGTATATTGTGATGCATCTCGAATCGGGTTTGGGTTTTTTATTATGTAACATGGAAAAGTTATAGCCCATGCTTCTAGGCAACTCAAAGTTCATGAGAAGAATTATTCGACTCATTGCCTTGAGTTAGAGGCCGTGGTATTTCCCTTGAAAATATTGAGACATTATCTCTATGGGGTTCATGTTGATGTGTATATGCACCATAAAAGTCTCCAATATGTTTATACTCAAAAAAGTTGAATCTCCGAGAATTGAGATGGTTAGAGTTGTTGAAATACTATGACATGAGTGTTCTCTATCACCATAGAAAGTCAAATGTGGTAGCAGATGCTTTAAGTCGTTTGTCCATAGGAGGTGTGTCCTATGTGGAAGAAGACAAGAGAAACCTAGTGAAAGATGTTCATATGTTGGCTCATTTAGGGGTTCAAATTGAAACTTTTCCAAATGGTGATGTGGAGGTACATTATGATCCGAGTCATCTTTAGTGGCTGAGGTGAAGTCTAAGTAACACCTTGATCCATTATTGATGGAGTTGAAAGAATCAATTCTTGAAAGATGAATGAGTCATTCTCCAAAGGGGCGGATGGTGTTCTTAATTACCAAGGGAGATTGTGTGTGTCTAATGTGGATGTTTTGAAGAGTATGATCCTTTAGGAAGATCACGGAGTCCGTTACTTTATTCATCCGGTTCTATAAAGATGTACCATGACCTTAAAGAAGTGTTTTGGTGGGATGCCCAAAAAGGGATATTGTGGAGTTTCTTACAAAGTGTCCCAATTTCCTACAAGTGATGGCCGAGCACCAAAAGCCGAGTGTCTTACTACAAGAAATCCTAATTCCTACTTTGAAGTGGGAAGATGTTAACATGAATTTTTTAGTAGGTTTTCCTCGAACTCGAAAGAAATATGACTATATATGGGTGGAAGTCTATAGAATGACCAAATCCACTCACTTTATTTTCGTTAAAGTCTTCTTATACGGCGGAAGATTATGCAAGAATCTATATTGAAAAAATAGTGCGTATTTATGGGTTCTTTTGTCCATCATATCAGATACAGGTGCTCAATTTACATTTAGTTTTTGGAGGTCATTTTAAAGAGGTTTGGGTAATCAAGTGAAGTTAAGAACCGCCTTTCATCCTCAAATGGATGGTCAAGCAAAGCGTACTATTCAAACTCTTGAAGATATGTGTAGAGCTTGTATCATTGACTTTATGGGAAATTGGGATGAGCATTTTCCTTTGGTAGAGTTCTCTTATAATAATAGTTTCATTCATCCACATCTATGGCTCCTTATGACGCTTCGTACGGTAGGAGCTGTAGATTTCCTATTGGGTGGTTTAAGGTTCGTGATTCTTTGCTTTTTGGTCCCAATTTGATTTATAAGACTTTGTAAAAAGTTCATATCATAAGGAACCGGTTGCGAACATCCTATAGGAAGCAAAAGTCCTATGCCGATCATAAGAGAAAAGATTTGGAGTTTGAAGAATGTGATAAGGTATATCCAAAAATTTGGCCTATGAAAGACGTGGTTAGATTTGGCAAGAAAGGGAAGTTGAGTACTCATTATATGGGTCCCTATGAAATCTTGCAAAGGGTTGGTAAGGTTGAATATGAATTGAAACTCCTTAATGAACAATCTTTGGTACATCAACTTTTCCATGTTTTCATGCTTAAGAAGTGCATCGGTCATCCCAAGTCTATTCTTAGAATTTAGGGTCTTGGTGAAAAATAACATCTCTTATGAGGAGGTTCCAGTTAAAATACTTTATCGACAAGTGCAGAGGTTGAGGAACAAAGAGGTGTCCTCCGTAAAAGTGTTATGAAGAAACCACCTAGTTGAGGAAGCAACATGGGATGTCGAGGCCAACATGCAGTCCCATTATCCTCATCTCTTTGATAATGGAGGTTAGTTCTTACTACTTATAATGAAAATAATGACCAAATTCGGTGTTGCTTTGATTTTTGGTGAAGTTTTGCAAAATATTTCTAGTTACAGTAGAGTGAAGCTATGCCTATAGACTTGTAAATATGCAATTCTTCTTGTTTTGAGCTATGTGGTTCTTTTTGATATGGTAAGTCTTTAAGAAATTATATTGAGCATGTTGATAGGTTGAAAAAATTAACATAATTGACTCCTCAATGATATGTTGAGCTCATGTTGTGAGAAGGAAATTCCTCATTTCTGATGTTGAGCTTTAGGTGTAGTAATTGAAGTTTGAATTTCTATATTTGGATGTCATTATTGATGTTGTAACTCATCCTATAATGTATTGTTGTTGGTTGGTCTTCTAGTCTTGAGTTTATTGCTTCCTTCCAAAAGATTTTAATGTCATTCAGGGACGAATGTTCCAAAATGGGGAATAATGTAATACTCCGAAAGTCTAAGATGTATTATAGATCCTAACATGAGTGTATAAAGGTTTTGTAACTGTTTTAACTTCAACTTTAATGAATATAACTCATTTAGGAGGTTTTAGAATGAAAACGTCAAGGAACGTTCATGACGTCTGGAAACTAGTTCAAAGAGGTGGTAGTGTGCTTTAGACTATTTGACTAAGTTTTAGGAGTTAGAAACTTATGAAATTTTGTGGTAAGGTTTATAACACGTATTAAAGTTATTTTATATTAGAAACGTCCGGGTACGACACCCCAAGGACCAACCAAGGGTCCTTGAGGATGACCCCTTGCAATTAGGCAAAAGCTGCCAAAAGGCATTGTCTAATGAAGGCTACAGATGACGACTCGTGGTCCACTCGACGGGGAGTCGATGGTCCTTTAGCCAATTTTGAGAATAGACTATTTTGGACAGTCTCTGTCACAAACGACGGAACAACACGATGGTTGGTCCTGTGGACGTCGTTTGAAAAGTGAGTCATTGGTCCTTCTTTCGTCTTTAGAGTTACTATTTTGCTGCACAATTTTAGGTTGTCTAAATTAATTAATTAGGTGGTTAGTTATTTATTTAGGGGTTTAGGGAGGTATAATTAAGTTATTTAATGGCCTATATAAAGACCCTAATCTAATTAAACTAACCTAAGCCCTAATAATTCCCAAAACCCGATAGCTCCCCCTTCTCTCTCCCAAGTAGAACACCACCACAGTAGACAAGGTCAAGGAGGGTTCTTGGGATGATAATGGTAAGGTTTATCCATGAAACTTCATAATTTAACAATTTATGGGATTCCTTTCATCTTTGGGATCTCTTTCCCCAAAGGATTCCTTCAGGATGATATCAAAAATATGAAATTCAAGTGGGTTTTCTTTCTATACGAAATTGATCTTGTGAATTGCATTATTTATGATTCATTTTGGTTATTATGAGTAGATTAATATGTATTATAACTCAATTATGTTACTTCTTGAGGTATTGGACTATTTTGTAGAAGATGACCTTTCCCCCTTAACCCTAAGTTGTGATCATGGATTGAATTGAGTAGTATTGGTACAACTGACTTTGTTAATGTATGAATTACTATACTATGTTGTTATCATGTCAATTTATGAATAGACTGAGATGCATTTTAACCCTATTATGTTAGTTCTTGAGTAATTTACCTAAGTTTTAAAGTAGATCATGAACTTGACCTAAGTCTCTTACTCTTAAGCTATGACTGCTGATGGATTGTGGTGTAGTTATTCAATAGACTTCATTATGTTGATTACTATTAGTGATGGTATTATAATCATTGTTGTATTGAATTAAGGATATTTTATGGTAAGACCTTGATGATGGTTTTGTGAAGAAGATTGGGGTAAGTCTTATGATCTTAACTCTTTACATCAAGTATGGTTACTTGTGATTAAGTTATACTGTACCAAGTATGAAAGCTAACATACAAAACATAAAATATCTTAAGGGTTATCAATAACAGAAATATCCATAAGACATAATTTCATAACATAACATGAAAATAAAAAGCATAGCAAATCATCATAAATCATACTTAAGTACATACTTCTAATCTTTGTTTTTCTCACTCAAGTGAACTATCCCACAAGACACCTCCAAGTATAATTTTTCAAGGCCATGGTAGCATCCCATCCAACTACCTATATAAGTAACTCTCTTTGGTAATTCTTGATCATAGTCCACTTTCATAATTAAAACCTAATATCTTCATATCTAAGAGTACTATACTTTTTTATCAACTCAAAGCACACTTGTACAATGCATATAAACAATCCCATTCTACCTCACCACTAAGCATGTCGTGAAGTCATCCATAACATGTTCACCCTCCTTAGGATCATAATAAGTTAATTCTCTTGATTAAGAATCTCTCATGTCTAGCCATTCACAACTAGGAAAGGTTGCTCTAGTCCAATCCTATCTCAAGTGTCTTATTTAATGACCCTAGGTTATACTTTGTTTAATTTAGTCATAGCACCACATAATATTATTGATGCAATGTATTACCTTTAGATCCTTTTCTAGTTACTTTGGAACCTAGTTCGTGTCTTCAACTTTAGAACATTATGAGATACTTCATTAAGAATGTCTAAGTTCCTTCTTCACATGGATCCTATGAGATACTTTTTATGGTATGTCTTGATTCATCTATAATCATGAACACTACGAGATACCCTATTGGGTATGTCTAAGTTCATACACACACCATGAACACTATGAGATACCCTCTTGGGTATGTCTAAGTTCATACACACATCATGAACACTATGACTACTTCATTTAGTAAGTCTTAGTTCATATTGCTTTGAACACTACAAGATACGTCTCAAGCATGTCTTAGTTCATAGTATATGGAGATATCTACTAGGAAACCTTGACTCCACTACGTGAAGGACTCCCGCCTCGTAAGAACCAACTTTCGGAAAATCCACACTCTACTACGTAAGAGTTCCCCCTTAAACATGGATAGTCATAACAATAACGAAGTGTGGCTCTACATTATACTAGAGTCTGGAGCCTTGTGTGACATTCCTTCTTATTGACATATCCACTTGGAGTCAAGCATATACTCAAAGATTTAGTTGTTAAGCCTTGCTTAACACTTTTCTCTCATGGAGGGATGTCCTAGACAATCTCTCCATGCTCAGGTGATTATATCACTTTCATTCATTCAATTCATACATCTACATCCAACACAATTCATTTTATATGCTTTTATATATATATTATCGGACTAACAAATAGTAGGTTTCTTATCACATTCTTCATTACTATGTAAATCTAGACATAATCCATCTTTAAGGTTCAATTCATACTTAAGAAGTCAAGATCACTCCTAATCAACAAGGTCTAGTTCAATTCATATCTCAGTGATCCTACTATGATCAATTTGTATTCAAGGCAATTAAATTAAGAAGATCAATCTAGAACACTAAATCTTGCCTTTAATGGCCTAAGTCACCATGATCACCTTCATCATCAAAGACTAGAAATAATCAAGTAAGCATTATGAAAAACATCATATAATATTCATATAAACATAATTTAATGCTACCCACTTGATTGGGATCACAAACAAGCCTTTATAGGTCAAAACTACGGAAAAACATAAAATTTGAACTTTTACATAGTGGTATACATAGACCTCTCACATATTATATACTGATTTTACATAGGCTCCTCTCTTAGTGAAGCTTACATAGTCTTCTTATTTATAGAACATAACCAATACATATGAATTAGTCTAATAACATTGTCTAACTTTAAATCATCTAAAATGAGTACAATAGTGGATATAGACATTACTTATTCAATATGACATTATAGGATTACATACGTTGTATCAAACGGTAAAGGAAAGAAATATTATCTTAGACACAAGAAAAACATAGCTAGAATAGTGAAATCGTAACATCCTCGAACATTGAGGACCTACCAATACATGGAGAAACTAGTCCAAGACTTCTTGCTTTTATCCTCAAAGTTCTTCAACGGCCTGAACACACATTGTTTGGGAAAATTAAAAGAACATGGGCTAGTACAACCACTTGTACAAATAAAACCATTTCAAGACACATAAAAAGGACCGTTTCTTTAGAAACATGTTCAGTCATTTGCAAATCTCTCTGCACACAAAAGTTGGCATATACATGACACACCCCGGAAATTTTATTACCTAGATTAGAGACTTACAAAATTAATAACAATTATTTTCGACCTAAATAAGTGTAAATTACTTGTTTGACAAGTATTAGATACAAAACCTTAAAGAAAGGCCTTGACGTCCGGAAACTAGCTAAATTGAACTAGTAGATGTCGCTATGTTTGGTTAAGGTTTGGGAGCATAATATGAGGTATAATACTTGTAAAAAGACTTTAAATAGGTAAAATATAGAATAAGGCTCAAAATTCCCGATATAAACTCCCTAAGGACCACCCAAAGGGTCCTTGTAGAGGACCCGAACCTTGGCGAGAACGCTGCCAAAGCAATCTGCATCCAACCAAGATATAGAGGTCCCTATGCGTCGCACATTCAGCACAAGGAAAGTAAAACATTTCCTCGCAACGCGGGGACTCCGCGGATCCACTGCCTCAACCCGGAATTTCGAAAAAAATATGGAATTACCCCCGCGACGCGCAACAACTTCTCAGATTTGTTTGCGTCGTTTTTATGATAATTTGACTTCACAAAAAGACCCAATTAAGTGAGGGGTATTTTTTTTTAATTTAAGGGATGACTATTTTCAGTAACTTATAACACTCAAATAAAATCCCCAATGTTGAAATAAAAGATCGCTCTCATCTCTCTCAAATTCTCTCTTCCTTCAGACCTCCATTGATGACAATTAGAGCTCCGAAAAGAAGGTCATGTTCTCAAGTTTCAAACTCAATTTAGTATCTTTATGATCGCTAAGGTATGGATTATTTGACTCTTGGTATTCTTTTCCCCATGAGGTCCCTCTAAAAGATGATTACTAAATCCCCCAAAACTAGGATTTTTCTTCTAACATGGTTCTTCTTTCAAAAACAAAATGATGAATCAATTGTGATGATTTGTGGTGAATTAATGTTCTTTAAGTATATATTTATGGTTAATTGATCATTTACTATAAGATTTTCCGAGACCCATGTCCTTCCCAAATTTCATGAAAACCTTGAATTGTTATGGTGAATTGAGTGGTCTACATGTTGCGTTTATATTATGCCGGATTGACTTACTATGCTTATTATATGTGCATGTTGAGTAAAGTTGATAGAAAGCATGGTTTTGACTAAAATGTCCTTTTCTCATGCTTGATGATTTTTGTGCATTAAATCCATACTTAGTACATGTGGTTTGTACTAACCCATATTTATTTCACTTTTTTCCCCAAATATTTAAGGTTTGGTCATTTGAGAAGTTAGTCGTCGATTACAAGAAAGACTTTGATCTTTTCCCAAGTCATTGGCGAGTCCTCATGTTCGGGGGCGTTGCCAAGTTCCAATCTATCTATGATGTTTCTTGTTTTGTTTTAGAAATATTCATTCCTTATTTTATCTTTGAAACAATTATTATAAGCCTATAGTGGCGTATTGTTTTTTATTGAATAGGTACAAACACTCCTACTCTTGTAGATGATTTACATGTGAGATGAGACTTTAGACTCTTATATGATTTGTTATGCTAAAAGAGAATTCTAAGTACACTTCACTACGTAAAGTAATTAATTTTTCCGCATTTTTTACCTATGATGTGCTATAATATATGATAAGGGCTAGTCTTAGTCCACTTAAAGGACGCCGCCGCCGGTTATGTCTTAAAAGTACTTTGGGTCGTAGCCATTCAAGACAATGATCACAACAACATCACACATGTTTATAAATAAGGACAACATCATCATAAATTCATATGAACATTTCATATTCATTTGTTCATATCATCCCTTACCAACAATCTCATCCCAAGCGTACAAGTGCAATGATCATGTGAAGCCCCATAACCCCACATAATCATTTAAACAAGGAAAGCGATCATATGTAATGTCTTTATTCATAATCATTTAAACAAGGAAAGCGATCATATGTAATGTCTTTATTCATATATCATAATAATCATGTGTAGTAATCATCACATATAGCAAATTAGAAAACTATCATGTTAATCAAACTAACCAACATCATGTAAGAACAACATCATATAGAGTCAACATATGTACATTTCATGATATCATAAAGAGAATAATATTATAAGAACAACCTCCTAGGGCTACCCTCAAGGACAACTTGTTCAATGTATAGGTAGGATCCCATACCCCTACCCACACTAAGAAGAAACGTTTAAGTCACCCTAGTTAGTGTTCAACTTCATTACTTCATTCATTCATTTTACTTTTGGGAACAATTTCCTTAACTGACATATACCATGTGAGCTAAATATGGAATCTGGTATGATGAAACCTACACCGAAAGAAGGTGATATACTTGCCAAGGTAGAACTAAAAGATAAACATATATTTCTAGGTGAATCCACTAGTTATTCTTCCAATGGAGTCAACTTAGTTAAGGAAATAGGAGATATGTATTGAACCTCGTATATGCCTACTAGCATTCAAATCCTCATCTCATCGGACCATTGGTCAATCTCCCTTCCATTGGGGAGTCAACACCTCTCATTGTCAAGTTCACTAGCTGTTAAGCTAAAGTCCCTTTTTGAAATCTATTTAAGCCTTTATTAATAATCATATCTTATTTTAGGCCATAGGAGATTAACCCTTTGTATATTCATAGTCATTAGCTCATTAGGTATTGCATGATAATTTCCTTTCATAACAATCCTTCATTTGTGAGATCAACATATCAGAGTCATATCATAGTAAGACACACAAGTGATTCATATTCAACCTTTTATCATCATTCCCTTAACATGATCTCGCAATTCACATAGCTAAGATATTTCATCACATTCATCATATCATCATCTTCCAAATCTAATTACATAAAATACTTCAATTGAATAGCATTATCAAGTATAAGTCATCATCATTGAAGTAAAGGATTCATGATCAGAAAGTCTTAAAACATAGCCTTCATAAGCCTCATTCAAGATTTTACATCAATCCAACCATATCATCCATCAATTTACTTATCAACATCTTCCAATAGTAACATATACAAACACTAAGTAAATTGTACCATCACAAATGAAATTATCATCAATTCATAAACTAGGGTTAGGGTAAAGGGTTCAATCATGAATTCCTCGAGACATAGATCAAATCTCAACAATACACGACCATAGGCAGTCCATGAATGAATTGCAATAGTTAAAATGATTCTATCAATCGGTACATCCATCAATTCCCATCAATTCATAAGCAAGATCCAAGATTTGGGGAAATTGGGGACAAGGACATGATCGACACGAAAATACCATTAATAAACAACAATTTCTCAACAAACTACACTTAACTAGCCATAGGTAATCACAATTTGTCATAATCAATCATCAATATCAATTTTAGAAGTAATCCCATTTGTTGAGAAAAAACCTTGGAATTTGGTTATTAGAATTCAACTTTGAATGTACCTCTTGGGGAAACTAATACCAAGATTAAAAAATACATACGTTAATGAAGACTTAATCCACGAAATTTGAGAAGAAAATTTGAGAACTTGGCCTTCTTCTCCAAGCTTCCGATGCTCTCCAATGGTGGTTGAGTAGAGAGAGAATTTAGAATGAAGTGACAGAGATTTGAGGAATTGATTTGGTGGTTAAAAATAACTACAAACTGACCCTAAATAAATATATAGTCACTCCCTAAATTACCTAAAAGATGCCTTACTTAATTGGGAATTTTTGTGACCCGATTGTGCGTCATCGGGGCAATTCCAAATATTTTTTCTAAAATCTGGGTCGAGGCAGTGAACCTCGTGAAGACCAATTACCGTAAGGAACTTCTTTTGTGCCTAGTGTAGTTTGCGAGACGCGTGACAGACATCAAATCTTGGCTGCACGCAGGCTGGTTTTGCAGCCTTCTTGCCAATGTTTGGGTCCTCCCCAAGGACTCTTTAGCTGGTCCGTAGGGAGTCGTTACTGGATGTTTGGACCATATATGACATACTTTACCTATTTAATGTATTTTCACAAGTTTTAAACTTCATATGACACTCCTAAACCTTCCCAAACATAGGGACGTCTACTAGTTTAATTCACTAGTTTCCGGACGTCAAGGTCTTTCTTTGATGCTTTGGTTCTACTACTTCCTACATCATTTAAATAGATTAATTTAGTCTTAGAAACATTATTGTAAGTCTTGGTTCATCATGTGAGGCTCTATATTAAGTCATGAACTTCCGGAGTGTTACACTTCATGAATGGAAGAATCCATGAATGAATAAGCTTCACATGCCTTTAATCAAAGCCTTTATATAAGCTTGAAACCTTGGTGCAAATAAATCATAGAATCTGTCGTCTTTTTCTCTTCTTCTTCCATGGTGATCTTGAGAGATTTTGAGAAGGAACGGTTTAAGTTTTGGAGTCTAGGGTCTAAATTGTTATTTTTTGTCACATCCGCGGAGCACTCCCTAGAAGTAACATGGCGTACTTGACCTCTCGGAGGTCTTATACAAGCCCCTAGTTATCATTCATCGCATTGTCATAGTAAATTTAACAGAAAATTTAAAACTCTTCAATACACATCACATGCTAGAAACATCCCTATATATATTTATATATCTATCTATGTTTCTATATCAATATATCTATATATATATATATATACATATATATATATATATATATATATATATGTATATATGGATAGATAGATAGATAGATAGATAGATAGATAGATAGATAGATAGATAGATAGATGTATAAAAATAAGTCATAATGCATATTTATACCTATATATATATATATATATATATATATATATATATATATATATA
>CM064970.1:36856584-37062589 GCA_032847665.1 Solanum chilense
GATAGAGAGATAGATAGATAGATAGATAGATAGATAGATAGATAGATAGATAGATAGATAGATAGATAGATAGATAGATAGATAGATAGATATTAAAAAATAAGTCATAATGCATATTTATACCTTAAGTCACTTTGCCATCTAGACTCAACATCATAAGAATACTTTAGGGACACGACTCTTACAACACAATACATAACTATACAATTCATAAGACTTTAAAGTAAGCTAAACATTAGGACATCTTTGGACTTAAGGATTCCTTTCCTTGAGCTTGAAAATCACATATGAAGCTAGACAATCATATAGATTTCCTTTAAGCATCCATAACCTACACTTTGTGTAAAAAATAGATAAGAATGGAATTAGTACAAGAATGCACCATGTATGGCAACCATGAAAAAACATGCATTTCAAATGGAAATTTTCTTGAAATTATACGTCATACCTTTTTGAGTAAGTCTTCATAAAACCTTTATATAATAGAATTTATATCATTCACATACCTCATATAGACATATTCAAAGTCCTATATCATATAATATCACATATAGAATTTAATCCATATTTGGGTGACTTTACAGTGAGTTATTTGCCTTAACAGTGAGCATTTGCTTCTTTACAGTGAACTTTTTCTTTTAACTCCTTAACCTTCAAAGAATCCCTTTAGTGATACTTGGTGGAATGCATCACCTTAAGGACAGAAGGAATCAATCATATATCATACATAAGCTATCACCTACCATCATAGAAACATAACATATCATAGACACATTTAAGTTAAGACTCCATTGTCTTTACAGTAATCTACATCAATTTGAACATATATTTACTTCACTTCACATAAATCATTATAAGATCTTATTCATTACCCCAATATTAGTCTACCACTACAATGTACATGTGAAGCGCCATAACCTCACACATACTTAGTAAGCCCATTATGAGACCACAAACCTTAACAGTCAATTCATACATCAACATTATAACTGATGACAACTTCATTCATGTCAACAACCTTCATCATATTGTCATTAAGACGAACATAGTGCATATAAAAATAAAGACCACATCATATAGATTCATACCATTCACACCTTCATAACAAGTATACCAATACTTTCAAGTCATGCATAAGGAACATATACATAGTCATATGCATTAGAACACCTTCCTAGGACTCCCTTGGATTGCTACTTGTGCAATGTATAGGTGGGTTCATTACTTCCACCTATCTTAAGTACCTTATTTTAGGTTATCCTAATGAGGGTTCTTAGTCATTTTCTTCCATTGTCGATTTTAGTTTAGGTAAACAATAGCCTTAACCGACATTAAGACCATGGGTTGTAAACATGAAATTTGGTGTTGTAGAGCCTTACACCAAAGGAAGGTGTTTTTACCTAGACAAGGTAGAACATTAACACATGCTAGCAAACTATATGAATTCAGTTAATAGATCCTACGTGTCAATCATAGTTTATGAACTTGGGGGTCGTCATGGAAACATCACTCTACACCCTTTTTGGGTCATGAGGCTATCCACCCCATGAGGACCGTTAGTGGACCCTTTAGTCTTCCCTCCTTAGGAAGGTGTCACCCCCTCATCTACAAGTTCACTCGATGATAAGATAAGTTACATTTATTTAAAATCCTTTATTTTCATTTCATTTAAACATATGCTTAGGAGCATCATCCCCTCATATGCTTAGTTTATAGGTCATAGATTAGAGCTCATCTATAACACTTCAAAAATCCAAGATGTATTCTAAAGCCTAACATAAGTGTCATAAGGTCTAAACAATGTTCTAAGGTACATTTTCATAAATATAAGTCATTTAGGAAGTCTAGAAACCACAACATCCAAGAACGTCCATGACGTTCGAAAACTAGTTCAATAAGGAACTAGCGTGCCTTAGCCAATTTGACTAGCTTTTAGGAGTCGGAAATTCATGAAATTTTGTGAAAGGTTGTCTAAAATGTGTTAAAGATGATTCATGTTTCAAACTTTCGGGTACAAATCCCCAAGGACCAAACAAGGTCTCTTGAAGAGGACCCTTCCATTATGGGGTCAAGGCTGCCTGGGCAGTGTTCACCCATGAAGGGGAACGATTGAACGTTTGTGGATCGACCGGGCGTCGATGCCATCCGTCGAAAAAAACTTAGACAATTCCTTGAATAATAATTTTTGCACAGTATCAGACAAAAACCACGTATGTGCAGCACAGAAGTGGGTAGGAACCGTTGACTCACAGACGGAAAGTTGATTGATGTCTCGTCTGTGAGGGATATGTAACATTTTGAAAATTGAAGATGTGTATTAAAGCCTAAAATAAGTGACATGAGGTCTAGACACTTTTTTAAGGGTCATTTAAATAAAAATAGTTCAATTAGGAAGTTTAGAAACCAAAACGTCCAAGGACGTCCGGAAACTTTTTCAAAGAGGTACTAGCGTGCCTTGGCCAATTTGAATAGTTTTTAGGGGTCAAAAATCTATTAAAATTGGTGACAGGGTCGCTAACATGTGTTTAAGTCGATTTTTGGTTAAAAAAATCTGTATACGACTCCCAAAGGACCAACCAAGGACCCTTAAGAAAGACCCTTGAACGTTGGTGTCAACACAACCTTGCCAATGTGTAACTACGAGATGCAGTCGACTATCCGTGTGTGGATCCTTTGACGAATGAGAATATAAGGGCCGCTCACTTGCAGATGGCCCAAGACATTACTACCCAAGCACTAGCAGACACCGCTCAAGCCCAAGCCATGATTGCCCAAGACAATAGGGAGGTTGTAACCCGAGCTCATTAACAAGTTACTACTATGGCTTCCCGTCTAAGGGATTTCACTCGGATGAATCCTCTTACATTCTAAGTGTCCAAGGTTGAAGAAGACCCCCAAGAGTTCATTGATTAAGTCTACAAGATACTCTTTGCTATGGGGTTATCTACTAGTGAGAAGGCCGAGTTAGCCACTTATCAACTTAAGGATGTGGCTCAAGCATGGTATGTGAAATGGAGGAACAATACGACATTAAGGGATGGTCTGGTGACTTGGGAGATCTTCACGAAGGCTTTTCTTGACGGGTTCTTTCCTAGGGTAAAAAGGGAAGCTAAAGTGGTGGAGGTCATCAACCTTCGCTAGGGAGGTATGAGTGTTCATGAATACTTATTGAAATTAACTAAATTGTCAAAATATGCTCCTTCTTTGGTTTCCGATCCTACATATCAAATGAGCCACCTTGTGATAGGGGTGTTGGAATATTTAAAAGAGGAGTTTCATTCGGCTATGCGACATGACAACATGAAAATTTCTCGTCTTAGGGTGCATGCCCAACATATGGAAGCGGAAATCTAAGAGGAAGAGTAGAGATGCAAAAAGGGCAATATATTTTGATGGTGGTTCTTCAAAGAATAGGCTTGAAATACAAGACAAGCCTAGAGTCAGGAAGTGGGTTTCTAGTAAAGTTCCTTCCAATTTTTAAGGCTAGTGGTGATAGTGTGTCTAACCTTAATCCTAAGAATGGAAGGGATTCTATGTCACCAACCAAGAAACAAACTTGTGGAAAGTGTGGGACGGAGCATTATGGTGATTTCCTTAAGGGAACGGATAATTGTTTTGGTTGTGGTAAAATTGGGCACAAGGTTAGGGATTTCACTAATGTGAGGAATAAAGACAAGGGTAGTGGTCAAGATCAAGCAAGTTGTTCAAATGAGGCTCCACAAAAGAATCACATCTATGGTGTCCGCTCTAAGGGTGAGAAAGAGACTTCTCCCAGTGTGATGACTGGTATGTTGAAAGTCTTATGTATTGATATATATGCCTTACTTGATCCCGGTGTTACCTTATCATTTTTTACTCCTCTAATAGCTAAAAATTTTGACATTTTGCCCAATATTTTGCATTAACCTTTTTAAGTGTTTACTTTGGTTTTGTGAGTTGGTTGTTGCAAAAAGATTGTATAAAAGTTGTCCTATAATTTTTCCCAATAGAGTTTATTATGTTGATATAGTACAACTTTATATGCTTTACTTTGATATTATATTGGGTATGGATTATTTGCATGCTTGCTTTGCTCAATTGATTGTAGGTCAAAGGTGGTGAAGTTTAACTTTCCAAATGAACTCGTTGTTGAGTGGAAGGGGGAAATTCTATTCCTAGAGGTCGTATCATCTCTTGTCAAAAAGCATGAAAAATGATCTCTAAAGGTTGTTTATATCACATTGTAAGAGTCCAAGATCTAGGCTCCAAAATTCCTCCCATTCAGTCGGTCCTCGTAGTGAGTGGATTTATGGAGGTCTTTCCTAATGATCTTCCCCGGTATTTCTCCTGAATGGGAAATTGATTTTGGTATCCATTTGCTACTGGATACAAATCCTATTTCAATTCCTCCTTATCAGATGGATGCGGCCGAATTGAAAGAGTTGAAGGTACAACTCAAGGATTTACTAGACAAAGGCTTCATAATACCTAGTATTTCCCCATGGGTTGCTCAAGTTTTTTTTGTGAAGAAGTACAATAGGTACATAAGAATGTGCATTGATTTTTGCCAACTCAATAAAGTAACTATTAAAAATAAGTATCCTCTCCCTCGGATTAACGACTTGTTTGATCAACTCCAAGGGGCAAGCTACTTTTATAAAATTGACTTGAGATCGGGGTATCATAACTTAGTGTGAGGGGTGAGGATATACCAAAGACAGTGTTACGGACTAGATATGGTCATTTTATGTTTCTAGTAATGTCCTTTGGTCTGACTAATGCTCCGACGGCATTTATGGACCTAATGAATAGGGTGTTTCGAAGTTACCTAGATTCCTTTGTCATTGCCTTCAATGATGATTTCTTGGTAATGAGGGTGATACATGAACCATTTGAGGGTGGTGTTGCAAGTACTTAAAGAATATCAATAGTTTTCCAAGTATAGAAAATGCAAATTTTTGTTGAGGTCGGTCATATTTCTTGGTCATATCATCTCTAGTGAGGGAGTTGAGGTTGACCCAACGAAAATGGAGATGGTAAAAAATTGGCCTAGACAATTGACTGCAACCGATATTAGAAGTTTCTTGCATGTAACAGGATATTATTGGAGGTTCATGGATGGTTTTGCATCCATTGCATCTCATTTAGCTAATTTGAGCCAAAAGTGTATGAAATTTGAGTGTTTTGAGGCATGTGAGCGAAGCTTCCAAATGTTGAAAGATAGGCTTACTTCCGCTGCTATGTTGACTTTACCGGAGGGTACAAAGGGTTTTGTTGTGTATTGTGATGCATCCCATGTGGGTTTAGGGTGTGTACTTATGCAACATGGGAAGGTGATAGACTATGCTTCTAGGCAACTAAAGGTGCATGAGAGAAACTATGCAACTCATGACCTTAAGTTAGCGGTCTTGGTGTATTCCTTTAAAATATGGAGGCATTATTTGTATAGTGTCCATGTTGACGTCTATACCGACAATAAGAGTCTCCAATGTTGTTGGGAATTCTCTAAGTCGTATGACTAAGGGTAGTGTGTCACACAGAGATGAAGCTAAGAAAAACATGTGTAAGGTTGGAAGATTGTCCAAATGGTTGTTTAATGGTTAATAATCACTCTGAGTCATCCTTGGTAGGTGAGGTAAAGTCTAAACAACATATTGATAAACCATTAGTGGAGTTGAAGAAGTCGGTACTTGGTAAGTTAAATGAGTCATTTTCCTTAGCGGGGGATGGTGTTTTGAGGAGCCAAGGGATATTATGTGTTCTGAAAGTGGATGGGTTGAGGGACCAGATCGTCGAGAAGCCCATGGGTCCCGCTACACAATTCATCCGGGTTCGACAAAAATGTACCATGATCTTAGGGAAATATTTTGGTGGGAAGATTTTTAGAAGGACATAGCAGAGTTTGATGCTAAGTGTCCAAATTTCCAACAAGTAAAGGCCGAATTTCAAAAGTCAGGTGGCTTACTAAAAGAAATCGAAGTTCCTATTTTGAACTAGGAAGACATAAAGATGCATTTTTTAGTGGGTTTGCCCTGGACTCAAAGGCAATATGACTCTATATCGGTGGTTATGGATGTGTTGACCAAGTCTTCTCATTTTATCCCTGATAAGTCCAATTATTTGGCGGAAGATTATGCTAGGATATTCATAGATGAGATTGTATTTCGCAATGGTATTCCATTATCCATAATATCGTATCGGGGTGCACAATTCACATCTAGGTTTTGGAGGTCATTCCAAGAAGGGCTAGGTACTAAACTGAAGTTGAGTACTGCTTTTCATCCCCAAACGGATGGGCAAGCAGAACATACTATTCAAACCCTTGAGGATATTCTTTGGGCTTGAATTATTGATTTTCAAGGGAATTGGGATAAGCATTTACCTTTGCTGGAGTTTGCTTAAAATAATAACTTTCACTCATCCATCTCCATGACTCCCTATGAAGCCTTGTATGGTAGGAGGTGTAGGTCTCCTATTTGATGGTTTGAAATGGGTGAGACTTCGCTTCTTGGTCCTATTTTGAGTTATAAGACATTGGAGAAATTTCATATCATAAGGAACCGGTTGCAAACGACCTATAGTCTGCAAAAGTATTATGCAGACCATAGGAGAAGGGATTTCGAATTTACAGTAGGAAATAAGGTGTATTTGAAGCATTCACCTATGAAGGGGGTGGTTAGATTTGGCAAGAAAGGGAAGTGACTTCTTGTTATGTGAGTCCCTATAAAATCTTGAAAAGTGTTGGTAAGGATGCCTATGAATTGAAATTTCCTCGTGAATTGGGTTCAGTTCATCCGGTTTTCCATGTTTCCATGCTTATAAAGTGTAGTGGTGATCCCGAGTCTATCATTCTTATTGAGGGTCTTGGTTTCAAGGATAATCTCTGTTATGAGGAAGTCTCGGTTCAAATTCTTGATAGGAAAGTAAAGAAATTGAGGAATAAAGAGGTGGCTTCCGTAAAGGTTTTATAGAAGAATCAACTACTTAAGGGTGAAACATGGGAGGCCGAGGACGACATGAATTCCCGTTACACTCATCTATTTGATAACTAAGATTAGTAGTTCTAACTAATAATGAATATAATGACTAAAATTGAAGTTGTTTCGTTTCATAGTGAAGTAATGCAAAATGTGCATTATTTATTTTGCTTTAAAGTGAATTACAGTGAAGTAGTACATTTGAACTTGAATTTTTTCAGTTTGGCTTGTTTGAGTTATCTTTTACATTTTGATATGGTGTGTATTTATTAAATGATATGTGGCATGTTTGTAAGTTGAACTTTGACATAATTGACTCATAAATGCTATGATTGAGCTCTAGTTGTTCTGAGAAGAATATTCCTCAAAATGTGATGTTGAGCCTCATGTGTGGTAGTTGAAGTTCTGAATTGTCTTTTGCCTTTAGATATGGCTGATGTTGTTATGTAATGTTGTTGGTTGGTCTGCTAGTCTTGTGTCTATTTCTTCCTTCAAAAGAATTTGTGTCATTCAGGGACGAATGTTCCTAAGGGGGGAATAATGTAACATTTCTAAAATAAAGATGTGTCTTAAAGCCTAAAATAAGTGTCATGGGGTCTACACACTATTTTAAGGGTCATTTTAATAAAAATAGGTCATTTAGGAGGTTTAGAAACCAAAATGATTTAGGACGTCCATGACGTCCAAAAACTTGTTCAAATAGGTACTAGCGTGCCTTAGCCAATTTGAATAGTTTTTAGGATTCGTAAATCCATGAAAATGGTGAAAGGTTGGCTAACATTTGTTTAAGTCAATTCGTGGTAGAAACGTCCGAGTACGACTTCCCACGACCAATCAAGGGCTCTGGAGGAGGACCTTGCACGTTGGTGTCAACACTGCCTGGACAATGTGTAACCACAAGATGCAATCGACGATCCGTGTGTGGGTCGATGGTGTGTCATTGCCAACCGTAGACCAACACTTAGACAAAAATTTTAAGGACCCCAATTGCATAGAATTTGATAAGAACGACAAATGTGCAGCACGGAATGGCACAATGACCATCGACTCACAGACGGATCATCGATCAAGATCTCGTCTGCGAGGGTATAATTTTCCTGAACGTTTTAACTTAGCTTCATTTAATTAGTTAAGGTACAGGTGGTTAATTAGGGGTTAAAGGAAATCTAATTAAGTTAATTAACCCCCCATATAAAGACCCCAGCCCCATTAATTTAATTACAACTCTCAAAAAAACTCTCTTCCTTCTTTCTTGTTTCTCTCTCTATTAGAAGACAGCATTGAAGACAAGCTAGGGGAGGAATTTAGGGGATATAAAGGGAATATTTCACCATCAAATATTTATCAAACGTTAAGATATGGGATCTAATTCACCATTGAGACTTCTTTCCTCAATGAATTCTATCAAAGTATTTTCAAAAGTTGAGTTTTCATATGGCTTCTTCTCCATCTCAAAAATCATGTTGTGAATTGAATTGTTTATGGTTTCATTTGGATAATATGAATAGATTAATACGTACTCTAACTTAATTACAATATATCTTTATGGTTTTGTCTAGTTTGTGGATGATGACCCTCAACCCTTAAACCCTAGGTTTGAACTTGATATGAATTAGGTTGTATTTGATTCAATTGACTCGGTTATTGGTTGAATCACTATAAGATGATGTTTGCATGCTAATAATAAATGTATTAGGGGGAATTGTAGTCTTTTCATACTATTTCTTGATAAGTGATCTAGATTGTAATGTAAGTTGTGAATTAGCCTAAGTATCTTGTTCTAAGTTATGATCTAGTACTAAATTGTGATACATTGATTCTCCTAGACTTATTATCATGTTGGTTATTGAATTATGTTGATTTTATGACCTATTGGTTTGAAATAAGGGTTGATGGTAAGACCTTGGTGATGAGCTATGAAGGAGACTTTGCGAGTCTTATAATCCTTGTTCTTTACTTCAATTTATGATTAAGTGTGATTGAATCATGATGTTGTATTGGAGTATATATTGTGTTAGGATTGATAGGGTTTGTATGATGTTAAATTGAAATTTCTTGACTATGGTTGTGAGGTTGAGTAAGATGTGAATGTTATAAGGATGGTGATGCTTACCAATGCGCCTTATTATAAGGTGATATGTAATGTGTTAACCTCACTTGTATGAATTGTTTTGAAAGGATTTATACATATGAAATTCTTATTGAGATATTGATGATGATTATTATACAAGGGTTAGACCCTATGACCTAAACTAAGTTATAATTTTTAGTAAAGGATCAAAGATATTTCAAAAGGGGTCTCTAGCTTAGCCCCGAGTGAACTAGGGTGAAGAGTGTCCCTTACCACATAGCAGAGGTAGGATGACAAATGAACTCTTGAGATTGGAGAATGCAATTCATGTAGCATAAATAGGGTCCCAATTAAATCTCCTAGTTCTTGAACTATGTTGCCCCCATAGGAATACTAGCTAGTTGATCAACGCAGCTACTATATTTATGCATTGGTACTACTTTGGCAAGTAGTTCGCTTTCCTTCTTTGTAGGTTTTATGTCACTAGATTCCACATTATCTCATGTGGTCTATGTCGGTTAGAGCAATATGTTCCCAAAGAGGTAATAAACTAAAGGTTTGAACTCTAACTAAGATGACTTAAGGGGTATAACTTAGTCTAGGTAGGGACAAAGTAGGATGTTGGTCATGATTCTTCTTGGGTTACTTGATTGGGTAAGGTTATGGGGCTTTACTTGGTCATTACAATTGTTGACTTGATAGGGGTTCATGGGTAATTGACTTGCTTTGTTTAAAATGAAATGTACTCTTATTCATGCTTATTGTTACTATGACTTGATGATAGAGTTACATGAATATGTATTCAATTATATGATATCCATGACTGACTTGACTAAACTTGATGTTCTTGTTCATGTGATGTACGTGCCTAAGAGTAAATAAACATGTCCTATTTAAGAAAGATGTGAATGATTACCAAGCCCTGATGAATCCTCCTCCTTTGACGTATGAGAACATAAGGGTCCCTATCTTCCAAATGGCCCAAGCCATTACTACCCAAGCACAACCTGCCACTACTCAAGACCAAGCCATGAGGACCAAAGCTAATCGGGAGGTTGTACCCTGAGGACATCCACGAGGAGCTAGCATGGCCTTTAATCTAAGGGATTTCACTCGGATGATACCTTCTAGTTTTTATGTGTCCAAGGTTTAGGAAGACCCCCAAGAGTTCATTGATTAAATCTATAAGATCTTATATGCTATGGAGTTGTCTACTAGTGACAAAGTCGATTTATCCACTTATCAACTCAAGGATGTGGCTGTAGCATGGTATATCCAATTGAGGAATAGGTCGTTAAGGGGTGGACCGATGAATTAGGAGGTGTTCAATAAGGCTTTTCTTGATCTGTTCTTCCCTAGGGAGAAGAGGGAAGCAAAAGTGGGGGAGTTCATCAACCTTCGCCAAGGAGGTATGAGTGTGCATGAATACTCATTGAAATTCACTAAATTGTTAAATATTCTCCTTCTTTGGTTTCAAATCCTAGAGATGAAATGAGTCGTTTTGTGATGGGTTTTAGATGATTTTCAAGAGGAGTGTCATTAGGCTATGATACATGACAACATGAACATTTCTCGTCTTAGGGTGCATGCCCAACATGTGGAGGAGGCAAGGGATAAGAAGAAGAGTTGAGATGCTAAGAGGGAAAGATATTTTGATGGTGGTTCTTCAAAGAATAGGTTTGATATACAAGACAATCCTAGATTTAAGAAGCGGGTTTCTAATCAAGTTACTTCCAAGTTCCTAACGATAGGTGCGATAGGGTGTCTAACCCTAAGCCTAAGAAGGGAAGGTATTCTAGTTCACCAACCAAGAAGCCAACTTTTGGAAAGTGTGGCAAGAAGCATTATGGTGATTTCCTTAAAGAAATGGATAATTGTTTTGGTTGTGGTAAAAGTGGGCACAAGGTTAAGGATTGCCGTAACATGAGGGGTAAAGACAAGAGTAGTGGTCAATCTCAAGCAAGTGGTTCAAATGAGGCTCCAAAGAATAACCGCTTCTATGCTCTCCGCTCAAGGGGTGAAAAAGATACTTCTCCCTACATGGTGACCGGTATGTTGAAAGTCTTCTCTATTGATGTATATGTTTTACTTGATCCCAATGTTACCTTATCATTTGTTACTCCTCTAATAGCTAAATTTTTTTATATTTTTCCCTATATTTTATTTGAACCTTTAATAGTGTCTACTTCGGTGGGTGAGTTAGTTGTTGCAAAAAGAGTGTATAGAAATTGTACTATAATGTTGCCCAATAGAGTTTCTTATGTTGAAATAGTAGAATTTTATTTGGTTGATTTTAATATCATTTTGTTCATGGATTGGTTTCATGCTTGCTTTGCCTCTTTTGATTATTTAACTTTCCAAATGAGCCTTTTGTAGAGTGTAAGGGGGGACATTATATTCCTAAAGGTTCCATCATCTATTTTGAAAGATTGATAAATGATCTCTAAAGGGTGTTTATACCATATTGTAAGAGTCCAAGATTTTAACTCTGAAATTCCTCCCATTGAGTTGGTCCCCGTAGTAAGAGAATTTCTGGAGGTCTTTTCTAATGATCTTCCCGGTATCCCTTCGAACGGGAAATTAATTTTGGTATCGAATTGTTACCAAATACAAATCCATTACAATTCGTCCGTATCGGATGGATCAGGACAAATTGAAATTGTTGAAGGTTCAACTAAAATATTTACTAGAAAAAGGCTTTAGTAGACCTAGTATTTCTCCATGGTATGCTCCGGTATTGTTTGTGAAGAAGAATGATGGGTCCTTAAGAATGTGCATTGATTATCGCCAACTCAATAAAGTCACTATTAAGAACAAGTATCCTCTTCCTCGTAATTACACATTGTTTGATCAACTCCAAGGGGCAAGCTACTTTTCTAATATTTACTTGATATCGGGTATCACCAACTTAGGGTGAGAGGTGATGTAACAACCCTAAAAATGGATATGCTAAGCAATGCTTAATGTGTCTAGAATGCCAACGATTAGACCGGGTTCACACGAAATGATGCGCGTAGAACCACACCTCGGAACCCTATCTACATCAAAGCCAACTAACTGGGGATTTATTTTAGATAGTAAAGTTTGGGTGCAACCATGTAGGACTCTCGAATATGAAGATTTACTCAAAGGTGTCTTTACCGGACTTAAAGAGAGGAAATATTACGTTTGGAGGGTATAGGGGTAAAATGGTCTTTTTTTCGGATAAGGGTAGTATCATAATTACCCTAAATCTATAATTAATTATTTAATTAATAAGGTGGAGGGGCATTTTGGGAAGAGAGGGCCTAAATTGGGGCTCTTGAAGTGAAGTCTTGCTCCACCCGGGTTCGAACCTAGGTGGAAGCAATGAATTAAATTATTTTTATTTTAATTTGGTAAATAATGTAACTAATTTATATTTATTAGTTATAGCTTATTTAAAATAAAAGGATATCAGATTTTTAATAATTAAATAAAACCTTATTTGACTAAGTCCTAAACTATATTCCTAAGCCTAAGAAAACATTCTCTCCCACACTCGTCTCTCTCTCTCTCTCACGTCTCTATCACTATCACTCACATTTTTCTATGCCAAATAACGTACAAAAACAGTAGGTAAACAAAAGTTCTTCACACTTGAAGAACTTACAACGAAAATTATAAGCAAACAACTAATCAAACACGTTAGGCAAAGAGAGGGTTTCTCTGTCAAGTTGGTGTTGAAGCTATTGGATTTGGACGTGTTTTTAAAAGGGTTCTTCGGGAAGAAAGTCGAGGTTTGAACGTCAAAAACGTATGGGTTCTCTTCTCTCTTGGTCCATTTCCAAAGAGACCCCTTAAGGTTCAGAATATTTATTCCGAAAACTAGGATTGTTCCCCGTTGCATGTCCCTATCACTATCTCCCATTGAATCATAGGTTGGTTATGTTTGCTAGTATAAAACTAGGGATCAAACTTGTTTTCGTGATAATTATGTGTTTATATGTTTGTTTGGAATTATGTGACTTAAGTTGATGTTTCTGAAAATGTAACTACGTGTGTATGTGTATGTTGTCGTGGCTATTTTTCATGGTTTAGGACTTGAAATCGCATGATAGTTCTTTATATTTCATGTACACATGTTGATGTAAATGTTATGTTAATATGATTTGAAATGTCCCTGATTTGAGGGATAATGTCTTGGCT
The DNA here is from genome assembly GCA_032847665.1 of Solanum chilense. Classification (NCBI taxonomy): domain Eukaryota; kingdom Viridiplantae; phylum Streptophyta; class Magnoliopsida; order Solanales; family Solanaceae; genus Solanum; species Solanum chilense. Next base: position 36,869,779 of record CM064970.1, read on the forward strand.
AAACGAATACATTAAGACGCACCTAAAAAGTTCTAAATGCACTATGAAATTCCCCTAAAAACTAAGGTGTAACTTGATGAAAGGATGCTGAAAAATTAAAAGAAAATTTACAACTTCTATTATTGAATTTCGGTTAGCAAAGAGGGTTCAAAATGTTGAAAAAATTAATTAAAACAAGTGAGGTCATGTATATTTTAAACCGTGACCACACCATGTTAAAAACCATGAATATAAATAAGTAAAAATAAAATGTCGAAGTGGAGACTGAGCCCACAACCTCTTGAATGAATGAGATATTTAGGTTGAAAATACAGGAGAAAATAAAATATGGAGAGTGGGGATTGAACCCACAACCTATTGAATGGCTGAAGACTGAGGAGGACAATAAAAGAGAAAATAAAATGTGGAGAGTGGGGATTGAACCCACAACCTCTTGAATGGATGAGAGACTTAGGAGAAAAATAAAGGAGGAAATAAAATGTGGAGCGTGGGGATTGAACCCACAACCTCTTGAATGGATGAGACAGAGAGGAGAAAAATAAAGGAGAAAATAAATGTGGAGAGTGGGGATTGAGCCCACAACCTCTTGGATAGGTGAGAAACTTAAAATTGAAAGAAAAAAATTAATGATGTTGTGGGGGATTGAAACCACAACCCCTTGCCTTAAAACGAAAAAAGGGAGCAGAACAAAAAACAAATATTATGGGGTTGATGGGAATCGAACTAGAGTCTCCCAAATCTGAAAAATGCAATTATCAAAGTTTAAAGTAAGATTAAGTGTTGTTCAATGGATTCAAAATTAGTTTCCCTTGCCCAATTCCATAATGACACATAAGTCATACGTAAACAAATAGTTAATGAATACTGCCTCTAAAAATCAAAATCAATATCATGGCATATCTACAAGATGCATAAGTCTTGTACCACATAATCTTGGGTAAATATGAATCACTTAGACAAACTATGAATGAAGTCTCATGGCTTGTATGTGTTGACTCATAAGTCTAGTATAAGTTTAAAAGTAAATGAACCTAAGATGTATGTGATGAAATGATGGGGTTAAGTAAGAGTGTGAAACACACTAAATGGCCAAGTGCATTGGTATATGATAAAATGAACATTTAGGTAAAGGGGTGAGTTATTATGAACATCAAATGTGCTATAGATGATGAATGTGGTGACAACATTATAAAAGGCTAATGTGAAAGATGAGAGAAATCTCAAATGAGCCTAAGTAAATGTAACCAAAACGTACTCACCTATGAGAGTGTAAAGTTAATGAAGAGACCAGTCTCTATGAACACACTAATTAAAGTATTGAAGTTAATGCATATTTAATACTAATGACGAGATGAGAAATCATCTAATGAGCTATGACGTCCTTTTACTAGAAGACAACTTCCATGACGTATGAATTGAATGTAATGGAACTTTATACTAAGCACCGATAGACTAGCTATGAGCGGTAATGCCTTCTTTCATGAAGGTCGTAGGTTCACGTAACTCTCATAAGATGAGACTATCCAGCATGCCACGTATGGTTCTCTTTATATATACTAGTCTTCGAACCTATACTGCCAATATAGGGATCTGGCGGGGTTCAATTCCCTTCTACGCTAGAATTTTTTGGGCCACTTTGGCGGTGATCCCACCTTTTTTGGTGTGGGGTTTCATGATTCTCACATTATCTATGTCGGTTAAAGTTAAAGTTCCCAATGAATGAATGAGGCCATCCTGAAATGATTCCCATAAGGAAATGAATGATACCAAAGGTGTTAGGATAGTATAATCAAGAGGTGAGTTAGATTCAATTAATGACATTAGGTCATTTTTTGTCTTTGCTCAATGAACCTGATGAAAGTTAAAACCTACATCCTAGGTATAGTTCGTGTTTACACTGGACTATGAATAAAATTAAATTAAGTGCGTATGAATGAATGAATCAAACTCTGCATATATGGTTCTCTTTATATATACTAGTCTTCGAACCTATACTGCCAATATAGGGATCTGGCGGGGTTCAATTCCCTTCTACGCTAGCATGTTTTGGGCCACTTTGGTGGTGATCCCACCTTTTTTTAGTGTGGGGTTTCATGATTCTCACATTATTGAAAGATTACGACATGATTGTTCTCTATCAACCCGGCAAGGCCATTGTGGTTGCGGATTCTATAAGTTGTATGACTATGGGTAGTGTGTCTCACAAAGATAAAGCCAAGAAAAACCTAGTGAAAGATATTCATTGGTTGGCTACGTTGGGTGTAATGTTGGAAGATTCTTCGAATGATTGTTTTATGGTCCATCATAACTCTGAGTCATCCTTGGTTGTGGAGGTAAAGTCTAACAACACCTTGGTAAACCATTGATGGAGTTGAAGGAATCAGTTTGCAGTAAGTTTAATGAGTCATTCTCCTTAGGGGGTTGGTGTTTTGAGGTACCAAGGAAGATTGTGTATTCCCAAGGTAGATAGGTTGAGGAATCATATCCTTAAGGAAGCCCATGGGTCCCATTACTCTATTCATCTGGGTTCGACAAAAATGTACCATGACCTTAAGGAAGTATTTTGGTGGAAAAGTTTGAAGAAGGACATAGAGGAGTTTGTTGCTAAATTTCCCAATTGCCAACAACTGAAAGCCAAAAATTAAAAGTTGGGCTGCTTACTGCAAGAAATCCAAGTTCCTACTTGGAAGTGGGAAAATATCAACATGGATTTTGTAGTGGGTTTGCCTCGGACTCAAAGGCAATATGACTCTATATGGGTTGTTGTGTATAGGTTGACCAAGTCCGCTCATTTTATTCAGGTCAAGTCTACATATCTGGCGGAAGATTATGTTAGGACCTTTATAGATGAGATTGTGTGCCGCCATGGTATTCCATTATTCATCAAATTGGATCGGGGTGCACAATTCACATCTAGGTTTTGTAGGTCATTCCAAGAAGGGTTGGGTACTAAGGTGAATTTAAGTACCGCTTCTCATACCCAAACGGATGGTCAAGCAGAGCGTACTATTCAAACTCTTGAAGATATGCTTAGGGCTTGTATTATTGATTTCAAGGGAAATTGTGATAAACATTTGTCTTTTGTGGAGTTTTCTTATAATAATAGTTTTCATTCATCCATCTCTACGGATCTCTATGAAGCCTTGTATGGTAGGAGATGTAGGTATCTTTTTGGATTGTTAGAAGTTGGTGAGCCTTCGCTTCTTGGTCCCAATTTTATTTGTAAGGCTTTGGAGAAAGTTCATGTCATAAAGAATCGGTTGCAAACAACTATTGAAGGGAAAAAGTCTTATGCCCATCATAGAAGAAGGAATTTGGAGTTTGAAAAAGGTGATAAAGTGTATTTAAAAATTTTGCAGATGAAGGGGGTGGTTAGATTTAACAAGAAAGGTAGGTTGAGTCATCGTTACGTTGGTCCCTATGAAATCTAGCAAAAGGTTCGTAATTTTGCCTATGAATTGAAACTTCCTAGTGAATTGGCTTCGTTTCATCCGGTTTTCCATGTTTCCATGCGTAAGAACTATATTGGTGATCCCGAGTTTATTCTTCCTATTTAGTGTCTTTGTGTAAAGGATAATCTCTCTTATAAGGAAGTCCCAGTTCAAATCCTTGATAAGCAAGTAAAGAAATTCAGGAATAAAGAGGTGGCTTCGGTAAAGGTGTTATGGAAGAATCACCTAATTAAGGGTGCAAAATGGGAGACCTTGGCCGACATGAAGTCCTGTTACCCTCATCTATTTGATAACAAAGGTTAGTAGTTCTTAATAATAATGGAAATAATCAATAAAAGTAAAGTTGCTTTGGTTTTTAGTGAAGTTTAGCAAAAGGTGCATTTTAAATGTATGTACGGTGCATTACACTGAAATTATGCATTTGTACTTGAAATTGTAATTTTGCTTGTTATGAGTCATGTTGTGCATTTTGGTATAGTGAGTCTTTATTAAATGATATGTAGCATAATTTTATGTTGAACTTTTACATAAATGTTATGTTGAGCTCTTGTTGTTGTGAGAAGGATACTGCTCATAACGTAATGGTGATCCTTATGTGTGGCAATTAAAGTTTTGAATTGCCTTGTGTAATTTATATGTTTGATGTTTTTATGTATTGTTGTGAGTTGAGCTACTAGTCTTGAGTTTATTCCTTCCTTCAAAAGATTTTAGTGTCGTCCGGGAACGAATGTTCCTAGGGGGGATAATGTAACACTTCAAAAATCCTCGACGTTTTCTAGAGACTAACATAAGTGGCATAAGGTCTAGACACTGTTTTAAGGTCCATTTTAATGAATATAAGTCATTTAGGAAGTCTAGAAACAAAAACATCCTAGAACGTCCAAGAAGTGTTCATGACGTTCGAAAACTAGTTCAATGAGGTACTAGCGTGCCTTAGCCTATTTGACTAGATTTTAGGAGTCTAAAATTCATGAAATTCAGTGGAAGGGGGTATAACATATGTTAAAGACGATTCACTGTTGAAACGTCCATGTACGACTCCCGAAAGACCAACCAAGGGCCCTTGAGGAGGACCCTTGCATTATGGGGTCAAGGCTGCTTGGGCAGTGTTCGCTCAGGAAGGGAAACTTGTGGATCGACAGGTCGTCGATGCCATCCGTCAATGAACACGTATACAATGACTTGAAGGACCCATATTTAAACAGAACCAAAACCACAGATGTGCAGCATGGAAGAGGGTAAGAACCGTCGAATCACCGACGGACTACCTATCGGGGTCTCGTCTATGTGGGATCAAATTTGCTACAGGTTTTCACTTAAATCCAATTAATTAATTGAGGGGTTAGGTAATTATTTAGGGGATTAGGTAAGCCTAATTAAGTATATTACCCCCCATATTAAGACCCCAACCACATTAGACTAATCACAACTCTCAAAACAAAACTCTCTTCCTTCTCTCTTGTTTCTCTCTCTAGTGGAAAACACCATTGAAGACAAAGCTAGGGAAGGGTTTTAGGGGCCGTAAAGTGGAGAATTCCCCATAAATTGTTCACCAAACATTAAAGTATGGGATCTAATTCACCTTTGACACCTTTTTCCTCAAAGGGTTCCTTCAAAGTATTTTCAAAAGTTAAGTTTTTATATGAGTCTTTCCCAATCTCAAAATTTATGTTATAAATTGATCTTTTAATGAATTATTTTTGATATTATGAATGGATTAAAATGTATTCTAATTTAATTGTGATATATTTGGATGGTATGGTCTAGTTTGTAGAAGGTAATTCCTAACCCTTAACCCTAGGTGTTGATCTTAATATGAATTAGGTTGTATTGGTTCAATTCACTTGGTCATTGGTTAAATTACTAATAGATGATGTTGTTACACTAATCATTAAGGAGTTAGGGTGATTTTTATTCTTTCATGCTAGTTCTTGAGAAGTTGATCTAGGTTATAAAGTATTTTGTGAATTGACCTAAGTATCTTGCTTTAAGCTACGAATTAGTATTAAATTGTGATGTAGAGATTTTTATAGTCTTGTTATCATGTTGGTTATTGAGTTATGACTATGTATACCCAAATTGTGTTGAATTGAGTGTTTGTGGTAAGACCTTGATGATAAACAATGAAGGAGACTTGGTAAGTCTTATGATCCCTATCCTTTATTTCAAATTGTGGTTAATTTTTATTAAGTCATGATGTTGTATTAGAGTATGTCTTTTATTACGATTGACATGGATATATGATGTTGAATTAAAATGTATTGGTTATTATTGTGAGGTGTTCGCTTAAGATGTTAATGTTATAAGGAGGGTGAATGATTTATCAATGTGTCTTATCATGATATGAGATGTTAATGTGCTAACTTTACCTATATGAATTGTAATGAAAGGGAAATACTTATACAATTCCTATTGAGCTATTATTATGATGATTTTAATGCAACGGTTAGACACTATGACCTACAATAAGCTATGATGATTAATAAAGACATTAATAAAAAACGGACTCTAGCTTAGCACCAAGTGAACTAGAGTGAGGAGTGCTCCTTCCCACATAGGAAATATAGGATGACTAATGTACTCTTGAGATTAGAGACTACAATTCATGTAGCACAAATAGGGTCCCAACTATATCTCCTAGTTTTTGAACTATGTTTCCCCCATAGGAATACTACCTAGTGGATCCACGTAGTTGCTATGTTCATGTTTTGGTACTACCTTGGCAAGTAGTCTGCCTTCCTTTAATGTAGGGTTTCGTGCACCGGATTCCATACTAGCTAATGTGGTCTATGTCTATTAAGGCAATATGTTCCCAAAAGTTAAAATGTACTAAAGGAATGAACTCTAACTATGATAATCTAAGGGGTCTAGGTTAGTCTAGGTAGGGGTATGGGACTCTACCTACGCATTGCACTAGTTATTCTTGAGGGGAGTCTTAGGAGGATGTTTTTATGTATGGTTATGCTTATAATGGTATATGTTATATATATGATGAACTTGCACATTATTGGTACTATAGGTTAATTAGTCTCACTTATAAATATGTGTTGGTTTACATTGTTAAAGTAAGATGATATGTACTCTTCAAATGCTATATTATGTAAAGTAGGATGTTGGTCATGATTCTTGTAGGGTTACTTGTTTAGGTACGATCATGGGGCTTTACTTGGTCATTGCACTTGTTGACTTGATAGGGGTTCATGGGTAATTGTATTTCTTTGGTTATGATGAAATGTACACTTATTCATGCTTGCTGATAATATGACTTGATGATAGAGTAACTTGAATATGTATTCAATTATATGATATGCATGATTCACTTGGCTTGACTAGACTTGAAGTTGTTGTTCTTTGGATGTACATGCCAATGAAAAAATTAACATGTCCTATTGGATGGTATGGTATTGTTGAAAGTGCATAAAGGCTTTTAAATGAAAAGTACATTCTTTATGATGTCTCTCTTTCTTAGCAATTTTCATATATGTGCGCATATGGTCTCATACTTGGTACAATTGGTGTACTCACCCCATTTCATCCTTTTCCCCACTATTTTAGGTTCCGGTCATTGAAGGGATTTTTGAGATGACATTGAAGAAGACATGGATATCTTGATCATCCAAGAAGGGTAGGTCCTCATCTTCCGAGGGCTATGCCACTATCTAGCTTATGAGGTTTTCTTAGTTAAAGACTTTTATGGTTCTTTCTTTTCCATTTCGTATGAAACGTTATATAGCCCATGTGAGGCATTCTTACTTTGATGTATGGATTATGCCCAAGTTCTTACACTCTTATTAGATGGTTATGAGATGCGATGACTATTATGACTATGTTATCTTTTACATATTTATGTGCAATAAAAGTAGAAGAATAAGTAATCTTTCTATACGAAGGGTCTACGTATACTCGATATCTATAAACTATGTGTATATATAGGTCTATATAAACCTCCAAGTATGAGTAATGAAAAGTTTTAAATTTTTCTGCCTTTTGACATATGAATGTAATGTGTAAGCTAAGGAGCTAGTGTTAGTCCTCAAACAGGATGACTACGCCGGTTACGTATAAGGTGCAAAACTGGATGTGATATCATCAAACTAAATCATCTGAGAAATCCTTTCACATGGACATATCATATGTATTAGAACTATCTAGTTAAGGATACACTTGAGTACATCTTTCAAGGCCCCTCTATTGACTAGATCATCATTCATGTGTGTGTGTATACATATATGTGAGTAATCCTTTCACATAAATACATTAAGGACACACATTACCGTACATTCATATTCATGCACATTGAAACCAAAACTAGGAACTATCCTAACAAGGCACACATGTGCAATGCATATGCAAGGTCCCATACCCTTGCCCATACTAATACGCATATCAAGTCATCCTAAATAAGGAAACACATATCATACTTTCATAGACATAAGCTTAACCTGCATAGTAGTATACACTACTGAATATGAGAACTACCTTTCATTTAGACACCATGACCTATACTACTTGTAAGCATGCATATAGAGTGTTGGTGTGTGTACATTGGTCAATATGATCACATAATGTCCATTAGCAACATATTGAGGCAATCACCCTCTTTTAGGAGACAAGTAAACTTCATATTACACTTAAGACTCCTAACTTTTGCTATTCATGCATTCACATAGGTGTACATAGGTAAGGATTATTAACAATTTTAAATCATCAATTGCATCACCTACACTTTACCCTAACAGAAATATACACGTTCTTATACAATAGGCAATACAACCTAGATCACAATTAGAATAGGAAAGTAGGCATAAGCTTCACATAGTGTGATCATTATAACCACATATTAATATATTCATCAATTGGCTTCCAAGTCCATAATCAACACATTCATAGAGTAACAAGAAGTAAACACCGCCACCATAAGTGCACCATACTACACAATGCCATACAAGGCTTCATAAACTACAATAATATAGAAAAGTAGAGAAATTGAAGAGTAGAGCAATTTTTACCAATCCTTTAGCCTTTGGTCATAATTGATAATTACTACTCTTTCATCAATAAATCAAGTATAGGACAGTAAGTAAAGGGATACTAACATAATAGAATTCATGCTTTAATAATGACAAAATTTAGGTCATATTAGGTCCATTGCATATTCAATTTATAGAATGTGAAGGGAATTTGACCTCTTACCAATTCTTCCTTACTTTGATTATCAATTTTTCATACTCATAATTATCAATAATGCTGATACGCTCAAACTTACTTCTGAAATAAGAAGTAAAGCGGTCGTATCAAGTAAAGATCCCAACTAATGAGGTTGGGATCGTTCCCGCGAGGAAAATAGTTCAGACTTACCTTCAATCTATTATTACTACTATTTAGTCAATTATTTCCATAGAAAACAAAATACAATAAAAGGGGGGGTTTTATTTATAAATTAATGAAAAGAACTACCTAAATTAAAGTAAACAACTAAAAGATTCAAATCTTGGAGTTTAATCAATTAATAAAAGTAACTAGGGTTTAAGTGTTCCCCACATGTTCCTAACTTGATAATTCTAACTAAAACCATTCTTTCCTAGTATCTTGCATGCAAAGTGATAAGTTATGTATTTCTAAATACTTGGTCCGGCATCTAGAATTTTTCACTTCGCACCTTGATTTGGTTACGTGTGTTGCTATACTAACCCTTACCTTTACCCCATATTAAGCATTCTATTCGATATTTGGCTAAGTTATTACCTCGTACGAATCAATACTATCCTATTAGATAGTATACACTAAGTCTATGTTGATATATCTTTTCCTATTAACTACCTCCTTGGTCCAGCAAGAAGCATTAAGGCGAGTTCTAACGTTGGTCATCTGTTCAAAAGACTTCTAAGCGAAAGAATTATCAGTACATGCAAGACATTATTTTAAAATTGTTATTTTAGTTAGATTTTATCTTATAATTCACCCATGGTTGCCACAACCCTAGTTATGTAGCTTAGTTACCCATAGTCATAATCACAATATTCATATATATTATATAAGAATTCACACACTTACTTCAATGAGAAAGAATAAAATCTAGAAATCTACATGATTAATCGACAAAATCACCAACAATCAACTCCTAAGAAAAGTGTAACAGTCCAAAGTGTAATATCCAAAATAATCTACTCACAAAGAATCTAACATAAAAGTTTCTAATAACTGAGAGTCTAACTATCTGAGAGTGTAATAAACAAAGAGTCTAACCCCCAAAAACGAGGTTTTTTGAACTATTTATAAAAAACAAAACCTAATCAAAGAAGGAATCTATTTGCAGAAAATGTGTCAATACGCGGTTGGGTCTACAGACCTCGCGACGGGTCATCGTGGTCACGATGGGCCGTCATGGACTCCGTCGTCCCATACTTTGCAAATTCTTATTCTTCTCTCTTCATTACCCTCGACGGCAGGTATGACGGATAGTCATAGGCACAACGGTCCATTGAGGGTCTCCGTTCCATAACACTTAAACTCTTGGAATTTGGGTAATGAGACTACTTCTCTGATCTTCACGACGAACCAGCAGGACGGACCGTCATGGCTACGACGATCCGTCAAGTACTCCATAACCCCTCACTTGGTCAGACTTCCCCATTTTCCTTCAGCAACTTCACTACGATGCCACCTACGGACCGTCACAGGAACGACAGACCATCACAAGCTCCGTAGGTGGTAACTTTTCTGCATTTCTTGCTCAAAAACTTCCACGTTCATCTTTAGACAGATTTCCTGCAATTAAAGAGAAACTCACATAAAAATTAATACAAAAAGGCTTTTTGACACACACTAAACTTAAGGAAAAAGCATTAAAAATACCGTAAAACTATGGTATATCAAATGTACATAGAAGATAGTAGTTAAAGAGAGCATAACTTAAATGAAATCCTACTACAATTACCAAGAAATCGAAATTGGAGTGAGCATCATAGAATTACAATCGAGAGGAAATAGAGATCAAGTCTTCAAGATTCAATCCACATTGGATAACAGCACATAATTCATCATTATAATATATTATAGTCAGTAGCTAAAAGACAATTAACACTACAAATGATTATGAACCAATTACCATGGATTTGAGATACATAGAACTACATTAGCAACTTTAGAAGATAGTAGAACATGAATCAATATTATCAAATCCTCAAGCCTTAATCCACAAATCATCCATTACTTATAATTCATAATTTATATTCATTATTGACAGTAGTAAACAATCAATTTTGCATAATTGAATTCCACATATATACCTTATAAAGGCAATGATACAATGAACACATAAAGATCTAAACCTTTGTTTAAATCTTCATACATTGATCCACATGGATCTTTCATCATCAATACACGTAAATAACAATGTACATAAGCAATTCAACATAATAGAATCAGAATTCAATCAATAACAAGACATGATCACAATGCCCATGAAAAGGCTAAACCGAATTTGGGAAGGGACATGGTTTCATCATGCAATTTGATAGAAAATCACATTCAAGCCAGACAATAATCATCAGTACATAAATATTATTTTTTTGAAATCAGTTTAAGAAATAACCCATGGCTATATTGAAGAAGAAGAGATTTAATCATGAAACTTCTTTGAAAACTTTGAAGGGGACTCTATAGAGGAGAGACTAACTAGAGATGAAGTATCACGATACCTTATCTAGATTAAAACCTCTAAAAATTCGTAAAGAATCCATGGAAATGTCATCTACATGCTGACCTTGAACTTCACCTTCAATGGAGGTTACTATAAAGGATATTTTGAGAGAGGGAGGTTTGATTTTTGAATAGAGGATTGGGTATGGGCTATTAACGTTTTTAATCAATCTAATGTACCCAAGAATAGATTAATAAACCACCTAGGGTCGGTTTAGCACTTGGAGTGAATTTCCCATTCACCCCACACATAGGCAGCATGCATGGAAGTGACTGCAGGCCTGCATCGCGGGGCGTTGGTCCATCGACGGACCTTCATGTGCCTCCGTCGTTTGGGTTTGAGACAGTCATGCGCCCAGCCTTCTCTATGCTAAATTCCCACTGATGCCTTCCCATTGATGGAGAGTCAGTCCAGTAACGGGGTGTCAATTGAACTCGTCAATTGACACTGCCAAGGCAGTGTCTCGATAGCCCTTTGGTCCTTCTTGTGGGCCCTTTTGAGGGGACAATGCGATTCGTACCCTGGCATTTCCAACGTAAATATAAACATTAAAATTTCAAGGACCTTCTACAATAGTTCACCCAAAAAAATTACATGCAACACTTCCAATTATGCTAAGCCCCATCAAGACACACACATGTATGTCTCAAGGACTATCTTTCAATGTCTTGGACATTCTTGGACGTTTGACAACTAAACATCATCAAACTCCATACACTTCTTAGAAAAATCATTATTACTTATTTAAGGACCTCATAATCTCATGACACACATATAAGCACATAAAAACACATAAGGCCCCTTAGGTGCCTAGTCATCGAACGTCTTGGTCGTCCCTTAACATTTGACTTCCAAATGACTTCAATTCACCCAAGCATACATTAAAGCATTGTATTTACATGTTAAGAAGCTTATAGGCACAAGTAAGTCTCTAGACACTCTACCTCATTTTGGTGGTCTTACAATATCCCCCAATTGGGAACATTTCTCCACGAATGACACTTAGAAAACATTAATAACAACAAGGACTTCAATGAACCATAGATCAGCTCACAACAGTCATAACATCATCATATAGAAGTTAATGCACCAGACATAAAGGGAACACACTTCAAACCATTTAGCACTAAATGCATACAAGCAAGCAAAACTATTATTCACTCACCCTTTAATGCATCAAACACATAAGTTGTTATCATGTTCATAGGAGGAACATCCTTCTCCTAATCATAACATGATCATTACACTTTATTTTATTAACAGCTCATTATGGATTATCACACATAGGTAGATTTCAGCAACACACAAGAAACTAATAAGACTCATACTTCAATCCGCTTTATTAGTTAGACCTAGAGCCATGAAGGTCATACTCAACTATACCATGCTTAGTTGTGTCCATGGAGGAATGTCCTTATCCTCAACATACTTACTTGTATCATGATAAGTGATGATGTTTTGTTGAAGTATACCTTTTATTAAGATTTATAGGGTTGGTATGATGTTGAATTGAAATGTCTTGAGTATAGTTTTCTGAGGTGTTGGCTAAGATGTAAATGTTATAAGGATGGTGATGACTTACCAATGTGTCTTATCATAAATGATTATGTAAATGTGCTAACCACACAGATGCAATTCTTATTGAGCTATCATAGTGATGATTATATAAGGAATAGACCCTATGGCCTAAACTAAGTTATGATTATCAATAAAAGATTAAAGACATTTCAAAATGGGACTCTAGCTTAGCACCAAAAAGTGAACTAGAGTGAGGAGTGTCCCTTGCCACTTATGGAAGGTAGGATGAATAATGTGATGGTACTACCTAGGCAAGTAGTCCGCCTTCTTTCGGTGTAGGTTCCATGACACCGGATTCCATATTAGCTCATGTGGACTATGTCGGTTAAGCCAAGATGTTCACAAAGGGTGAAATGAAGTAATTAAGGAACTATAACTAGGATGACCTAAGGGGTTTATCTTAGTCTAGGTAGGGGTATGGGATTCTTCCTATACATTGCACTAGTTAGCCTTGAAGATAGTCTTGGGAGGATGTTCTTATGTGTGTATATGCTTATAAATGTAAATGATGGTAATATGATGATCTTACATGTAAATGACACTATGTAATGTGGGTTACTCTTATGAACATGTACTTGGTCTATTTCTAAAGTATGATATTATGTACTCTTATGATGTGTTATGTGGAGTTCGACATTTCTTATGGTTCTTGCTAGGTTTTCTTGATTAATTAAGGTTGTGGGGCTTTGCTTAGATATTGCACAAGTGGACTTATTGAGTGTCATGAGTAATGGTCTTGCTTTGGTATAATGAGATGAACTCTTATTCATGCTTGTGATGTTATTATTTGATGATAGAGTTGTATTTGATTATGGGTGCAAGTGTTTTCATATGCATGTGACTTGATTTGACTTAAGGTTGTTAGGTCTTGTATAGTACATGGTATTGACTATACAAATATGCATTAATGACTTGCATTGGTTCTTGAATGTGCATAAGGCTTTCCAAATGTAAAATAGCATGTTTTAATGAAATGCCCCTTTTTAGCATGATTTGACATTTTGTGTGCATATGGTCTCATACTTAGTACATGTGATGTGCTAACCCTGTTTTCTCCCTTCTCCCCAACATTTTTGGATTCAGTCATTGAAGGGATTTTGATACGACTTTGGAGAAGACTTGGAATTCCTAAATCATCTAAGTTGGGTAGGTCCTCTATTTTTGAGGGCAATGTCAATATCTAGCTTATGAATGTTTTTTTAGGTTTAAGACTCCTATGGTCTGCCTGTGCATTTGAGTATGAATTGTATAGCCTATATGAGGCTTTATTAAATTGATGTATGGGATATGCCCAATTTATATACTCTTGTTTTAGATGGTTATGATATCAGACACTCTTTTAAGACTATGTTAAGTATCTTAAATATCAATGTGCAACAAAAGTAGAAGACTACATAATCTTCTTATACGAAGGGTCTATATATACTTGATATGAATATATATTGTCTAAATGCGAGAGGTCTATGTAAACCTCAAGATATATATAGAAAACTTTTCAATTTTCTCCATTTTTAACCTATGAATGTAATGGAGTAAACTAAGAGGATAGTCTCAGTCCTCTCCAAGGACAACGACGCCGGTTACGTCAATGGGGTGATCCCTCGGATGTGAAAAAATTGGTATCAGGGCATGAGGTTTAATATCATTAGAGTCGATGTCTCTGTCAACCACGTCTATGTCGATTCTTACTCATAATTGTGAAGTATGCCTTACTTATGAATAAGAAACTATATGATGCTTAGGAAACTCTCACTTTCTTGGAAATCCAATGTCATGCCTCGAGAGTCTTTTACTTTATGTACCTTTATCATCTAATCCTATTATTGTGATTATAGGCAATGAATACTCAAAGGAACGCATCACGAAGACTTGATGAAGAGACTGCCAATGCGGGAGCTCCTCCCCGTGGTAATCAAGTCGCACTTCTTGAAGCAGAATCTAATGATGACCAAGCTCCAGTCTATCCTCCACCTATGACGGATGTAATATAAGGGCTTCCTTTCTGGAAATGGCCTAGGCTATTACTACACAAGCACATGCCGTCACTACTCAAACACAAGCCATGACGTCCCAAGCTAATTGGGAGGTGGTACCCCGAGCTAACCAACATGTTTGCACCATGGCCTCCCATTTGAGAGATTATACTAGAATGAATTCTCCTACATTATATGGGTCCAAGGTTGAGGGAAACCCTAAAGAGTTCATTGATGAATTCTAAAGATTATCTATTCTATGGGGTTGACTACTAGTGAGAAAGTCTAGTTCGCCACTTACCAACTCAAAGATGTGGCCCAAACCTTGTATGTCCAATAGAGACACAATAGACCATTATGGGGTGGACCGGTGACATGTGTGATCTTCAAGAAGGCTTTTCTTGATAGGTTCTTTCCTAGATATAAGAGGGAAGAAAAGTGGAAGAATTCATCAACCATTGTCAAGGAGATATGAGTGTACTTGACTACTCTTTTAAATTTACTAAGTTGTCAAAGTATGCTCCTTCTTTGGTTTTCGATCCTAGAGATGAAATGAGCCACTTTGTGATGGGGGTGTCGGATGACTTGAAAGAAGAATATCGTTCAGCTATGCTACATGATAATATTAACATTTACCATCTGATGGTTCATACTAAATAAGTGGAAGAGACAAGGGTTAAGAGAAAGAGTAGGGAAGCTCAAATGACAAAGTCTTTTGAAGGTGGTTGTTCAAGAGGTAGGCTTGATATCGAATACAATCCTAAGTTCAAAAAGAGTTCCTCTAATCAAGTTCCTTCCATGTTTACTAAGGATCTTGAGCATAGGTTGTGTAACCCGAAGCATCAAAAGGGAAGGAGCACTAGTTCACCAACTAAAAAGCCTTAAAAGACGGATAGTTGTTTTGGTTGTGGTCAAAGTGGCCACAAAGTCCGAGATTTACCAAATGTGAAGGGGCAAGACAAGCAGAGTGGACAACCAAGTTGTTCGAATGTTGATGCTCCGAAGAAGAATTGCTTTTATGTTCTCTGCTCTATAGGTGAGCAAGAGACTTCTCCCGATGTGGTGACCATTATGTTTAAAGTCTTTTCTATTGATGTATATGTTTTACTTGATCTTGGTGCTACTTTTTCATTTATTACTCCTCTAGTAGCTAAAAAAGTTTGACATGTTTGCCGACAACTTTAATGAACCTTTTATGGTGTCTACCTCAATAAGTGAGTCAGTGGTTGCAAAAAGAATGTATAGAAACTATCCTATAATGTTGCCCAATAGATCTACTCATGTTGAACTAGTAAAACTTGATATACGTGATTTTCATGTAAGATTAGATATGGATATGTTGCATGCTTTCTTTGCCTCTATCGATTGTAGAA
Organism: Solanum chilense; assembly: GCA_032847665.1. Classification (NCBI taxonomy): domain Eukaryota; kingdom Viridiplantae; phylum Streptophyta; class Magnoliopsida; order Solanales; family Solanaceae; genus Solanum; species Solanum chilense. The sequence continues at coordinate 36,885,857 of CM064970.1, forward strand.
CGGGGGTTGTAAAGTTTGACTTTCCAAACGAACCTGTTTTAGAGTGGAAGGGGGAAACTCTTTTCCTAGAGGTCGTATTATTTCTTGTTTGAAATCTTGTAGAATGACTAAAGGGTGTTTATACCATATAGTAAGAGTCCGAGATTTGGTCTCCGAAATTCCTCCCATTGAGTCAATCCCCGTAGTGAGGGAATTTCTAAAGGTCCTTGCTAATGACCTTTACTGGTATTCCTCCCGAACAGGAAATTGATTTTGGTATTGATTTGCTACCGGATACAAATACCATTTAAATTCCTCCTTATCGGATGGCTCCGACCGAATTGAAAGTGTTGAAGGCTCAACTCAAGGACTTGCTAGACAAGGGTTTTATTCTGCCTAGTATTTCTCATGGGGTGCTCGGGTATTGTTTTTGAAGAAGAAGGATGGGTCCTTTAGAATGTGTATCGATTATCGTAACCTCAACATAGCCACAATTAAGAACAAGTATCCTCTCCCTGAGATTGATGATTTATTTCATCAACTCCAAGGTGCGAGTTACTTTTCCAAGAATGACTTAAGATCGGGATATCACCAACTTAGGGTGAGAAGTGAAGATATTCACAAGATCACATTCCGAACAAAATATAGTCACTATGAGTTCTTAGTAATGTATTTTGGTCTTTTTCCAGTATAAGGATAGTATCGTAATTACAGTAAATATATAATTAATTATTTAATCAATGAGGTGGATGGGAATTTTGGGGAGAGAGGGCCGAAACTAGACTCTTGAAGTGAAGTCTTGCTCCACTCGGGTTCGACCTAGATGGAAGCAATGAATTAAACTGTTTTTTAATTTAAGTTGGTAAATTAATGTAATTAATTTATATTTATTAGTTATTAGCTGATTTAAAATAAAAGTAAATTAGATTTTAATAATTAAATAAAACCTTATTTGACTAAGTCCTAAACTAGACTCCTAAGCCTAAGAAAAATCTTCCCTCCCATGCTCATCTCTCTCTCACATCTCTATCACTCTCACTCACATTTTTCTCTGCAAAATAACGTACAAAAACAGTAGGTAAATCAAAATTAAAAAAAAAACTAATCAAACACGATAGGCAAATAGAGAGTTTTTCCATCAAGTTGGTGTTGAAGCTCTTGGAATTGGGCGTGTGTTTGGAGGGGTTCTTTGTATAAGTGTGTACTAACCTTATACAACTCTGAACTTTTAGGTGCAGGCATAGGTGGACGCTAGAGCTACAGGATCAACGTTGTAGTTATCCGGACGTCGAGCATTCATTCAGACTTGGTAGGCCCTCATGCTTTAGAGGATGCTTGACCATTTACATTCTAGCTTAGTTGTAGGATTGAGCTAGTGGAGTATGTTCCACTAGCATTTATTTCCCATTTTTGTTTAGACATTGTATTGGTGCCATTTTGGCAAGTATATCTTTATAGTTATAATAAACTTTTTCTTTCATTTGATGTTCTTAATGTTAGATAATTGATTGTGAACAATTACCTATGTAGTAGAATGTTTAGTTGGCATGTTAAGAAACAAAAAGTTTTAAATTTCTGCTAAAATTAACCTAGATGAAGTAAGAATGACGTATGTAGGCTTGTCTGGGACTTCTTAGAGGTCAACGACGCCGGTCTCCTCTAGGGTCTAGACTCCGGTCGTGACAGGGTGTATTGAAGTTACCTAGATTCATTTGTCGTTGTCTTCATTGACGACATCTTGGTATACTTGAATAATGAGGGTGACACATGGATCATTTGAGGGTGGTATTGCAAGTTCTTAAAGAACATCAACTGTTTGCCAAGTATAGAAAATTTGTGTTTAGGTTAAAGTCAGTTGCGCTTTTTGGTCATATCATATTTAGTGAGGCTTTAAGGTTAATCCATGAAAGACCGAAGCGGTGAAAATTTTTCCCAGACCTTTGGCTCCTACAAATATTAGGAGTTTCTTAGGTCTAGCCGGTTATTATAGAAGGTTTGTCGATGGGTTTGCTTCTCTTGCTTCCCTCTTTACAACCTTGACCCAAAAGAATATGAAATTTGAGTGATCAGAGGCATGTGAAAAGAACTTTCAAATGTTGAAGGATAGACTTACTTTCTCTCTAGTATTGACTCTACCGGAAGGTACTAAGGGTTTTGTGGTTTATTTTGATGCATCCCGAGTTGGGTTGGGTATGTTCTTATGCAACATGGAAGAGTTACAGACTATGCTTCTAGGCAACTCAAAGTTCATGAGAAGAATTATCCAACTCATGACCTTGAGTTACCGGTCGTGGTATTTGCCTTGAAAATCTGGAGGCATTATCTTTATGGGGTTCATGTTGATGTGTATACAAATCATAAAAGTCTTCAATATGTATTTACTCAAAAGGAGTTGAATCTCCAACAACGGAGATGGTTAGAGTTATTGAAATATTATGACATGAGTGTTCTCTATCACCCCGGAAAGGCTAATGTTGTAGCGGATGCTTTAAGTCGATTGTCCATGGGAAGTGTGTCCCATGTGGAAGAATCCAAGAGAAACCTAGTGAAAGATGTTCATAGGTTGGCTCGTTTAGGGGTTCGAATTGAAAGTTCTCCAAATGGTGGTATGGTGGTACATCATAACTCCGAGTCATCTTTGGTGGTTAAGGTGAACTCTAAGCAACACCTTGATCCACTACTGATGGAGTTCAAAGAATTGATTCTTTTGAAGATCAAGGAGTCATTCTCCCTAAGGGGGATGTGTTCTTAGGTATCAAGGAAGATTGTGTGTTTTTGATGTAGATGATTTAAGGAGTAGGATCCTTGAGGAATCTCATGGAGCATATTACTCTAGTCATCTGGTAACTACAAAGATGTACCATTACCTTAGAGAAGTGTTTTGGAAGGATGGCCTAAAAACGGATATTGCGGAGTTTGTTGCAAAATGTTCCAATTACCAACAAGTGAAGGCCGAGCATCAAAATCCGAGTGGTCTACTACAAGAAATCCAAATTCCTTCTTGGAAGTGGAAAGATGCTAATATGAATTTTGTAGTAGGTTTGCGTCAAACTCGAAAGCAATATGACTATCTATGGATGGTGGTGGATAGATTGACCAAATCCGCTCACTTCCTTCCCGTTAAGTCTACTTATTCAGCAGAAGAATATGCAAGAATCTATATTGACAAAATAGTGAGCGTTCATGGGAATCCTTTGTCCATTGTATCTAATAGAGGTTCTCAACTTACATCTAGATTCTGGAGATCTTTTCAAAAGGATTTGGGTACTCAAGTAAAGTTAAGCACCACTTTTCATCCCCAAACATATGGTCAAGAAGAGAGAACTATTCAAACTGTTGAAGATATGCTTAGAGCTTGTATCTTTGAATTAAGAGAAATTGGGATTAGCATTTGCCTTTGATGGAGTTCTCATATAATAATAGATTCCCATTATCCATCTCTATGGCTCCTTATTAAGCCTTGTATGGTAGGAGGTGTAGGTATCCTATTGGGTTTTTTGAGGTTGGCGAGTCTTTGCTTCTTGGTCCCGATTTGATTTATAAGACTTTGGAGAAAGCTCATATAATAAGGAACTGAGTTGCAAACTGCCTATAGTCTTAAAGATCTTATGCCGATCATAGGAGAAGAGATTTAGAGTTTAAAGAAGGTGATAAAGTGTACTTATAAATTTTTCCTATGAAAGGGGTGGTTAGCTTTGGCAAGAAAGGGAAGTTGAGTCCTCGTTATGTGGTTCCCTATGAAATCTTGCAAATGGTTGATAAGGTTTCTAATGAATTAAAATTCCCTTGTGAACTATCTTCGGTTCATCCAGTTTTTCATTTTTCTATGTTTAAGAAGTATATCGGTGATCACAAATATATTCTTCCTATTAAGGTCCTTGGTGTGCAAGATAACCTCTCCTATGAGGAGGTTCTGGTTAAAATCCTTGATCGTCAAGTGAAGAGGTTTAGGAGAAAAGGGTAGCTCTGTAAAAGTAATATGAAGAAATCATCTAGTTGAGGGAGAAACATGGGAGGCTGAAGCCGACATGAAGTCCCATTATCCTCATCTTTGTATTAGTGAATGTTAGTTGTTCTTACTTATAATGAAAATAGTGACTAAATTTGAGGTTGCTTTGATTTTTGGTGAAGTTTTGAAAAAATGTGCATTTTATGGTGTTATTAATGTGAAATTGTGCATATTGACTTGAAAATTTGAAATTCTTTTTGTTTTGAGTTATATTGTGCATTTTGACATGGTGACTCTTTATGAAATGATATTGAGCATGTTGGTAAGTTTAGTTTTGGCATAATTGACGCATATATGGTATGTTGAGCTCATGTTGTTGTGAGAAGGAAATTCCGCATAATGTGATTTTGAGTCTTATGTGTGGTAATTGATGTTTTTCAATTTCTATGCGTAAAAATGCCATGATTGATGTTATAACTCATGTTGTTATGTATTGTTGTTGGTTGGGCTGCTAGTCTTGATTCTATTCCTCCCAAAAGATTTTAGTGTCATTCGGGGACGAATGTTCCTAAGGAAGGATAATGTCACACTTCGAAAGTCTGAGACATATTCTAGAGTCTTAAATCGGGGTAAAAAGGTTTAGACATTGTTGTAAGGTCATAAATAATGAATAGAGGTCATATAAAAAGTTCAGAAATTAAAACGTCAAAGAATGTCCATGACGTCCGGAAACAAGTTCATTCTGTTGCTAGTGTGCTCTAGCTTATTTGGCTAGGTTTTAAGAGATGGAAATTGATGAATTTTGGTGTTAGGGTGTCTAACATGTGTTAGAGTTATTTCATAGTCGAAACGTCTGGGTACGACTCCCCAAGGACCAAACAAGGTCCCTTGAGGAGGACCCTTGCATTTGGGATTAAATACTGCCTAAGACAGTGTCCATAGACAGTTATCACAAATGAATCGTGGTCTAATCGATGAGGCGTAGATTGCCTCTGTCGATGGACAATTAGAATATTTTTCCAAGGATGAGATTTGACAAGTCTCTGAACTCAACAACGGACCAATGAGATGGTTGGTCCTACTCCGTTGATTGACAAACAGGGCGTGGAGGGGGAGTCGCCTGTGAGGTTCTGTTTATGCTGCTCGATTTAAAGTGATTGTAATTAATTAATTTAGGGGTTAGTTAATTAGTTAGGGGTTAAGGGAGGTCTAATTAAGTTAATTAAAAACCTATATAAAGACCCTAAAAGAATTAGACTAACACAACTCTCATGATTCCTATAACACAAACTCTCTTCTTTATCTCTCTCAAGTTGAAGAACACCATAGAAGTCAAGGTGGGTTCCAAGGCTGCAATCATCAAAGTTTCTCCATCAATATTCTGTCACATCCGGGGATCACCCCCTAGACGTAACGGGTTCATCGTACTTTAAGAGTACTAAGACTACCTTCTTAGCAATCGTCATTGCATATCATGGATTAAAAGTGTGGAAAATTAAAAGCTTTTCGTTTATTTTACATTCAGATTTACTTAGACTATTCCCATGCACATAATATATATTTATCGAGTATATATAGACCCTTCGTATAAGAATATTGAATAGACTTCTACTTTTATTGCACATACATAGTATACGATAGTCTCATAAGAAGTCTATAACATTGTATCATATTAAACCATCTAGACAAGAGTATAACAATTTGGGCATAGCCCTTACATAAACAATCATAGCCACATATAGGCTTTACAATTATAGTTCCAAAATGAAAGAGAATGAACAAAGTGTCTTTTAGACTAAACAACATCCAATAGGTAAATAATGGCATCATCCTCGAAAAGGGAGGACCTACCGAACTTGGAAGATAAGAATCCAAGTAGTCTTCAAATGGCCTTCTACTAAGCTCAATAATCCGATCCTACATTTGGAGTAAACATAAAAGATGGGATAGTAAACATTTGTACTAAGTATGAGCATATGCACATAAAACAATTGAAATCATGCTAAAGAGGACATTTTTCAAAACCATGTTGAAGTACTTTGAAAAGCCTTATTCACAATCAAGAACCCATATAAGCCAATAATCACATAAACCATAAGTCAAAATACAAGACATACATCAATAAGTAATAGTCAAGTCAACATATACAAGAGTTCATAACATCATAATATAAGCAAGAACCTTAGTCATAACCCACCTTTTAGCCTACAAGTGCAATGACCAAGGAAAGCTCCATAACCTTACTCAATCAAGAAAACAAACAAAGAATCAGAAGTAATGCCCAACTCAACATAACATAGCATCAATAGTAATCATCATCATATTTATCAATATAGAGAAATAGCATGTCCATCAATGAACATCATAAAGGATCATCAACATGTAAAGTCAACATAAGCATAAGATTTACTTTATAAGATCATTATAACATAGGAACATCCTTCTAAGACTTCACTGAAAGCTAACTAGTACAATGCCTAGGTAGAGTCACATACCATTACCTAGACTATGCCAACTCTCAAGTCACCATAGTTAAGGTTCATATCTTTACTTCATTTTACTTTCGGAACACTTGCCTGAACCAACATAGACCAAAAGATCTAAGTATGAAATATTGTATTGTAAAATCTTACACCGATGGAATGCGGACTACCGGGCAAAGTAGTACCAAACATGAACATAGCATCTAGGTGGATCAACCAGCTCGTATTCCTATGGTGTCAACATAGTTCATGAACTAGGAGATATCAATTGAACCCTCTACATGCCTATTGGCATTGGAGCCCTTATCTCATGAGGATCCACTAGGTGAGTATCCCTAATAAAGGAGTAAACACCTCATGTGGAACTTTAGGGTGAATCTTCCTCTAAGGGAAGTCAACACCTCTCATTATCAAGTTCACTCGGTTCTAAGCTAAGTCCCTTTTGAAATGTCTCTCTTTATTAATCATCACTTAGTTTAGGTCACAGGGTATAATCCCTTATATACTCATTCTCATTTAGCCCAATAGGTATTGCATGAGAATATCCTTTCATGGCAACCCTCATATGTGAGATTAGCATATCATCATCATCATTTCATAAAAACGCACATAGCCAAGTCATCACCAACCTTATATCATTTCATCTTAAGCGTAATCTCACAATCGCATAGTCAAGATATTTCAATTCAACATCATACCAACACCTACATAGGCTATTCGCAAGGTATACTTCAATTGAACTACATCCTCAAAATCACAAGCCATCATAATTGAAGTAAAGGTCAGGATCATGAAGACTTAATAAATCTCCTTCAAAATCCATCATCATGGCCTGACTATGAACCAACCAATTACATCCAATAATGGGTGTAGTACATCAATCAATAATAATTAATACAAGAGCATGGTTAATTGCATCATCACTATCCCAATTAACATCAATTCATAACTAGGGTTAGGGTAATTAGGGTTCATAATTAATTCATCAAGAATTAGATCCAATTCCAATAATGTATTACCCTAGTCAATCCATACATGAATTAGAATAGATAAAAACAAGTCTAATAATCAAATCATTCTTCAATTCCCATCAAATTATGACAAAGATCCAAGATTTGGGGAAATTGGGGAAGGGAACATGTTCAACATGAAATTGCATCAAGTAACATCAATTAATCAACAATCTATACTCAATTGGTCATCGGAAATCTCAATTTATCATCAATTTGAAGTTAAGAAGAAAACCCGTTAGAATTAGAAAACCCCATGGAATTGGGTAATTAAAGCAACTTTCAAAGGACCTTTTGGGGAAAATCCCAAGAGTGAAGAACCCAAACCTTAATGAAAATAAATCCACAAAATTGAAGTGAAATCCTAGAGAAATTGACCTTCTTCTTCAAGCTATATTCCTTCTTCAATGGAGGAATTGGGGAGAGAGAAAGTAGAGAGAGGTGAGAGCTTTTGGGTTTGTTTTGCAAATTGGGTTTGGAGAGATTTAAATGGATTAAAAATGATCCTATGTCAATATATAGTCACCCCCTAAATTACCCAAAACACCCCTCACTTGATTTTTATTTTTTTTGAAGTCAAAATGCCAAAAATACGGTTTTATCGAATCTGGTCAATAGCTTCACTTTGCGAGGCTATTTCCCATTTTTATTTTTTTAAAAGTGATCTGAGGCAGTAGGGTCCGTGTGTATTGCACGTCGCGTAGCAGCCCTTTGAATCTTGACTCGCGCAGGCTGCTTTGGCAGCCTGCCAATCCGTGTTGAAAGACCCTTCGAGGGGTCCTTGGGGAGTCATTATCTGACGTTTAGACCCTTTTTACTACACTCTACCTAAACAAAGTGTTTTTACTTGTTTTAGACTCCATTTTAACCTCTCAAACCATCCCCAAAACATAGCGACATCAACTAGTTCAATTAAGCTAGTTTTCGGACGTCATGGACGTTCCTTGACGTCTTGGCTCTAAAACTTCTCTAATGACTTATAAACATTATTTTAGGTCTTAAAAAGTATCTGAACCCTAAGAAACTCATGTTAGTCTCTATATTAGGTCTTGACTTTTTGGAGTGTTACATCTTCATCAATCAACATGGTATGAGATTCCTTTAACATTTGGGATCACTTTCCCAAAGGGTTCTTTCAAATTGATTTCAAAAGATGAGTTTTCATGTGGGTTTCTTCCAATCTCAAAATCAATCTTTCAATTGGGTTTGTTTATGGTTTCTTATGATCGTATTGATTAGATTATGATGAATTATGACTATATTACACTATTCATTGATGGATTGGTCTAGTTAATAGAAGATAACCTTTTCCCCTTAATCCTAGGTTGTGATCTTAAGTTGAATACTGTAGTGTTGATTCAAATGAATTTTTTATTGGTTGAATTACTATCCTACTATGTTATTGTATCAATTTATGAATAGATTTAGATGAATTGTACTCCTATCATGCTAGTTCTTGAGCAATCAATCTAGGTTGTGAAGTACATTATGAATTTGACCTAAATCTCTAATCTTAACCTATGAAATAGTGATGGATTGTTGTATAGTGCTTCAATTCACTTCATTATCATGTTAGTTACTATTGTATGATGATATTTCACCCATTTTGGGTTGAGTTTGAGGGTTGATAGTAAGATCTTGATGTTGGCTTGTGAAGGAGACTTGGTAAGTCTTGTAATCTCAACTCTTTACTTCAATTATGGTTACTTTTGATTAAGTGATAATGTATTGTTGAAATATACCTTATATTAAGATTGATAGGTTTGGTATGATGTCGAATTGAAATGTCTGACTGTGATTTGTGGGGTTTTGGCTAAGATGTAAATGTTATAAGGATGGTGACTACTTACCAATGTGCCTTATCATGAATGATTGTGTAAATGTGCTAACCTCACATGTATGAATTACAAAGAAAGGAAAGTACCAAATGTTAAAGGAATTGGTCTTGATAAATATGCATTAATGACTTGTATTGGCTCTTGAATATTCATAAGGCTTTCCAAATGTAAAATAGCATGTTTTAATGAAATGTCCCTTTTTAGCATGATTTGACATTTTATGTGAATATGGTCACATACTTAGTACATGTGATGAGCTAACCCCATTTTCTCCCTTTTCCCCAACATTTTAGGTTTCGGTCGTTGAAGGGCTTTTGAGATGACTTTGTAGTAGACTTAGAATTCCTCAATCATCCAAGTTGGGTGGGTCCTCACTTTTCGAGGGAATTGCTAATATCGAGCTTATGAATGTTGTTTTAGTTGTAAGACTCCTATCTTCTCCCTCTTCATTTGAGTACAAATTGTATAGCCTATATGTTGTTTTATTACATTGATGTATGAGATATGCCCAATTGATATAATCTTGTTTTAGATGTTCATGAGATGAGACACTCTTTTAAGACTATGTTAATTTTATCGTATAAATCTACGTGCAATAAAAGTAGAAGACTAGGTAATCTTCTTATACCAAGTGTCTATGTATACTTGATATGAATATATATTGTGTGTATGCGAGAGGTCTATGTAAAACTTTTAAATTTTCCACATTTTTAAACTTTGAATGTAATGATGTAAACTAAGAGTCTAGTCTTAGTCCTCTATGAGGACGAGGACGTCAGTTATATCTAGGGGTGCTCCCCAAATGTGACACAAACTGTAGGCTAGTGTTGTTGGTCACGATAATAAGCATCATATAGCTACGTTATGGCCACGTTGACCTAGTTTTTAGTTTTCTGAAACTTGTGAGATGTTTGATGTATTGTCTTAATAGATACCTACATTTTATTTTGGTATACATATGATAGTGGCATCGATTAACCAATTGGGACTTATGTTCTAGTTGTCTATTTAGTTATCTCAACTCTTGGGAGTAGTTGTTTCTTTAATAAATTTGTTGATAGGGGTCTTGACGTCGAGGGCATAGTTTTAAGTTGAGATATACTTGCTTGTTTTTCTGATTAAGTGTGGTTGCCATATGCTAGTAACAAATGGTTCAGCAGGGTCGGGTCGGGCCTGAGTTTTGGCATTAGGAGCTAGTTTCACCCCTTGAGTTTGGGGCGTGATAAAACTAAAGTTATTCAAGAAGCTTTACTTAGTATAGGTGTAATTATGGGATCTTATTCATGCATTGCATATGTATACTTTAAGGGCATTTATGGTATGTTCCTCTTATGTATGGTGATCTATTAAATGAGTATGCTTACGACTTATGCTTTTCCATTACCTTCAAAGTGATGCTTTAACTTAGTAAATTACATGCATTCAACTAAAATGTCCCTTTTTAGCATGTCTTCATGGTTTTAATGCATTGCTATCATACTTAGTGCAAGTTTTTCCACAAGTGTACGGTCTGGTTCTCATGGTGATCAAGGTGGTAATCATTGTTGATAAATATTGGATTTTCTTATCCTCCCAGCTTGACGGTGAGTCTTTGTGATTCGAGGACAAATGTTATGTATGTAGTTTCCTTCTTTGTATTTCCTTTTTAGACTATGTTGTATGAGCTATGGCCCTTTTCATTTCGACTATTGTGGTAGTTGGGTTTGTTGAGACAAGTCTAGACTTCCGCTTTCCATTATCAAAATTTATAAATTGAAATGTGTTTTACTCGTAACACCCTGAGAGTATACCCTAGAAGTTGGAGCACTCTCAAGTCGTCATACAACGTACTTGACCTCATGGAGGTATTGTACAAGTATCTTAGTTATCATTCAATACATTAGTATGAAAACTAGTGCGGATATAAAACTTTTCACAACATCATAATAAGAAACGGTTTGATGAATCTAAGGAGTAAGTCTCATCATCACAAGCCTACTTAAGGACATATCTAAGTATTTTAGGGTCACGTCTCTTTATATTGAATGAAAACATACTAAGTATTTTACAAAGTCTTAAAGAAAGAAATTAAAAGAAACATAGTCTATTTCCTCGAATATATGAGGACATACCAATCTTAAGAGAATCGACTTCCCAAGCTTTGCCTTCTTAGAACCCTTCCCTTGCTTTCCACCTATACTTTGAGAAATATAAAAGAGTATCAGGTTAGTACAAACATTGTACTAAGTATGGCATTAAGTAAAAACATGCTAAAGAGGACATGTTAGATGAAACATACATGCTAAAGAGGACATGTTAGTTGAAACATACATTCATGCTAATTTAGTAAAACCTTCATTAATCAAGTTTACCAAGTATCATAAAAATCATCATTCAGCATACAAGGTAAAACATCCATAACTTCAACATTTAGACTCATTTATCAAGTAATCCCTTATTCATTTAGGCATTCCTATCGAAAGTTATCATGATACTCACGTGGGTAAGACATGGAAAGACCGCACATACAACCTATTCAATACATACCTAAGCGATCCTTAAGACTACTAAAGATAAGCATACGTCATTTCATTTAACAAGTCAACAGTCATTACTACAGATGCTAGAAGACACACATGTGATATACCGTGGTTTCACGGTATTATTATTACTTTTTCCTTAAGTTTAGCGTGTCCAAAAGCCTTTTTGTGCTAATTTTTATATAATTTCCTTTTTGTTTTGGAGGAAATTTGTCCAAAGTTGAATGCGGAGATTTTGAGCGAAGAAATGCAGAAAAGACCACCTACGGAGCTTATGACGGTCCGTCGTGCTTGTGAGGGTCCGTAGGTGGCAGCGTAGTCCAGCTGCTGAAAGAAGATGGGGAAGTCTGACCAAGTGTGGGGTTACGAAGCTTGTGACGCTCCATCGTCTCTCTGACGGTCCGTCCTGCAGGTTCGTCATGAAGTTCAGAGAATTAATCCCAGTACCCAGATTCCAAGAGTTGAAGTGTTTTGAAACGAAGGCCCTCGATGGACCGTTGTGCCTATGACGGTCTGTCATACTTGTCGTCGAGGGTAATGAAGAGAGCAGCAGAAGAAATTGCACAAAGTATGGGATGACGGAGTCCATGACGGTCCGTCGTGACCACGAAGATCCGCGAGGTCCATTGACCCAGCCGCGTTTTGGCAGATTTCCAGCAAATAGAGTCCTTGTTTAATTAGGTTTTTGTTTTTTATAAATAGTTAGAAAAACCCCGTTTTTGAGGTTAGACTCTGTTAGCTTAGACTCCGTATTGTTAGATATCATATTATTAGACTCTGGATTATTGATCATTGATTACTTTGATTTTGTGAGATTATTGATTACCTTGAGATTCTTGCAAGTGATTTTTGGTGATTAATCAAGCAAACTTTCGGAGTTTACTCTTTCTCATTAAAGTAAGTACATGAACTCTTATTTCATATATTTGAATATTGTGATTATGGCTATGATTAACTAAACTCCATAACTAGGGTGGTGGGAACCATAGGCAAATAATGAGATAAAACCTAACTAAAATAACAAATCTAGAATAGTGTCTTGCATGTATTAATAATTCTTTCGCTTAGAAGTCTTTTTAACGGATGGCCAACGTTAGAACTCGCCTTAATGCTACTTGCCAGACCAAGGAGGTAGTTAATAAGAAAAGATTTATTAACATAGATTTAGTGTATACTATCTAAAAGGCTAGTATTGATTGGTATGAGCTAATAACTTAGTCAAATATCGAATACGATGCTTAACATGAGGTAAAGATAAGGTTTAGGATAGCAACACACTTAGCCGGACCAGGGTGCGGAGTGATATTTTCTAGGTGCCGGACCAAGGATTTAGAAATACATAACTTATCACTTTGTATGCAAGATACTAGGAAAGAATTTTTATAGTTAGAATTATCAAGTTATGAACATGTGGGGAACACGTAAACCCTAGTTACTTTGATTAATTGATTAAAATCCAACTTTCAAAGCTATTAAGTGTCTCTTTCAAATTTTTTTTAATTATTTTCACTCATTTAGAAATAGAAACCCCCCTTTTATTGTTTTACTTTCCAAGGAAGACATTGACCAAACAATTGTAATAACAGGTTGAAGTTAAGTCTAGACTATTTTCCTTGCGGGAACGATCCCAACCTCACTAGTTGGGTTATTTACTTTACAAGGCCGCTTTACTTCTTATTTGAGAAGTAAGTTTGAGCGTATCAAATTTTGGCGCCGCTGCCAGGGATTATAGCTTTTAGATTAACTTGAACTTATTACTATAGTTTAGTTGATATTTTCTTGATTTTACTTTGTTTTATTGTTTTTTATTTTTTTCAGAACTATCCTCCTTGTATGCCAAATACACGGAGAGGAAGAGAACCCTTGTTTCCCTGCGATCACGAGTTAAAGCATACACTGCACAATATAAATCGAAACTTGGGAATAAATGATGATGATCCGAACCAGAACATACAAGCTCCGGTTAATGTTCATGGTCAGATGTTACCCGATGCTCTGGGTGAACACCAACAGAGGAGACAAAATCCCGTTCCACGGCCCCAAGCATACTACAGAGGCTATGATAACATAGCAGACTCGGATGGGCCACTTGTCTTGCCTCCTCTACCCACAGGCCACACTTTTGTGGTAACTAGTAGACTGATGCAAATGCTCACTACCAGAGGTTTGTTTTCTAGGCTACCTTCTGAGGATCCACATGCCCATATTGCTAAGGTAAGGCCAGTGTGTAAAAGTTGTGTAGGGAGGCTTGATTTGGATTTAGATGTAATAGGGCTCAGAGTGTTTCCTCTCTCACTGACGGGAGAGGCTGCTATATGGTTCACTGAGCTCCAATACAACTCAATCTTCACTTGGAACAAACTAAGGGATGTTGTCTTAGCACGCTACTATCCGGTCTCCAAGAAACTAAACCACAAAGACAGAGTGAATAACTTTGTCGCACTACCAGGAGAGTTAGTTAGTAGCTCTTGGGATAGATTCACCTCGTTCTTGAGAAGTGTCCCAAATCACCGTATAGATGATGAGTCACTGAAGGAATACTTCTATCGGGGACAGGATGATAACAATAAAGCGGTGTTGGAACTATAGTAGGTGGATCTTATGGGGAATGTCCTTATGCTGAGATCGCTGAAAAACTAGAGAAAATCTCCCGGAATAACAAAGCTTGGAGTACTAGGAAATCTGAACAGGGAGAAACACCTTTGCAGTGCAGTCCACTCACAACCCAGCCACAGATGAGATTCGTGAAGAAATGGATCAGATGAGAACTGAGCTTGGGTTGGTATTAAAACATGTCATTGGGGTGCAGAAAAGATAAATGCAGTCAACTACTTGGCTAAACCACCACCTCCTAATGATGAATGCTATTATGCGGAGGACACTTATGCAATAAATGAGCAAATAGGGAGTTTCCGACCAAGCGTCCAAGGCACAAATCAGGATAATTGGCGCTAAGGTCAAGGGAACCAAGGTCGGAACTATGGTAACTACAATCGTGAGGGTCATTATGTCCGAGATGGAAACTAAAACCGCAAGAACAACTTTAATAGTGGTAACTATGCTAATAGAAACGACAGGAACGGGCCCTATGTCCCTCATCAAAATCGTGAAGTTACTCCTACGGATGGTGGAGATAGTATGGCGCAAGTTGAGGATAGGTTGCACAAAATGATGAGGAGGTTCGATGCAAGTCATGAGCACATTAAAGAGTTAAGGGGTGATTTAGCTAGTATTGGGCAAAAAGTTGATACACATGCAATTATTAAACAGATCGAATTGCAAATGGCCCAATTATCTGCAGCAGTGAACACACAGCAACCGGGCACTCTTCCTAGCAACACTGTCCAAAATCCAAAGAATGATGCGCACTGTATGGCAATTACTACTCGGGGTGGTAAGCAAACCATTGACCCACCTATGTCGTCTACTAAGGAAAATGTGAGAAAGAATAATGATAATGTGGTAAAGGTTAGTGGTGAAGCAGAGGAAAGTAATGGAAAAGATGCAGAAGTACCTATCAAGGTAATTCCCATGCCTAGCCCACCACCACCTTTCCCTCAGAGATTAGTGAAAAAGACCGAGGATGGTAAATATCGGCGTTTCATAACAATGTTGAAGCAGCTTTCTATCAATGTCCCATTGGTAGAAGCTTTAGAAAAATGCCCGGTTATGCCAAATTTATGAAAGATCTGGTCACCAAGAAAAGATTGGTAACTTTCGAGGATGATGATAGACTGCAGCATTGTAGTGCTATTGCTACAAGATCCCTCGTACAAAAGAAAGAAGATCCTGGTGCGTTCACTATTCCTTGTACAGTTGGGTCATTACATTTTGTGAAAGCATTATGTGATCTGAGGGCAAGCATAAATCTCATGCCCCTCTCGATTTACAAGAAGTTGGGTTTGGGGGATTCAAAACCCACTGCGATGCGGCTACTGATGGCTGATCGGACAGTGAAACAGCCTATAGGGATACTTCATGATGTGCTAGTAAAAGTGGAGTCATTCATCTTTCCGGCTGATTTTGTTATTCTTGATTGTGAGGTCGATTTTGAAGTGCCTATTATTCTTGGGAGGCCATTCCTTGATACAGGTAGAGCCTTAGTTGATATGGAGAAGGGACAGATGACAGTTTAGTTGAATAATGAAGAAGCGACCTTCAACATTTGTAGGACCATGAGGCAGAGTAGTGAGATCCAATCGGTATCTGCCATATCCCACAAAGAAAAGATGAAGAAGGAGAATGAACAAAAAATTGCAAAACAATAGTTTATGGTTGGGGATTTGGTGCTTGTAGACAGTTCTGGGTCGCCTTGTCTTCCGGGCAAGCTCAACTCCAAATGGACTGGCCCTTACTTGATTACCCAAGTATTCCCTCATGGAGCAGTTGAGTTAAAAGCCAAAGATGGAGTGTGGTTTTAGAGGAATAGAGATAGAATAAAACTCTATTTTTGGCATAAAGCATCGGGGAATGAAGTGATAGAGGCATACCATCTTGATGAAGTCTGAGTAATCAAGTTCCTGACTGATAAAGGAGTGATGACTAGAACACTCACCTTGGAGCGGAGGGTCCTTATAGGGAGTGTCCAGACGATGCTTAAGATCCACAATCTCTTTACCAGGCATCGCTTGGAGTGGATAGCATGTCCGTTGGGACGTTATAGTGAAGAAATGGTCCGAGAGTTCTACGCATCCTACATAGCGACTATCTGATCACAGATAGATAGGCGGGCTGCCCCCGCTAAACAGGCCCCACTAGAGAAGGTCCGAGTACGGGGCGTACAGGTTGACATTTCACTGCCTGCCATCCGCCAGTTTCTATACGGCGAGGGTGTTGATTTTACTCGGACCCCTCTCACTGCCGAGTTTTACTACCGCTGGCAGATAGTTAAAGATGGCAAGTTCATGCGCGAGCCATCACTGAGAGAGACCACCAAGAGGTGGATGGATCTGCACCTGTCAGTTGATGGAGAGGGTGACGACTGGGTAACTGAGTCAAAGGGGGCCATCAAGAAGGCCAACCTCACTTTCACGGCGAAGTTCTTGTTGCTGATCGTCCGTCACTGCCTTTCCCCCACACCTACTGATAATATCGTTACATGGGATCGAGTAGTGTTGATGGCGGCGATGATAGCCGGGTTCGAGGTGGACTTCGCGTGGCTTCTACAGGCAGTCATGCACGGGAGGGCTTTCAAGGTCACTACTACTTACCCTTTCCCGTGCATGATCTTTGATCTCTGCAGGTTCGTATGTGTGCCTATATGGCATGTAGATCAGCTCAAGACCCCGTAGGGCACCGTTGACGTCAGCCTTATCAGAGATGAGGCCAATGAGTTGGTTCCACGCAGAGGGCCTCGTCCAGAGCTGCCCCTACTTGCTGATGATCTTGCTGATACGATAGCCCAGGCCGCACAACTACACAGGCGGTGTCCACTGACACTACCCCCGTCGAGTCTATCCCGGGTAGTAGCACTGCCCCGAGCTCCTCTCGCACAGCCCCTCTACCGGTGCTGGTCCTGCTTGCTAGTGTCCAAAAACTAGAGGCGCAAATGGCCACACTTCTGCATCATATCCAGTCGTGGATGCAGAAGTCTATTACTGAGTCAGAAGAGCCCCTAGAGCGAAAAATGGTACAGTATACAGAGCGGAAGATTGCTAAGGTTAACCAGCGCTTGGACGCCTTTGAGTTGAGGGTGCTAGTCCGACCAGCCCCTCCGGTGGATGTGTCGACTCTTAAGGATGCCGTTGACAGTCTTTGTGCAGATATCAACACGATCTTAGAGGCTAGGGTGCCGGAGTCTGAGGCCCCTTCTGTCGAGCCTGCTGAGGATATAGTGCTAGCGGCCCTATTCGCCACCTCAGAGATTCCACCACCTCCCCCTTGAGAGCATGCCAAGAGGCGTAGGGGTCGAGTAGAGGACGAGGCACGAGCAAGGAAGAAGGAGCGCCGAGAGATGGAGGCTGCGAGGAGAGTCTCACTTGCTAAGGAGGAGGCGCACCAGATGAGAGCATCACAGTTAGCGGCTGGGGCATCTAGCTCCCGAACTGTGGAGATAGAAGGAGGAACTACTGATAGTGCGGTTGTTGCTAAGTACACTACTTAGGGTGTCCAGATTGCACAGGACGTGGGTTCCGGGGAATCGGACCCACCAGTTTGCTGATCGGCGGCGCTTTACGCCACAGGTTTGCTTCACCTACCACTCTAGTATTTAACTTTTTATGCATTGGGAACAATTGCATGTTTTTTTTTTGTTGAGGGTGGGGTAAATGAAAAGTGAGTGATAGGGTGAAGTCTGAGTAGCCCAATTCATTATCCTCTTTTGGGGTTTTCTTGCCTGTGTTCTTTTTCCCCAGAAGACTGATTACTTTTTCTGTTGAACCGACATGTCTATATCTTTTGTACATAGTTTAATTCTGGAGCATGATGGATAAAATGATATAATGATAAACTGGAAAATGATGCATGACTAGGCATAGTAACTGATAATTGTTTGGCTCTAAGCATGACATAGAGTTACACCATTGTATTACCCTATGTCTTAAATTCGAACTAGGTGTATGATAATCTGGTATAGTGATAACATGTCAAGAGAGTGTGAGGAAAATTCAAATAAGTCCACTATTGGTACGGAGCTAGAACTTGCCTGGTTAGTCCTGCTAAAAGTAAGCTGTAATAGACAATTAGGAAAGGATCATAGACCCTTATTCAATATAGCCCATCTTTAGCCTAAATAGAAGAAAACCAAATGAAATTTATCCTTCTTTTATCTAAATGATCTGAGCTTAAAATAGACCTTTCTTTTTCACCCCAACTGATCTTTTCTGGGAACAATGTGTTGGCCCTGGTCCCTCCTTGGACATGTGCACCTCAGCTTATAAGAAAAGCATAAGTAAAGGGTGGCTAATGCAGTAAACAACCTTCGTTATGGCCCTGACCCAACTTTGGGTATTGTGTACCTTGTCTCATGGCAAAGCCATGAGTTTAGGGTGGCTATTATGAGGAATGCTCTGGAAAGTGGGGTTGAAAGAACAAAGAGAGAGAAAGAACAAAAGTAAAGTGACTCAAGAATTTGTTGAAAGAAAAGTAAAGAAAAAGAAAAATATACAATAAATACAAGAAAGAAAAGAAGAGAGTCACTTACACAAATGAAGAATGAAGATAAAATAGCAAGGTGAAAGAATATGAGAAACTGGGCGAGATAAAATGATAGAAAGTGGAAGGTTTAGCCGATATGTCAAGGAGGGCAAAATGTCACTAAAGTATACCTAAATATACCTTACCTGCCCCTGAGCCTATGTTACAAGCTAAGAAAGTCCTATCGTGAATTTAAGGGTTGTATAGCAAACTTAAGGCAGTGAAAATAAGGGCAAGCTTATGGCAATAGGTATGAATGAGTGTGACTTTGTTCTGAGAGCGAGTCTTGAAAAGTAATCCTTATACTCAAACTAAAATCATTGTGTGAAAAATGAGGATCTTGTTTTAAAGTGAGGACACTAGTTGCAATACCAGAATTGTTAGGACCTCGGTGAGAAATTGAAGAGGACAGGTGTTAGTGCATGGTGAGTCTGTGTCATGATCTTATCCCACATAATTCAAGTCTAATAGTGATAGCATGCATAGATTTGATGAGATTAATCGGGATTGATAGCCAAATGATTGCAAAGGATGAAACATGGATACTATTGTACAATGATTTTGTATTGAGTCATAGTGCGTCGCTTGAGGACAAACAACGAGTTTAAGTTGAGGGTGTTGATAAACCGTGGTTTCACGGTATTATTAATACTTTTTCCTTAAGTTTAGTGTGTCAAAAAGCCTTTTTGTGCTAATTTTTATATAAGTTTCTTTTTATTTTGCAGGAAATCTGTCTAAA
The DNA here is from genome assembly GCA_032847665.1 of Solanum chilense. NCBI lineage: Eukaryota > Viridiplantae > Streptophyta > Magnoliopsida > Solanales > Solanaceae > Solanum > Solanum chilense. Next base: position 36,905,508 of record CM064970.1, read on the forward strand.
GCTGAATGCGGAGATTTTAAGCAAAGAAATACAGAAGAGACCACCTACGGAGCTTATAACGGTCCGTCGTGCTTGTGACGGTCCGTAGATGGCAGCGTTGTGCAGCTGGTGAAGGAAGACGGGGAAGTCTGACCAAGTGTGGGTTTACGAAGCTTGTGACGGTCTGTCGTGTATATGACGGTCCGTCCTGCAGGTTCGTCATGAAGTTCAGAGAAGTAATCCCAGTACCCACATTCCAATAGTTGAAGTGTTTTGGAACGAAGACCCTCGACGGACCGTTGTGCCTATGACGGTCCGTCATACTTGTCGTCGAGGGTAATGAAGAGAGCAGCAAAAGAAATTGCACAAGTATGGGACGACGGAGTCCATGACGGTCCGTCGTGACCACGATGATCCATCGCGAGGTCCGTCGACTTAGCCGCGTTTTGGCGGATTTCCAGCAAATAGAGTCCTTGTTTAATTAGGTTTTTGTTTTTTATAAATAGTTAGAAAAGCCTCGTTTTTGAGGTTAGACTCTGTATTGTTAGACATCATATTATTAGACTCTGGATTATTGATCATTGATTACTTTGATTTTGTGAGATTATTGATTACCTTGAGAATCTTGCAAGTGATTTTTGGTGATTAATCAAGCAAACTTTCGGACTTTACTCTTTCTCATTGAAGTAAGTACATGAACTCTTATTTAATATATTTGAATATTGTGATTATGACTATGAGTAACTAAACTCCATAACTAGGGTGGTGGGAACCATAGGCAAATAATGAGATAAAGCCTAACTAAAATAACAATTCTAGAATAGTGTCTTGCATGTATTAATAATTCTTTCGCTTAGAAGTCTTTTTAACGGATTGCCAACGTTAGAACTCGCCTTAATGCTACTTGCCGAACCAAGGAGGTAGTTAATAGGAAAAGAATTATTAACATAGATTTAGTGTATACTATCTAAAAGGCTAGTATTGATTGGTACGAGGTAATAACTTAGTCAAATATCGAATACGATGCTTAACATGAGGTAAAGATAAGGGTTAGGATAGCAACACACGTAGCCGGACCAAGGTGCGGAGTGAGATTTTCTAGATGCCGGACCAAGGATTTAGAAATACATAACTTATCACTTTGCATGCAAGATACTAGGAAAGAATTGTTATAGTTAGAATTATCAAGTTATGAACCTGTGTGGAACACGTAAACCCTAGTTACTTTGATTAATTGATTAAAATCCAACTTTCAAAGATGTTAAGTGTCTTTCAATTTTGTTAATTATTTTCACTCATTTAGAAATAGAAACCCCCCTTTTATTGTTTTACTTTCTAAGGAAGTCATTGACCAAACAATAGTAATAACAGGTTGAAGTTAAGTCTAGACTATTTTTCTCGTGGGAACGATCCCAACCTCAGTAGTTGGGTTATTTACTTGACACGGCTGCTTTACTTCTGATTTGAGAAGTAAGTTTGAGCGTATCAACATGTATTTTGGAACATCACATAAAGACCATCGTCAAACACAACCCCCCAAGTAACACTTGGTGCAATGTGAAAGTAGCATACCGTACTACTATTTCAATTAGTGTCCCTTAGGAATCACCCTAGACTTGGCACATCACATTCATCATTTACATAGCTTTCATCATACAAGGCATCATATCAACACACTTCTTTAACATTAGACATAAAGTCGACATACTTCATTAACATCATATAATGACCCCCTTCATACTTTATTATATAAGAACACACCAAGACTCCCTCTAAATGTCTACTTGTGGAATGGACAGATAGCATCCCATTCCACCACCTGCCCTAAGTTGTACACCCTTTAGAAGACTTAGTACATACATTCATTCATTTGTGTTAGGGCTTTAACCGGTATAGACCATGAGAGCTAGACATAGAATTTTATTTTGTTAATTTTAAAATTGCATCTTTACATGTCATTAGGTACGTTCATTAAGTTTTTTTCTTAAATATTTTGCACAGTTTAAAAAAATAATTCAAATACGGTTAAAATTTGCACCGATAATTTTGGGCCACAATTCCAAGCCCACACATTTGGTCCCATTGCATATTTTTTTTCTATTTAGATTAGATAAAAAAAAAAAAAGAGGTAGTGAATATTTTTTAGGTTGAGAGGAATAAATCCAAATGTGTCAAAATCCTAATTTTCCTTCCTAGAGCTGCTGCCACCACCCAGCTCAAGGTAGCAACCCAAGCTGTCTGTTCCTTACCTCTCCATTCCGGAACAACCAAGTCAGAACTACCATCCACCCACCAACTGAAACAGCTCCGATTATAACCTTTACTTCCTCTACCCAACTACGAACACACCATGCTTAGAACAGCTCCCAAACTACCAGCAAACCACCATTTCAACCCCATTTTCTTCCAGCTCAGGCAAGGAGCTCCAAGCTCCGATGAACCGGAGCTAAACAACACCAATCCCATATCCTCTTCACTGCAAGCATTGGCGGACAACAACCATAAACTCCGGGGAATCAGTGAAAGAACCTTCAAACCTCATGTCAAAATCCCATTGGAACAATACCTCAATGCCTCTGTTCTTTCTCTTCAAGACAAGTAAGATAGTGGAGAAGCACAAACCCAAAACAATAAGTGAACCATGGGCTTTAAGATCGTGAATAAATCGACACAACTACCAATACACCAACCTCCGTCGCCCCAGAAAGCAAGACCGAATTCTCCCCGTCACTCTTCTTTCACTATGGTATCAATCCTTCTTCTTCTTCTCTTGTATTTTTATTAAATTTTATTACAGTTTGAATCTCTCTATGCTTATTTTTTGATTAGTATCTTCATGCTTAGTCCTTTTACGTTGTTTTATTTCACAAATTTGGCCGAAAAAGGTCTGACTCCGACAACATAAATGTTTGTTCTTGGTTATTGCTCTTTGTCAAAAGTTGAATAGTTAAGTAATTGCCTTTTATTTGCTCTGCCTCACCTGACCCATTTGATTAATTTATTTATTTATTATTATTATTACTTGTCTCTTATAGTCTAGTGGCTAGATAAGTTTTGTTGATTTAAATATTGTTATTTGTTTTTACTTGAGTGTTTTTTATTTACTTTATATTAATGGTGCATAATTTTTAATTATTCTGTGGCTATTATCTATTTGCTGTTAGAGATATTTTCCAATTATGTATTCATGTTGGATTTATTAATCGTTACTTTTTATATTTTTTTTTTTGTTTGTGTATAAATTCTTCAGCAATTTTAATTGGGTTTTGTGATGGCATGTTATTGCTTTGATATTTTCATTCTTTTACTTTGTTTTTATGGAAATTTTCTCCTAGAGCTTCTTTTTTTAGTTTTAGGCTGTTATTTTGCTTACTCTTCGTTTTTTTGTTTTGTTGTTGGATAATATTGAATTAAATGTTTAAATTAAAATTCTCTTATTTAATAATTCATCAAGTTATATATAAGTAATGTATATTTTATTAATTAATAGATGTTGGTGTTGTAACTTTAATTGCATGAAACCATTTTAGATTAGATTTAGTAACATATTTGTCTTTCCTTTTGTTTGTGGCATTGTTATTGTTTCGTGTTCATATTTTAGTGTAATTGGCCAATTAAAAAAATAACTTCGTCGATTTTGGAGGCCCCGCCATTTTAAAACGCGGAAAATTTAGTTAAGTTTATTTTAAATACTTGTTAAAATTGGCCTATGAGAAAATTTCTCCATCGGTTTTGGAGGTCTACCTATTTTAAAAGACGGAAAATTCAATTAAGTTTATATTAAATACTTGTTAAAATTGGCCTATGAGAAAATCTCTCCGTCAATTTTGGAGGCCTACCCATTTTAAAAGACGGAAAATTTAGTTAAGTTTATATTAAATACTTGTTAAAATTAGCCTATGAGAAAATCTCTTTGTCGGTTTTGGATCCCTATTTTAAAAGACGGAAAATTTAGTTAAGTTTATATTAATACTTGTTAAAATTGGACTATCAGAAAATCTCTCCGTCGATTTTGGAGGCTTCCCCATTTTAAGAGACAGAAAATTTAGTTAAGTTTTTATTAAATACTTGTTAAAATTGGCCTCTGAGAAAATCTCTCCGTTGGTTTTGGAGGTCTCCATATTTTAAAAGACTGAAAGTTTAGTTAAATTTATATTAAATACTTGTTAAATTGGCCTATGAGAAAATCTTTCCATCGATTTTGCAGGCCTCCCATTTTAAAAGACGGAAAATTTAGTTATGTTTATATTAAATACTTGTTAAAATTGGCCAATGAGAAAATCTCTCAGTCGGTTTTGTAGGTCTTCCCATTGTAATAGACAGAAATTTAGTTAAGTTTATATTATATACTTGTTAAATTTGGTCGATGAAGAAATTATCTTTGATTTCCAAGGTGTACCATCTTAATAAGACAAGTTTTTATTTTTAATTCATTATTTGGGTTATTCATTTTTTTTATATATTTATTTAGTACTAACTCTTTGACTAAGTGTCTTTAGAGGTACCCCAAGCTGATTTTAATCGAAGGAATTTGAATAAAATTTGAATTGTAATTTTATTTATTATTGTGTATATTATTGGCGATAGGCGAACTTACGGCGTTTCTGTCACGACCAACAAGTACACCCTAAAAATTAGAGCGTCCTTGTGTAGCCACACGGCAAATGAGACTTCAAGAAGTCTCATATAAGCTATTTGTACCATTCATTGCATAATAAACCTACTAAAATAAGTAAGAATTTAAAACTTTCTTCACACACGAAGAACTCTTTCCATAATCATTACCCAAGCGGAAGACTTTAATTTAAAACATTAAAAATTTTACAACATCTCCTTGAACCATCTAAACTTAAGAATACCTAAGTTCGGATCATGTCTACGTAATCAACAATCTTCCCTAACTAGATTCATTCTTAAGACTTATCTACGTAAGATAAGAAGTGACCATTCCTATGCCCCATTCACACCTTAACTAGACAACCATTAACTACTTTAGATAAGTACTTATTCATTTAATATACTTTCTTAATGTAAGGCATTACATTCATTAGTTCATTTAATACTCATTCATTACATAAGGACATCAAGGTAATGGTCTTAGACAAAACCTTGGAACTCTCACTAACACCTTCAAAGCCTTTGTGCAATGTCTAGATGGCGTCCCATACCACCACCTAAACTTCATACAACTTCTCTAATGCTAGTGAGTATCCCATATGATGAGAATAGGCAATAACCGACATAGACCATGGTAGCAAAGCATGGAATCCGGAGTTCTAACGTACTTCGATGAGGGTGTTCTACTTGCCAGTGGTAGAACTTGGACACATCCCATGTAGGCACATGGTTAGGGAATATGAAGGGTGTGCTTTGTATTCTAGTCTCATCCTTTAACTAGAACTACTTCCATTACCGTATTCACTCGGTGCTAGCCTTTGTTCTCATAGAGTAATTTTCATTAAAGGTTCATATAAATGAGTCCCATATCAAGTTCATAACCCTATCACATTCACCCTACTAAAGAGGTCTTCTTAGGGATACCTTCCAATGGTGACAAGAATCTCATCATGACTTTCCTAAGATTTGATATGATGTCGTTCCAGCCAATCAACCTTAAGTTTATCATTCTTTTACTAGAAGGATATCATTACGACTTTCTACTTCAACATTCATAAGCTTATTACTAGGTTCAGGGTTTGACATAAAAGACCCTCTTAACATCATTCAAGGTCACATGTCATTCATACATTCAATAATAAACTTTTGCTTCCTAAGTCAAGACATCTCATATTCACATTCATACATGCATCAAGTAAGGGACACAAGTCAACCAAGACAAGAAACAACATACTTCACTTTAACACATATTACATGTCATTCTTAAGTCACTTACAAATAATCATTATCATCTTTAAGTCATACTATACCTACCATATGATTATCAATATAATCATCATCTACTCATATAGTCAAGTAGGAACAACTATGCATCAACCCTAAGACTACACATACAAGCACATAGTCATAGTCTACATGATTTCCTAACATACATATAAAGACCACATACTTTCACATTACTTCACATATACATAGACATAAATCAACTACACAAATCATCATAATACTTCAAGTAGTGCCGACAAGGCCATGATCATCACATGGCATAAAGTAGCGCCGACAAGGCCACATCAATTCACATAGCACCGCTACCAAAGTGGACCATACCAATCACAACATAATTGAAGTATACTTAACATAAAATTAAAGGAATTAGGGAAGCATACCCCTACTCCATCCTACCACTTCGATTTCAAGGCTAAATCATCCAATTCGATATCATAAGACCCTTAACCATGTCCATAACTAATAATTCAATACAATTATAGCAATAATCAATAAAACTAGGTCAATTCATTACATACTCATTAATCTAATACAACGTAGATAACAATTTACTACAATTATCACATCAATCAATAGCCCATAGAAAACTATATTAGAAATCATAAGCCTTAAGTCAATATCAATTCAATAAGCCTAATATTCAATAGATCTAAGAATATTTAATACTCACTTGATTAAATTAAAAAAGCCTATAAACCAATCAATCATAATCTATACATGAATCAAAAACCCATAACAATCTACACTTGAATTCATCTATATTAAAGCATGATCACAAAACCCATATTTTAGTCAAATTGAGACATTTGTGAAGGTCAAGGGTTCATGGAGAATTTCATTGGAAAACATAAATTACATCAATAACATCATATCTTAACATTTGAAAGCCTTTCATGCAAGAACCCAAGACTAAGAGTAGAAATTGGACTTTTCATCTTTTTGAAATTTTTGAAAATCATCTTTGAAATTGGATCTAAGGTGATGGAAAGCCTTTGATGAATAAATACCATACCTTATAGAAGAATCCAATGATAATTGAAGCAGAAACTCCATTGAAGAACCATTTTCAAGCTCCATCTTCACCTTGAACTCTAATGGAGGTTTTTGAAGAAACTTTGGGAGGGAATGTGTTTTGATTTAGGTGTTAGGGTTTAAATGAGAGTTTAATGACTTATATACTCTTAAAATACCCATAAACACTCAAAACAACCGTCATCATATTTTATAAGACTTGGGCGAATTTTCCAAAACACCCAACTCTTAACAGAAAATTGCAGGCAGTTTCGTATCACCATCAACGCCCCCACCATTGACGGTCCATGGGTTAGACCACGCCCCGTCGATGGGGTATCATGGTTTGCTACTGAAAATCCTCAACCTGCAGTCTTGAAGTATCCATCGGCTCCACCCATCGACGGGCCGTCGCCCGGTCGACTGCCGTCGTTTGGCCCTGCCTGGCAGTGTTGAGCTCTAAGTTGGGGTCCTTTAGGGACCCTTGAGGGTACTATGTGGAGTCGTACCCGGACGTTTACAACCCAAATATGTTTGTGTACATGTTTAGGACCGCCCACATCAGTTTCATCCAAAAATAACACGTAAAACTTGATGAAACATACATAGACACGCAAGGTCATTTCAAAGCAAACCTTCCGAACGTCATGGACGTTCTTGGAGGTTTGACCTCCAAACTTCATGAAACTTGACACACTTCCTATAAACACTATAATAACTTATTTAAGGACCTTGTAACCTCATGAATCACACTTAAACACATAAAACCACATATGAAGCACATAGGTGAATTAGTCGTCGAATCTTGGTCTTCCCTTAGCGTTTGACTTCCAATGCACCTAAACTCTTAGACGCTGCCTCAAACCTACATTATAAACCACTTTAAGACCTTAGACCATCACTACAACCATGTTAGGCTCTTGCTTCATCAAATTTATTTTCGGGGTCTTACATTTTCTTATTATTATTTTATTTTATTATTTGTGTATATTGGATTCCTATTTATACTTGTTTATAGTTTTATTTCCTCCTCAATTTGAAAAAAATAAATTCAGTTGAGACCAATATTTGTGGATTCTGAAGGGTGCCTAGCACCTTCCCTTTGGAATCACTTGAAGCTCTTACATAGAACAAATGGTTTCATAGACATTTAATTGGTTTCCTAATTTTTTCTAAAATTAGGTGGCGACTCCTTTTAAAATTCGTTTATTCTTAAAATTCTTTTGAAATTGAATCAATTGATTATTTTTTGAGTCACCGCGGCGTTTCTCCCATTTTGAATAGAGTAGGGATGTAAACACTCATCATTACTTAACTTCACCTATTAAGATTCTCTCATCTTTAGTCTAGTATACTAGGAAAGGCAACTCTAGCCCAATCCTATCTTCAATCTCTTTTTCATTAGTGACTGTAGGTTATAGCTTGTGCAATGCACTCATGATGTCCCATACCACCATTTATGCAAAGTACTACTTTTGGATCCTTTCTTTATTACTTCTTACTTTGGATCCTAGCCCCTATATTTATTTTTTGAACACTACGAAATACTTTTTTAAGTATATCTAAGTTCCTTATTCATATGGATCCTACGAGACACTTTTTAAGGTATGTATTAATCCCTTAATTATGAACACTACGAGATATTCGTTGGGCATGCCTAAGTTAATTCAGGCATTATGAACACTTTGAGATACCCCTTTGGCATGTCTAAGTTCATCTTTTGCTTTGAATACTACGAGATGCTTCTCAAGCACGTCTAAGCTCATAGTATATGGAGATCTCTACTAGGATACCTTGACTTCACTACGTGAAGGACTCTCGCCTCATGAGACCTAAGTGGATAGTCATCACAACTACTAGGTGTGACTCTCCTTTCCAGTTGGAGTCAAAACAATTGCTAGACTATCTGTCTCACTTTGCATATCCACTTGGAGTCAAGCATATACTCCAAGGTTTTCTTGTCAAACCTTGCTCAACCTTTTCTCTCATGGAGGGATGTCCTAGACAATATCCCCATGCTAAAGTGAATCTATCACTTTTATTCAATCATCCTAATTCTATATCTAACACAACCATGCTAACGTTCATTATTTATCAATTCATTCTATATTCATTCATCAGTAGATTATAGGATCTTCTAGCCTTAACTTTCTTTTGACATTCTTCTTTACTAGGTGAATATAGCCATATTTCATCTTTAAGGTTTGATTCCATCAAGACAAATATCAATTAATCAAGTCTAGAATTAATTACCTAGGTGACTCAATCATAAACAATTAACCTAGAATACAATCAAGATAAAAAGAATCAATACAAAACCTTCGCTTCGTCTTTAATGGCCTTAGATCACCATGACCACCTTCAAATTCAATTACAATAATTCAACATTAAAACTCAATAAAATCAGTATATATTAATGCTGTAAACATCATTGAATGCTACCCACTAGATTGGGATCAAAATTAAGCCTTACCCACAATGCAATCACAATCCTCTCTTGAATGGGGTTCTTTGGATTCACAATTGATGGAAAACTAAGTAGGGGAGGGGGGATTCACGGATGGAAGAATCCATGAATAAATAATCTTCACATACCTTATATTAGAGCCTTAAACCAAGATTCAAACCTTGATCAGTTCGTCATATAGCAACCTCTAATCTCTCTTATTCTTCAATGGTGGTTTTGGGAGAATTTTGGGAGAGAAAGGTTTTTGATTTGGATTCTAGGGTATTATTGGCTATTGTTATGCTTAAATACTCTTCGAATACCTAAAATGACGGCCAATAATTAATTCCCTACAGTTCCCAAAATACCCCTACAACTATTAGACATTTTAATTAACTCAAATTTGACTTAAATACGACTCTACAAAATTTGGGCACTTACTGCGCGTCGCGTAGACATTTTTTATTCTTGGTTCACGAAACTAGTCTGGGACATAATGGTTTGTGATGTCCCCGCCTTGCAGGGCAAAAGTTTCCCTTTGCGTGGTGGTTCCGCGTCACGCAACAACTTCCAGATCTAGGCTACCCGACTGCTTCACTGGCCTATGTTTAGGTCCTCCTCGGGGACCCTTAGGCTGGTCCTCGGGGTGTCGTTACTAGATTTTTTAACCCTTTACATGCCAAGATATGTATAGGAACCATTTATACTCAATTTCACCCTCAAAACATCCTCCAAAACTCCACTACGAAACACTACAACACACTAATTTTACTTCGAGTAGTTCCTGGACGTTCTTGGGCGTCTGAACTCCAAACATTTCCAAACATTATATACTGTCTTTGAACATTATTATTATTAGTCATTTTAAGACCTTATAAGCTCATTAGGCTCATGTAAGGCTCTATCTTGACCTAGCCCATTTTTAATGTGTAACATTTACATGGTGTCTTTGGGGTTCTATGTGTCTTGTTACATCTAGGGGTACCCCTTGGTCATGACAACATCATACCAGACACATGTATCTCGCATATCTAATATCCTAGATACATGCTAATCGCAGTAAAATTTTACTAGTACTCTTGAAATAAAACTATTATTTGTCATATTTTATTTGAAATTTTTCTCATTTCTTGATGTTATAGAATTTTAAGATTGAAAAGAAAAAAGAATGAAAACAGAAAAAAAAAAAAAAAAAAAAAGGAGGGCTAGCCCACCCCAACCCTGGACCCTTTTAAGGTTGGGTTTGGATTGAGTATTTTCAAGACCTTTCAAACGAAGGGCTGCCTCGTCCTAGCCCATCAAATTCATTGGCCCGCGAGGCTTAAGCCCGGGTGCAGTTGGGTTAGCCCTTTTTGAAAACTCTAGTGTTCTTTTATCGAGATCAAAGATACATTATATAACTTGATATATATAAATTATACATTAAGTAGTATTTATATATCAATTACATTTATATTGAACATGATAAACACTTTACAAGATTCAACAACATTAAAGTTATTTATCAATACCTAAAATATAAACATGATACATTGCATAAAACAAAGGCTAATGTAGCAGTAATATATATGATAAGTAATAACACTATCAAAGATTAATGTAAGAACAAAAACATAAAAGAGATACATTAAAAATATGTATCTTTGGTAGTGATTAGTGTTTTAAAAGACAGAGGCGTGAGACGAGATGTTTTATACAGTTTAGGGTAAGACGTATGCCTCGAAACATGTGGCGTAAGTCCCATGGATCTGCAGGGCGTAGTGCATATTTAGTTTTATAGTTTTATTATTAATAAATTAAGCAAAAGTAAACCATTCAATAATTTTACAAATATTTTTTTTTATAAATAACCTATAATATATATAAATTACATTTATTTGAGATAAGTATTAATAATTAATCATCAAGAAAAAAAGTATTATAATTACTATTTGAGAAATATCATTACACCAATAATAAAAAATATGATTTAAAGCAAAAAAGATTAAAACCCCCGCACCTACTTTTTTTACACCTAGGACTTATTTTTTTATGCTCGAGGCTGACACCTCAAATTTTAGAGTTTACGCCTTATGGATCTACGTCTTTAATTTACGCCCTGGAGCACTTTTGATACTCCCTACCCCGAGATTCGCCTTAAAAATATTTTTGAAAACAATGATAGTGATGATCATGTAATCATAGATCCAACTTTTTTCCTTCTTTTTTTGAGCGTTTTTCAACGGTAAATTTAGAACTCGAGCATGCATCCTTCTTCGGCTTCTCCAATGTCAGATTCATCATGAATAATTGATTGCTTTATTGTTTATATATATTTCGAATAAAATCTTCATCGTTAGAATCAAATATACAACGTACATTTTTATCCTTGGTTGAAATTGTTTAGGTAATCTCAATACTAAAATAAAATCTTCATTGTTAGAATTGAATATACGACGTACATTATCATCTGTGGTTGGAATTATTTGGTTAATCTCAATACTACAAGATGAAGCTTCATTCATATATGTTAGAATTTCATAGATGAAAATCTAATATTTTTTTAAAAAATCGATCCCATGAACTTGAATGAAAAAAATGGATGAGGAAGAAGAAGATTAATTAAGAACAATCTACTCAATAACATGCAATTATAGAATTAGAAAGCGGAGGTATTTAAAATTTAAAAGTGGAGTGTTTGAGTTAACTTATATTGCAATAGAGTAATTTACGAGTGAAAAAAAAGGATGAAAGATTATATATTTGGGGTTGTTCTATGTAGTTAGTCGAGAAAAGAGATAATGTGAGTGAAAAGAGGATTTTTGTTATTTTTTGAAGGCAAAATAGTCTGGTGGACCCTTATACTTGCATCAATTTGTATTGTAAACCCTTATACTTATATTTTTGTCATCTAAACTCTTAAACTCAACTAAAATGAAACTTTTAAATCCCTCTAACCATGTGTGTAGCTCACTCTCCCTTAGAAAGATGACATATCACATCCATGTCATATATATTAATGCCATGTCATCATTTTTCATAACTATTTTTTAATTATTAATAAAAATGTTGAACAAAAGACAAAATCAATAAATTTCTATTTTACCAATTAAAATAAAATTATTTTTCTCACACCTTTCTCTACCTTCCCTAACCCACACTCACCGTCAAAATCATCTCCAAATCCCTTATTTTTTTTCTTCATTTTTTTCACAAAAAAGAGCATCACTTTATTCAATGAAATTAAACAGAAATATAACAACTTTATGAAATGATTCAGTGCATTTTTTGTTGCCTTCGTAGAAGAAAAAGAAAAGAATACATAGTCATAAACAAATCTCAACACATTGTCAAATCTGTGAAAGATGATTGCGATCATGAGAAATCAAGCAAGTTTATGTAACTTGAAGGGAAACTAAGCAAAATCTAACAACCACAGTCAGATCCGCAAGAAATGATTGTAAAATTCATCCATAAATCAATTTGCAGGGAAATTAAAAAACAACTTCAATACTCATCCCCTAACAAATGATTATATTTGAAAAATCAAAATCCTCAAGAGTCAAGATTCCTAAATTTGATCTTTTTGCAAGAACATAAGGTTTATGATGATACATCTAAAAATTTGCATCTAATTTTTTGCCTTCAAGAAAAGGGTGGGTGCTGGGGACATTTTTTTTCCTTCAAGAAAAGGGTGGGGTTGGAAACGTGTTTTTTTATTATTTATATATTTTTTAAAAAAATTTATTGCTTCCACTTGCTTTTACAAGTGTGACAACACGCGCCATAACCTACTCAGCAAAATAAATGTCACATAAGTTTTGTCAATGGTCAGGGAGTTTAAAAATCTTATTTTAAATAAGCTTAAGGAATCAAATGACAAATAGTTATATAGAAATGTTCACAATACAAATTGAAAAAAGTATACCAGACCATTTTGCCTTTTTTTGAAATGATGGAAAAAATAAATAAGTATGGTTTAAAAATAAAATAAAGTCCAAAAGATAATCATTTCAATGCCAAACCTATCAAGCCCTAAAGAAGAAGACCACCCCTTCCCTCTCTCTCACGCACAGAATACTTTAATCTGCTTTCATTTCCAACTGTCTCAACGGTGAAGATAAATGGAATTTTAGAAAGTGGAGGATTCCGCTGACTGAAATCTGGTGCTCTATGTACTTTTGATGACGTAGGTTGATCGCCGACTCTTCAATTCACTATTTCTTTTATCAACAATCCATTATTTTTTTGTACCTAAATAGAAACGTTCTCCTTATTGATCCTATTATCTATTGATGTTGGCCAAATTATGAACACAATTCTTTGAGATGATCCTATGACGTTAATTGATTAAGAAATATATTCAGTTACAAACTTAATTAAAATTATTGATATTGTCCATTTTTTCTCTTCTTTTGTTCTTTAGGGATATCTGCAATGCACCGTGTAGCTAGTGCAGGCAACACATCCACTTCTGTGTGGGCTCGGAAAGAGAAGAGGTTGACCTTTGTCTTAAATGACGCCCGTAACACTAAGGTCATTCTTGTCTTACTATATCACCTTCTGTTGTGTTATTATCTGTTTTCTCTTTCTTGTTTGCTGGGTGCTCTCACTCTTCAAAAATACTGTCATCACAACATTTCTTGGAGATTCAAGCAGCATGCCTCTGCAGTAGTAGCTGAACTCATCAGAGTGGAAGTTAGTAGAATAGTCAATAATTCCCTTAATTTGCTTGCCTTTTGTTTTTTTCTTTTGGAGCATCACCCATGTGATCATCAATTGTCTTTCTCATTTAAGTTGGGTGCCTTTTTTTTTTTGCAAAAAGTTATCCAGATGATCTCTTTTAAGTCTTCTTTTTGGAATTTGTGGATATTTATTGTTTCAATGTTATGAGCCCAATATTATCAAAGGCAAAAAGCACAAAAATCTCTAAGGTCTGTTGGGGCTTTAAGTACAAATAAAGCGGAGACTTTAAATGTAAAAAGCACAAAGGGACAAAAAATACAAATATATATGTTTAGTCCAAGACAATTATAAACATTGTATGGCAAATACATGACCAAAAAGTTTAAAAAAAAACATTAGGATAAAGTGAAATATCAATTGCCCCCAAAGCCTAGCTCGAGTGGCAAGAGGTGAGGATTTGTGGCTTAGGTCGCAGGTTCAAACCCCACACCATGCAAAGTGAAATCTGGTATTTAAGTTTAGAAGGGTAGAGGGGCGGGCCCATTATCCATCGAGTTTAGAAGGCTTTGATTGGATGAATTTTTCGGTTATCAAAAGAAATAAAAATTGAAGTAAAAATATCAATTTTTAGTGTCATTTCTTCAGAAGAGGCTCATTGTCAAGGAAAAGTTTGCTTTAAACCATAATGACGACAGTAAAACGCACATAAAGCGAGGTTAAGCGCTCAACACATTTTGACCCTCGCTTCAGGGCTTAAGTGCGCTTAAAGCACACATTTGAAAACACTAAATCACTTGTGATACTACGAGGCGAAGTATCTTATTTGAGGTTTTACATTCTTAACAACTTTCATATATACAGGATGTGCGCTTAGTGTGGAATAGAGTTGTGGGTTGCTCCTATAAAACAACAACATACCTAGTGAAATCTCACTAGTCATACCTTGTAGTTCTAACCATATGTTGTTTTTTGTGTTTCAATTATCACATTGTTTTGTTGCGGTTACTGTTTCTTTCTTGAAGACTTGACACAACTTTCTTATTAACTACTATGCTCTCTTCATTGTTTTCTCCTTCTTGCACTTGGGGGTTTGGGTTTGCTCCTCTACTCTTCTATTTGAATACTAGACTTGGTTCCCTAGCTAGGATTTGAACTCATAATATGCGCACACATTCTGCGTTTTGCTATCTTTGTCCTAGAATCAGAACCTTTGGAGAAACTATGTTATGCTACTTATAGCGTCTAACATCGTTCATGTGAAAAAAAATTAAATGTGCATCATGCCTCTAGGAACCTATAGGTATGGAACTTCATTGCCAAAACACAAAACAACATACACACACTTTTTCTTTCTCTCTCTATCTCTTTGTGTGTTTTATCTATGTTCAGTTGAAATGACGGACAATCTCTCGAGGAAGAAAAAGAAGAGCAAAATAGAATCAATGTAAAATAATGGCTTTACTTTTTGAAAGATGTTCAAGTTTTCCTTAGGTTATATGCATCCTTTGGGGTCAAGTCTTTATGTCTTAGTTACTGGTTTGCTATTTAGGTCTTCTAAAGAGGTTTCCCCCCCTGAACTTTATATATCGCTTATTGTAGAAAGTATTAGGATGAATCTATAGTTCATGCGTATTTGGTATTGTGGTAGAGTTGGATGATATTAACAAGTTGAGAGTGAGTCTGTCATTAGAGGACAAGTATCATGACCTGTTTTGGGATTGAGTTGTGATGAGCACTCAGTGCCTTTATGTGACTAAGTGATCCTTCTTGATTTGGCTGCTTGGTTGAGAAAAAGGAAAAATTAACTTTTTGAAGTCAATAAAAGATCATATAATAAAGTTCCATCTCACATGAAGAAGTTGACTTAGTCAAGCTGCCCAATTTTTAATCTCCACTCTCATGCTTCCTTCTAAAGTATGTCACTCCTCCTAAAAAGATGCCTTGTCCTCAAGGTCGAAGGAAGAAACTGTTCAGCAAGTATTTTACAGTCTTCACCCTCTAGCTTCTTCAGCAGTATGATGATGCCATTGAAAGAGTAATTTTAGAGTTGGAATCCCAGATTCTTTCATCCAAAGGTGCAACAATTGTTTTTGTCTCCACCGTAAATTTCAAATCAGCAGAAAGAAGTAAAGGTAGAGGAATGGAATATCAAATGACCATGAGCATGGCGAATCAATGAGACTTGAAAAATTTGATGTACTTTGCTGATGGAGGTAGCTGTAGTCTATAGGCTGGATGACCTACTTTGCAAACAATTCAGACGGACCAATATATCAAGGAAAAAGCTTCTCATTCGGCTGTTAGGATTGATTCTTCTAAATTCAGGTTGTATACAAAGTAAAACAACATCACCCACACTAAAAGGCAAGTCACGACACTTGGAAAGCTTGAGATTTCATGCGGGATTGAGCCTTCAGAAGGTTGGAATGCAATAACTTTAACATTTGGTCACTGGCCAAGAGTTTCTTTTTTGAGACTGGTAACTTTTTCTATATATGTTAGAATCCGAATCTTACAAGAGTTGTACCAGCCCCATATTTACAAAGTACTACCTACATCTATGATTCTATGATCCTATGTTTATAATGACTCTAAAAAATCAATGGTAGAGACCGAATCATTTCAAAGTAACTGATTACACCAAAAACAACAGTAGCAAGATGCTATTAAGCTTAATCTGTTGCATACTGTTCTCTATGCTCTCGAAACACCTAGAATTCCTCTCCTTCCATATTGTACACCAAATGCTTGTTGGGACTATCCTCCACCTGCCTATATTCTTGGCCAACAACCCAGCTTGTTCCCAACTTGTTAAGGACTTTGTAATTGTCCCAGGCATCCTCCATGATATTCCTCTGAGGTTCAAAAACAATCTTCATAGTTTTCCTGTGATTCTACAATGTAGGAATAGATAATTCGCTGATTTTTCCTACTTCCCACACAAGAAGCACCTGGGGCTTAAAATTTTTCCGTGTTTTCATTAGGTTCTCTTGGGTAAGCATTGCCTCCTTTGCCAAAGGCCACAATAGACATGCCACTTTCTATGGTATTTGGTTCCCAAATGTTCTTCCATGCCAACTGTTTGGTTGTTGATTGTGGTTCATTTTCCTGTACGCTTTGCGCACTTTGTATGTGCCTTTCACATCTCCCTTTTACCATAGTTCATCTTCATCTATTCCCAACCCACTGAATTGCTCAATCTTGTTGATGAAATCTGCCATTCTTGGTATTTCCCAATCATTGAATTTCCTTCTGAAGTTGAATCTTCATCCCTTTGTTGTCTATAATTCTGCCATGGTATTCTGTTGGTGTAGTACTATTGAGTAGATATTTGGAAATAACCTTTCAAAGTTGCCTTCTTCATGTCATTCATTTTTCCAGAACCTAGTTTTAGCCCCATTGTATAACTTGATATTGAAGAAGCATGGATCTCCATAAGTTATCTCCATAAGGAGTTGTAATTTCCTTAGTCATACATATGTCTTCCTCCTCATACTTAGATTCTATGACTCTTCCCTATAGTGTCTCTTTATCATCGCATACTTCCATAGCCATTTCATTCTGAGCGCCTTACTATGAGTATCCAGATTCTTTATCCCCAAACCTCCAAAATTGTCAATTATAAGAGATTCCCATTTCACAAAGTGGTAGCTTTCCTGTCTTTATTTCTTTGCCACAAAAACTTCTTCCTGATTCTGTCTAGCCTACTAATGATTTTTGCTGGTATAGGGAACAAGGACATCATATAGGTTGGCAAGGAATCTAACACGTAGGTGATGAGGGTTTATCTACTCCTACTGATAAGTACTGTCTTTTCCACCTTGCCAATTTCTTCTCACATTTTTCAACCACATTGTTCGAGATATCGTTAGACGTTGAGTTTGCTCCTAAGGCAGACCCAAGTACCTTGCTGACAGACTACCAATCCTCTCCTCCAAGAAATGCATTTAGGGAATGCATGGTTGTGACCTCATTGATCGGATAATGAAAGCGCTTTTCACAATTGATGTGCAATCCTGACATCCCTTCAATCAGAGCCAATATCATCCTCGAAATTTTGTTTGTTCTTCATCTACATCACAAAAAATGAGGCTGTCATCTACATACTGCAAATAAGTCTCCTCCGGATTATCCCTTCCTTCTCTTGCTACATTGAAACCACCCAACCACCCATTCATATTTGCTGTTTTTACCATGCTGTTGAGACCTTCCAAAGCTAATAAAAATAAGAATGATGACAAAGGGTCATCTTGACTTGTTTAGACCCTTTTGTGCCTTGAAGAACCTTGTGGGTGAGCCATTGATGATAATTCCAAAACTCACAGAAGATATGCAAAAGTTTACCCACTTTATCCACCTTTGTCCAAACCCCATCCTATTTAGAACTCCCAATAGGTAGGCCCAATTGACATTGTCACAGGCTTCTCTATGTCATGTTTGCGAGGAAATTCTCGGTTTTCGTTGCTTCTGTCTGCTTCACTAGCTACCAAAACCACATCCATGATGTGCCTTCAAGATCAGCAAGTTATAAGTGGATGCCATGATGGCGGTTCCCTTCCATGCACAACCTGATAAGGAGTCATATTGGTAGAGTAATGGCAGCCCTTGTTGAAACTTGAAACAATTCAAGGAGTGGACTCCTTAGAAATACTCTTTTTTTTTCTTCAAAATTATGAAGTTTTAGCTTTCTCCATAGAACTTGTATCATTATGGTGACTTGGATAAAGACTTATTTTTCCCTTTTTATTCATGCATCTACTTGAAAATTACTGTAGTCATTTGTTTTATCTCCCTTATCTCATTGGTCTATCTCGTCTTTTGTTGTAGTAAAATATCATTGCGTGAGGGGATGACGATTCTTGAACAAAATGAACCAAATATTATTTAGTGATATTTCACATTTTAAGTTTCTGTTTATGAAGAGGTACTTTGAACTTTACCAAAGATGTAGCGTCTCTGAAATATATGCTTTTTTGTCAACCTGTTTTCTTGAAGATTGTTCACATTTCCTTGAGAAATTCTGGCTAGTTCATCCTTTATGGTTATATCTGGAAAACTAGATGAATTTTGCATTTTTCTAGCATATCTGGCAAACTATATGAATTTTGCGTCTTTCTAGCTGTTAT
The DNA here is from genome assembly GCA_032847665.1 of Solanum chilense. Classification (NCBI taxonomy): domain Eukaryota; kingdom Viridiplantae; phylum Streptophyta; class Magnoliopsida; order Solanales; family Solanaceae; genus Solanum; species Solanum chilense. Next base: position 36,924,639 of record CM064970.1, read on the forward strand.
CTCTGGTAATTGTGAATCATGAAAAAGTTCTTTTAGGTCGTTGATTTTTAATACTCTGTTGAGTGATTGCTTACTGTTCTTTCTTTTTATTTCTGTCTCAGCATTGTGCTGGTGTAAATTGCTTGGCTTTGTTGAAGTCGTGTCCTCACCCGGTGGGTCTGAGTACCTATTTACCGGGAGTAGAGATGGGACTTTAAAGAGATGGGCATTGGCTGAATATGGTGCCACCTGCTGTGCTACATTTGAATTCCATGTTGATTGGGTACTGTTCAAATTCTCTTTTTCCTCGCTAGGTCTTGTATTGTCCTAGCCTTTTGAATCCCACTGCACTAGCATCAGTTTAAGGGCATCTACTAGATAAAGTCATATCTACCATATGGTACATAAGAATCAGTTGACTTTGATCCGGCTGTACCAGATGGTTTCTTTTTTCTTTTTGTTTTTCCTATTTCTCAAATGAAGGCCACCAAATTCTATTTTCAGATACTTCATGAAGTGGCCCTTCTTAGAATGAAATTTAGTTTGTTTGATGAAAACTTCTTGCTCTCAAAGATATGCCTGGATGTGCTTTTGACCTGTCATCCATATGCTATATCTTTTGTTGTGTAACTGGCTGTTTTCATATTTTGTTTGTTATGTTTCTAATGTATAACTTAGAAGTTGTGTTGTGATTCGTGTTGTGCAGGTAAATGACACTGTTCTTACAGCCAATAACACATTGGTTTCCTGCTCCTCAGACACCACTGTCAAGGTATTTATGTTCACCTCTAAATTTGGTATTCCTATCTGCTCACAATTTCTTACACACATTTCTATTACTTCTCATTACGCAACTTGTTTTCTGAATTTTTTTTCTTTTGATGTTGGGAAATTTCTGTTGGATTATCAGGTATGGAATGGCTTATCTGAGGGATCTTGTACCTGGACTCTTGGTCAACACTCTGATTATGTCACTTGCCTTGCTTCAGCAGAAAAAAATGTAAAATTCTTCTGCAAGACTTTGTTGGCATCATAAATACTGTAGTGAATCATTAACTTCAATTGAAGCTGGGACTTGAATATTCAGGCTGAATGTGGATTTAATTAAGTCTACTTTCTGATCCATTTCATTATCATTAATGACAGAGCAATGTTGTTGCATCTGCTGGCCTTGGTGGTGAGGTTTACATATGGGACCTTGAAGGTGCACTTTCCCCAACATCTATGTCAAGTGATGCAACTGCGGAAAACTGTTCAAATGGTGTCAGTGGTGCAGGAAGTTCAATATCCATTACAAGCGTCCACCCTAATAGTTTGAGCAAAACCATTTCCTTGCACACCAAGTCCCAAGAATATATTCCTGTGTCTGCAAAAGGCCATAAGGAGTCAGTATATGCATTGGCAATGAATGACAGTGGATCCCTTCTTCTTTCTGGTGGAACTGAGAAGGTATATTCTGGTAGTTAGGTTAGTTTTTTATCTTTCTAAATGTAATGTTCTTATATTACCAAAGGAGTTGTAGAATAACTACTTTCTGAGTTTCTTTAAGGTTATGTGAGTGTGGGATCCAAGAACTGGTTCGAAGACCATGAAGCTAAAAGGTCATACAGATAATATTAGGGCGCTACTTCTTAATTCTACTGGCAGGTATGCTGGGAAAAATGATGCCTTAAAGATATTTTTGGCTCGGATTGCAATTGTTATTCAGCTAGAAGCATTTGGCTTCAACTATTATGCATAGTTGATATATACTCCGATAAGCATGGTGGAAGACGGATTTGGATACATAGGTTTAGCCAAGTATCATTGATGCATGTTACTTGACACTCCAACAATATAAAGAGGAACAAATGTTTGTTCATTTCCTCTAGCTTACGAGGGTGGCAGATAGTGTTTTTAGGGCTTGCTTAAAGTTCACTTAAGCCTTGAAGGTCGCTGAAGCTTAGATAGCGTGTGTCTTGATTTTATGCTCAGTTGGCTCTTTAGTGTAGGCATCAATGTGCTAATGCATGTGCACCTTCACCCACAGATTTTGTCTTAAAGAACACAACACACACACACTCTCTCGCGCGCGCACACACTCACATATAGATAGGGATGGGGGCCGGATCTTTTGCGTCCAGTGTTGTAAAAAGCGCTCTTCAAAGCGAGGCGACCCATGTGCGAAACGGAAACATTGACAAATATGATTGCTAGATGTTTATAGTGGGGATGAATGAAGTATGTCTCGGTGCTGACATTGCATGGGGACAAAATGACCAAAATGGTCTTTAATGTTTGGGTAATGCATTATTTTGGTCCTCAATGAATGTCACTTGATTGATATGGTCCTTAATGTATGAGAAAAGTGTTCATTTTTATCCTTAATGTATTTCACTTAATTGAAATGATCCTTAATGTATAACAAACTGTGTTCATTTTGGTCTTTTACCCTATAAATCTAAAATATTTTTCAAAAAATAATAAAAATAGAGTTTAGTATGGACCTTATGTGTCTGATAAAATCCATCATTGTTGTCTTCTTTGTTAGCTCCAAAAAGAAGTTCGTGAAATCTAACACTATTGTCTCTAATTTCTCCAACAAAAAATTAATATATTCTCTTGCTAAAAGTAGAATCGGTGCTCAGTGATGGAGAATAGTAAATTTTGTGGGAGAAACAGAGAAAATGTTGTTTAGTTTTTTGGAGCTTTTTCTTTAGAAATAACAAACAAGGCAACAATGGTAATTTTTGTTAGCCATATAGGGTCCTTAGTTAAATTTAATACTTTTTTTAAAAATAAATTTGTTTGATTTAGGGTAAAGGACCAAATTGAACATCTTTTGTTACATTAAGGACCATTTCAATCAAGTGAATTACATTAAGGACTAAAATGAACACCTTCTTGTACATTATGGACCATTTCGATCAAGTAAAATACATTAAGCACCAAAATAAAGGATGATTACCCATATGTTAAGGACCATTTAGGTCATTTTATATGAGAAAGAAAATTTGATGTTGTGGAGCAAAAAGAAAATTTGACGTTACACTTGTAGTCCACATTTATGTAACTACTACCACATGTGTTTCAATTGAAGTGTCTTACTTTTCTTTTTAATCTATTTAAAAATATTGTCTCTTTCTATATTTTATGGCCCTAATTTTAAAATTCTACATGTTTTTTTTTACGACAAGGGAAACCCGCAGCCGCTACCCTTTTGGGTGCACACAGGGTAAAACCCCGGTCCTATAGCAATAACTCGCAAACCACATAGAAGAGGTAACCCGCACCAGGCAAGCCTGGTGCGACGAGCTCGACCCAGAAGGCAAACCCCTTTCTTTCGCTGGCAAGGGGTTTCAAACTTGAGACCTCCAATATGGAAGTCCCAAGCTCAAACCACTGGGCCACCCCGAAGGGTAAATTCTACTTGTTTTGTTAAGACCACAAGATTCAAAGCCACTATGGCAAATACACTTATTTTTAATTCAAAACAACAAGATTAAAAGGTTATCCTTTTTCTCCTTAAACTCCGTACCTAATCAAACTAAGACACTTACATTAAAACGGAGAGAATATATGTTTCTTTTGCCCTTTTTATGTTCAATTAAGACAAGCAATTAATCAGTTTGGCTTTGGATGTATTTTATTCATGTTTTAGTTGGGAAACATTGTATATGTACTATGTTGCCTAGTGAGAGATTTATTTTGATGCATGTGCCAAATTGTTTTTCTGTTTTCTGTTTTCTGTTTGTCCAACAAAAGTAGAAGCATAGTTCTCATTTTTTAATCATTGTCTTTTCATAGAGGCCGAATGTTTTTTTGTTTTCACCTAAGCCCTGAGAAAGTAACATTTTCATTTGTCTCATGTGAGTTATTAGATGTTTCTTCTTGGTTTTGAGTTCCCACACTTGTTGGTTTTTGACAGTTTACTATTTCATATGAAGATTGAGCTTTAACTCTTGCTGTATTTTGTAAATGTGATTTTTTGGTTTCTTTTAAATGATGTCCTTATCCTGTATTTTTGTAGGTTCTGCTTGTCTGGCTCCTCTGATTCCATGATTAGATGTGGAGTTCTTGTATCATACTAGGGGTGGATGGAGGGTAGTTGAATCTTTAAGTATTGCCAAGTTGATGAGAAACATGCAATAAAAAGTGCCTGGCTTCATTATATTCAATCATATTTATTAGGAGTAGTCAGTCACAGATTGCTGTCCAAATCTTGCAAGTGTTATTTGCACAATTTTTTTTATATCAGCGTTGAACTTTACTTTGCCTCTAATGATTAGATTATGGGATCTGGGTCAGCAGAGGTGTGTGCATTCGTATGCTGTGCATTCGTATGCTGTGCATACTGACTCTGTATGGGCACTTGCTAGCACTCGAACATTTAGTCATGTTTATAGTGGAGGAAGAGATCTCTCTGTAAGTGGACTCTTACAATTTATCGAAAATGCTTTCTCTACACCTATGAGCTAACTCCAATATATCTTTATATAATATCTTTCTTGAGGTTACAACAGACATGCCTGATTACATGTGCAATTGCAGTCATGGGTTCAAAATAGTTTCTGTTTTCTGCATGGACATTATGATAAATTGAGCTTATGAGACTTGGAAACGGGAGCCTGTTAAATAAGGACACCTTAAAATATTTTATTGTCGATTGTTTATGTGAGAAAATAAGAGTTTTAGAGAAAATTAAGCTTGGTTGTTCCGACAAGCTACTGGGGTTTAAATAACTAGGTTTACTTGTCCAAAAAAAGAGGAAAGGAAACTAATACCTACTTAAATCTAGAGTAAATCAAGCTACCTACTATCGTTACACATGCTATAGAATATTCCCAGGATTCTAATACTCCCACTCAAGCTGGTGCATACAAATTATATGTGCCAATCTTGTTACATATATAACTTTGTCTTGGACCGGCTAGGGACTCCGTAAATATGTCTGCAAACTTATCACATCACCGCACGAACCTTTTACGGTGTCTCCCCATAGTACTCTTTCTCTAAGAAAATGATAATCAATCTGTATGTGTTTGGTTATCTCGTGAAACATCTGATCAAATGCAATGTGAAGTGCAAATTCATTATCACATGCAGGTTCCATTCCTTCAGTATCTCCAACTTTCAACTCCTTTAATAGTTGTTTGATCCATATGAGTTCACATGTTGCCACTGCCATAGCTCAATATCCAGCTTCTGCACTAGATCTAGCAACCACATTTTGTTTCTTACTTTCAAAAACACCAAATTTTCCCCAACTAGAGAATAATATCCAGAAGTGGATCTTCTGTCAGTGTGTGACCGTGCCAAGTTTGCATCTGAATATCCAATGATCTTCTCATGTTCTCAGTTCTCCTTTTTCATAGAGTAGTCTTTTCTCTAGAGTAAATTTTAGGTACAATGAATGTGAATAACGACATTGGAATGACTGTCACAAGGAGAATTGAAGAACTCACGTACAACACTAACTAGAAAAGTAATTTCGGTTTGATTCAGTGTGAGTTAATTCAACTTTTCTACCAACCTCCTCCATTTTCTAGGATCGGTAAGAGGCTCCCCCTAACCTGGTTGGAACTTAACATTTGAATCCATTAGAGAATCTATAGGCCTACATTTGTCATTCCCGTCTATTCATGAATATTAAGTGCATACTTCCTTTCTGAAATGATAAATCCTTATTTGGGTGGAGCAACCTCGATGCCCAAGAACTACCTCAATCGACCAAGATCCATAGTCTGAAAGTGCCGGAAAAGGTGATGTTTCAATTTGGTGATTTCCTCATCATCATTATGTGTGATAACACTTAGAATTGGAATAGGTATACAATCCTACTTAGAATAGAAATTGGAATAAGAATAGGAACAGGAATAGTAAAAGTAATAAGAATAGGAATATGAATAGTAACATGAAGAAAAATGGTTTGTAGGTTGCTATTTGATAAAGGATTATATTGTAGTGTCTAAAAATAGGGTCTATGAGTAGTTGAAAGAGGGTAGATTTATTTTTACCGCACACCACTCTAGGCAGTCTTACAAAAGTCTGTAACACTCAGCCTACTTGCACCCACGAAATTGACAAAGTATAGAAATACTTTAAACAGCAAAGTCAAACAACCAGCAGAATTTACAGGAACCAGTCCCAATCTTTATTAATCTGTAATTAATACAAAGGAAGGCTTCACGAATTAGTCTAAGGCTAGAAAACACTCTGTCTCAGCCTTAGACGAATTTCCACCTTTAAATAAAAATTCTGCACAATGGCAGTTACATGCGGCAGTTACAAATGACACCTGTCCGACACTTGTCATCACAGGGTTCAAAACTAACTTTCCAACAGCTATATTTCTAACAGATAGAATCTAATTTAAATTACATTCTTATCTACACGAAATACAAATATTCTAACACTTAGAATATTTCAGGCTTCATTCTAACACTTAGAATATTTCTGCCAGCTTCTAACACTTAGAATATTTTAGCTGTCTTCCAACACTTAGTTTTATTTCAGCAATTTCGGGTGAACTGCCTTTGTTCCTGACATTGCCAAGTCTTCACAGCCTTGCCTCATCAAGTCAATATGCTGTCTTGCCAATTCCCTTAGCCCGCACGTAAGCCATGCACGTTCAAGCTGCCTTGCCAACACCCAAGCACCTTGAACTTGCGTTGCACTGTTTTGCCATCATCCATGTCAAGACCAATGTCCAAGTCATTGACATGTCTGCACGTAGTTAGATCAAGTAGTTTGCGGGTCTAACAGGCCACCCACACCACTTGAACTCAATGCCCTCATCGAGGCTTTTTTGAGATAGTCCTCGATTTGAGCATCAAACTGCCATAGGTCTTTTGCTTTCTCCCAAACAGCATCTGCTGCACTCTTGCCTTTCCAGTGAACCAAGAATTCAGTCTTAGTATTCTTCTTACTTGTGTCCAAAACCCGGTGATCAAGGATCTTCTCAATTTCAGCATCATACTGTGTAGGTACTGATGGAGGAGCCCTCTTTGACCTGTCTCTGTCCTTATTATCCGCATCTGCAAAGTAAGGTTTCAAGAAACTCACATGGAAAGTGGGATGGATTTTCAACCTTTCTGGCAGCTTCAACCTATAAGCAACTTTTCCCACTCGTTTCACCACTTCGAATGGACCATCATACTTAGGAATCAAACCCCGATGTCTGGTCTTACTTACGATCTGTTTCCAGATTTTTGGGGTAAGTTTCAGCAACACCTTGTCACCCACATTGAACTCAACTGAGTGACGATGTTGATCAACATACTTCTTCATGCGCCGCTGAGCCTTGCGCAAGCTATCTTGTGCCTCAGATAACATTTCAAGTTTGTCCCTTGCAACCCTGTATGCTGCTGGACACTTTATCTGATTTTTAGATTTGGCAACATCTATTGGCGTAATAGGCTGTCTGCCTAAGACGATTTCAAAAGGGCTCATTTCTGTTGCAGACGACATGTGTAGATTATAGCAAAACTGCGCAGTGTCTAACAATGCTACCCAATTTCGTTGACTTGCTGTCACATAGTGCCTCAAGTATTCTTCCAACAAGTGATTAATTCTTTCCATCTGTCCATCTGTTTGTGGATGATTTGCAGTAGAAAATTTTAATTCAGTTCCCATCATATTGAACAATGCTGTCAAAAATCTACCAGTGAACCTTGTGTCTCTATCACTCACAATGTCAGCCGGAACACCAAAATACTTAACCACATGTTTGTAGAACAACTCAGCAGCAACTTCAGATGAGCATAATTCAGGAGCAGCAATAAAAATAGAATATTTTGAAAACCTGTGAACTACCACCATGATAGATGCTTTGCCATCTACTTTAGGGAATCCAGAAATGAAATCCATGCTTACTGATAGCCATGGCCTTTCAGGAACAGGCAAAGGTTGCAGCAAACATGCTTCTTCTTACGTTCAGTCTTGTCCACTTGACAAACATGACAAGTCTTGACGTACGCCTCTATATCATCTTCTATTTTTTAGGCCAAAAATAAACACGAGACATTAAGGCTAACATCCTGTCAACACCGGGATGTCCAGCCCAAGCAGAATCATGCGCTTCTTTCATTAAATATTTGCGCAATCCGCCTTGATTTGGTACAACGATTCTCCCCCCTTTTAAAATAGAGCAGATCGTCCTCGATCCAATACCGTCTCATTGTGCCATCTTGCACTTGACCCATCCATTTAACATACAATGAATCATTTACAGCACACAACCTGATTCTATCATAGAAATCAGTTTCAAGTTTTGAAATTGAATATACTGCAACAAACACTTCTTTTCTACTCAGCGCATCAGCAACCTGGTTGTGTTTTCCTGGTTTATATTCCCACATGAAATCATATTCTTCCTGGAATTCTTGCCACCGTGCTTGTTTAGGACTCAACTTTTTCTGTGTCTTGAAAAATGTATTTGCTATATTATCAGTTCTTACTACAAATCGAGTGCCCAAGAGATAAACTCTCCAAACCTGCTAACAGTGTACCACCGCAACCATTTCTTTTTCATGTGTTGAGTATCTCTATTCAGCATCATTCAATTTCCTACTTTCAAAGGCCACTGGATGACCTTCCTGCACTAATACGCCACCAATTGCTTTGTCTGACGCATCAGTGTGCACTTCAAATGGTAACTCAAAATCTGGCAATTTGAGTATAGGTTCAGATGCGATAGCATTCTTCAAATTCTGAAATTCTTCATCACACTGTTCAGACCAAACCCACTTTGTATCCTTCTTCAACAAATCTGTCAAAGACGCTGCCTTCTTTGAGTAACCAGCAATAAACTTTCTGTAATAGTTAGCCAAGCCAAGAAACGACCTCAAATCCTTCACATGACGAGGTGCCTGCCAATAAACAATGGCTTGCACTTTCTTAGGATCCATTCGAACTTGGTTTTTACTAACAAGATTCCCTAAGAACTTTATCCCTTGTTGAACAAATTCACACTTTTCCATCTTGACATAAAGTGTGTATTTCCTCAATTGAGACAAAACCAAACTTAGGTGATTAACATGTTCTTCCAATGTTCGACTATAAATGACAATATCATCCAAATAAACAACAACAAATTCATCAAGATAGTCAAGCAGTACATTGTTCATTAAGTTGCAAAACGTTGCCGAGGTATTAGTCATCCCAAATGGCGTTACAAGGAATTCATAGGAACCATATCTAGTTACACATGTTGTTTTTGCTTCATCACTTTCTGCTATCCTAACTAGCAAATAACCTGCCCAGAGATCATGTTTTGTGAACCAGCATGCCTTGCTTAACCTGTGCATCAAATCTTGCACCAATGGAACCGGATACTTGTTCTTTATAGTTGCCTTGTTCAGCGCCCGGTAGTCTACACACATTCGCATTGTTCCGTTCTGTTTCTTTTGAAATAGAACAGGAGCACCATATGGGGCCTTAGATGGCTGAATCAATCCAGCATCTACCAATTCATTCAATTGTTTGCATAATTCAACCAATTCCTTAGGAGCCATACGATAAGGAGTCTGTGCAGGAGCAACCGTACCAGGTAGCAACTCAATCTTATGATCAATATCCCTCCTTGGTGGTAATTTCTTTGGTAATTCAGGAGGCATAACATCAGCATACTATTGAAGCAATTCAGCAACACAATCAGGCACTTCCATTTTCACATCAGGTTTTACTTCGACCAAGGCAGCAAGTATAGTGTCATCACCCTTCTTCAGCCCTTTATCGATTGACATAGCAGACAACAACATTCCCTTGTCTTTTTTCTTTGCAACTTTATTAATGTTCCCAAACGGATGAACACTTTTGAGAAAGCCAACATTGCTTTCATTCATAACCATCACTACATCTAAGTGAGAAAATGGAACAAACTGGAATTTCCTTAGGAAATCAATCCCAAGTATGTTTTCAAAGTCACCAAGCGGAATCACCATCAAGTTATGTTTTACCACCCAACTTCCAGTAGACATAGACACACCATAATCCATGCCCACAATGGCTTGTGCCTTAGCATTGACTGTTTTGATGTAGGAAGGTCTTTTAGACAACTTCAGCCCCAATTTTGTAGCAATCGTCACATCTACAAATGTATGTGTGGCCCCTATATCAACCATTGCCATCACACGTTGTTCTTTCACTTTCATTTCTATATTAATTAAGGAAGCATTAGGATTCGAAGTGCTAGAGATTTCTCCAACAATTTTAATCCCCGTAATGTGATTGAAGGACAAGCCCAATGGGTTTGCCATTGCAGCCACGATCTTTTCGTCCTCCTCCCTTTGATTCATATTTCCAGCAATCAAAGCATTCACTTTTTCCTGGTTTGGACATGATTTGGCCAAATGAGGACCACCACAAGTCCAACAGCCCTTAGAATTTCCATCTTTGTTCTTTGGCCTGTCTTTCCCATCTTTCATTTGTGTCTTTCCTTTATCATTTGTATTGTCTCTACGACTATCCTTTCTCCATTCCCCTTTCTTCTCATTGTTTTTCTTAGTTTTTCAAGTGGAGGGGATGTCTGTTGAAGGACGAGTCGTCCGGAAATCCACCAACGAATCTGCTGCAGCGATTGCCCCGGGCAGATCTTTAACATTCTGCCTCCATAGTTCGTTTTGAGCCCAGCCTTGCATACCCGAAATAAAGTTGTGAAGTTTATCCTCATCAGACATATTCTGTATGTCTAATATCACAGAGGTAAGTACTTTTATGTATTCCCTCACTGAACCCGTCTGCCTTAGCCTTTTTAATTTATCCCTCGCAAGCCAAGATGTGTTGCTAATAAGAAATTGGTCACGCATTTCTTTTATTAGCTTATCCCATGTATCAATTCTAGGACGTCCAACACTTACATCATCTGCATTTCTAGTCCTCCACCAAAGTTTAGCATCACCCGACAAATACATTGTGGTAATATTTAACTTGTCAGCGTCAGGCACCCTTGCAGCAGTAAAATACTGTTCCATGTCCCAAATGAAATTTTCCAATTCTTTAGCACTCCTTGCGCCACTAAAGGCCTTAGGTTCTGGAATCTTAACCTTAGATGATTCAACACAAGTTGAACTCAACGTAGCCACAACCCGACACAATACAACGAACTCTGCACGAAGGTTCTCATTTTCCTTCTGCAGTCCCTCCAGTTTTTGCGTAGTTGTGGACTTGTGTTACGAAAGTCTAAGATTTCAGTGATGTGGTTATCAACATTGTCGATATCCACCAATCTCTGCCCGAACTTTCTCAGCGTCAACTCTCAACTCAATGATTTGTGTAAATAAATCCACAAACGTAGGGTCTCCCAAAATATCTTCAGTAAACCCGACGAAGGAATCAATTTTTCAGGCCAATTCCCACAGTTCTGCGTTTTTCACCATCGTTTAACCGTGCTCTGATACCAATTGAAAGAGGGTCGATTTATTTTTATCGCACACCACTCTAGGCAGTCTTACAAAAGTCTGTAACACTTAGCCTACTTGCACCCAAGAAATTGACAAAGTATAGAAATACTTAAAACAGCAAAGTCAAACAACCAGCATAATTTACAAGAAGAAGTCCCAACCATTATTAATCTGTAACTAATACAAAGGAAGGCTTCACGAATTAGTCTAAGGCTAGAAAAACACTTTGTCTCAGCCTTAAACGAATTTCCACCTTTACATAAAAATTCTACATAATGGCAGTTACATGCGGCGGTTACAAATGACACCTGTCCGACACTTGTCATCACAGGGTTCAAAACTAACTTTCCAACAGCTATATTTCTAACAGATAGAATCTAATTCAAATTACATTCTTATCTACACGAAATACAAATATTCTAACACTTAGAATATTCCAGGCTTCATTCAACACATAGAATATTTCTGCCAGCTTCCAACACTTAGAATATTTTTAGCTGTCTTCCAACACTTAGTTTTATTTCAGCAATTTCGGGTGAACTGCCTTTGTTCCCGACATTACCAAGTCTTCACAGCCTTGCCTCATCAAGTCAATATGCTGTCTTGCCTTAGCCCGCACGTAAGCCATGCACGTTCAAGCTGCCTTGCCAAAACCCAAGCACCTTGAACTTGTGTTGCACTGTTTTGCCATCATCCATGTCAAGACCAATGTCCAAGTCCTTTACATGTCTGCACGTAGTTAGATCAAGTAGTTTGCGGGTCTAACAGTAGTAATGTAGATACACAACACAATTGAATAAAATTCTTTTCTAATATTTTTCACATAGTATCAAAGCCTCTACGATCTTCATAGAAAATCAAAGAGCTTCCGCTGTTGGCGGATGACTATTACCCATATATACAATCCGTTTGGCCAACAATTATGTTATCAAAAGTTGGGTCACCGTGTATCTTTTCGGTGCCTACTTTCTTATATATAGTTTGTGTAGCATAGTGCCATAATTAGATCGTTTGCCCCCACCTTTTTTGGAATCAAAGCTACAAATGTAGCATAAAAACATTTTTCAAATTTCTGATGAGTGTGGAAATTGTGGAAGGTCAACAGTAAGTCCCCCTTTATAATTTCCCAGGAAGTTCGAAAACTAAATCATTGTGTAACCATCCGGGCCAGGTGCCTTGTTTGCTGCACACATTTTGATCCCTTCTAGCTCCTCTTCTTCTTCAAACCTTCATGTAAGCTATTGTTGCTCCTCCATAGTAATAGTTCGGACATAAAAAATATTCAAATTTGGAGCCAACTTTCAGATTCTTTATAAAGATTTTGATAGAAATCTACAATGGACCTCTTAATTCCATAGAATCAGAAGGCATAATCCCATTCATCATCAAAGAATGTATAGTGTTGATTCTCTTACATTTCCACGACCCAACTTCTCGAGTCATGATGTCACATACTATAACCCACCAGTAGGTAAGCCAGCCCGTAACACGGAACATGTAATGGGTCTTAGGGTAGAAACTAAACAAGAGTAGACAAATTTAATTTAACGATATATATACGCGAAAGCAAACTAAAACATATATACAAATAAAGATCCCTTCCAGAACCTAGAAGTCACTAGTACAGAGTCCAATGAAGCGAGTACGATTCCAAAAAGTGGACCACAAAAATTGAATTATCCTGAAAGGTAAAACACAAGTCTATATATATACAAATGGAGACTGAAATAGTACAAAACGCCGTGTGCTCACCCCCGTCTCTAGATCAGACTGCTCCAAACTCGATAAACACTGACTACTGGTGCTCGGACCTTGAACCGGATTCTCTACATAAGTATGCAGATGATCGAGGCTGGACCTTGAATCGAATGCTCCTCAAAAATTATCAATGTAGTCGAGGCTGGGCCTTGAATCCGGATGCCCGACAAAGCTACCAATATAGCTATTGAAATAGTCTCTATCTATCCATAATCATAAATACCCGTGGAACACTATCCACACTTAGCATATCTATGTAAGTCCTTGAAACCGAATCAAAAATCAACTTCGAATTGTGGAGCGGAACTCGTGACCAACGTAACTCGTGAATCCGGGTCCTTGTGGCTAATAATTACTCTTTGTTTAATAGTCCATACAAGTGGGAGACTTACACTTCTCCTTTTACTGGACACCTCCTATTGGAACACCACATATAATTTGCGAAAAACAACTCAAAATATAAATATCATAAGGAAATCACTATAAATTATGCTCCTAGTTACCCAATCGGATTTTTCAATTTTAATTGGGTACTAGACCTGTACCATGGTTATCCCTCGAGATGTTGTTTCCATGTTGCTCTAGTTTTATGTCAAGTAAAACCCTAATAGTCTCAGTAGTCTTCGGAGATTTAATATTGATGATGCATCAGATAGTGAAATGAAAAGCTGAAAAAGACTACGTGCTGCAAAGGCCATGATTCTTCGGTCAGCTAACTAAGGATTGCCTATCTATGTGAATGTGTTGTTCTTATGGTACCATAACTTGATAAAACTTAAAGTATGATGTGTAAATTATCCTGATACTATCAGGCGGCTGCCAAGTTATAGCTAATCTTCAGGAACATGGTTAATATCTCCAATCTGGGGAGTGTCATCAAATGGATACATGCAGTGGTTTTTTATTTCTGCTTGGATAGTTGCATATTCTGAAGTCAGACAAATGTTTATGGCTTGTTTTAGAACAAGTTTCAAAAATCTTTTTCTTCTTAAAATCCATACCCAGTCAAACATTTTGCCCCACATAAATTAGGATGGAGGGAGTGTCACTTATATCTCATGCCCAAGCTATATGAATCCTTTGCATCTATTCTGCTTTACTGTGACTTTTCTTTCCAGTACTTGATGATATATATTTTAACTTGGAGTCCTCTAAGTCTAGAGGTACCCGAAATGGTACTCTTGTTCCTAGACTAATACACAAGTATTTAAGCAGAAATAATAGACTCTTGGCAAACACCAGTGTAAGTGAAAATCACATAAGCTTTAACTCTTGTTAGTTGATATTTGCTCATATAGATTCTTTGCTTTAGTTATGTTCTTTTTTTTGCTAACTTTACGTTTGTTCCAATTTAGATAAATTTTTTTGTGACAATTTCTCTCCAAGTGATTATAAGTGTACCTCATCCTATTTTAGCACCTTCAGTTGTTGTAATCTTGCAACTATGGAGCTTTGTGTATGATGTCTATGTAGGAAAGATTAATCCATACTAGGTTCTTTCAATTATACTCTATGAGATACCATCTATTTGATGTGATTATTTCTAATCTTGTCTATTCCCATAAGAACGGACATCCTTCTAGTCACGACCCGCAAGTACACCCTAGAAGAAGGGAGCACTCTTGAGTCGTCACAAGGCGTACTTGACCCTTCGGGGTCTTGTACAAGCCTCATAACTATCGTTCATTACATAAGATATGAAAAGTAGTGCATAATTAAAACTTTTCACAACAATGATAATAGTAAGGAAATATCTTTTATAAAATACTAAGGAGTACGTCTCGTTGTCACAACCCAACTTAAACATACATCTTAAATATCTTAGGGACACGACCTTTTACATTGGAAGAAAATACACAATAAGTCTTATACGAGTCTTAATAAAAGAAACTAAAGAAATATAGACTATGCCCACAAATATATGAGGACATAACGTGTCTTGAGAAACTTTGCCTTCTAAACTTCCACTTGCTTCCAACATATATTTATAGAGTATAGAAAAGTATGGGGTTAGTACAAACATTGTACTAAGTATGACATTATGCAAAAACACATGTAAAAGAGGACATTTTAGTAGAAATAAAGCTCTCATGCGAATTTGAAAAAAAGGTCATGAATATAGTAGTAAAACAGATGAATCATCATTTGACATAGAAAGTAAAACTTCCATAAATTTAGAATAAAACTACACTTTATAGTGAACCCATTCCATATCAACTCATAGTAAACTCATTTCCTTAGAAGTTTCCCTAACAAAGGTTATCCTAAGGCTTACTAAGGTAAGACATGAAGGAATTGCCTATACAATTCCTTCAATACACACCTAAGTGATCCTCAAGACTACCGATCATAAGCTTACTTCGCACGGGTAACAAGTCCACATTCTATAACAAAGACACTAGAGAAACATGCTTACATTAAAGGACTTCACATAAGTGCCCTTCTCCAAGGCAACTCCCAAATTACACAAGTTCAATGTGAAAGTAGCATCCCATACTACTACCTCCACCAAGTGCTCTTTGAGGGTTCCCTTAGATTAAGCACACCACATTCATCATTCATAAACTTTATCATACAAGACATAACTTTAAAATGCTTTTTTAACTTTAGACATTAAGTCACAATTTTATTTACTTCACATAATGATCCATTCATACATTTCATATAATGACACACCAAAACTCCCTCTAATTGCCTACTTGACTCAGGAGAACCTCGAGAAAAGGGGTATCCAACTGATTCCTAGGTGTTTCCTGTGTGGACAAGAGGCTGAAATAGTCAACCACCTCTTTCTTCACTATAGGATCACTAATATTTTGTGGAGCATTTTCATCAATTTGAAGGACCTACTTTGGGTTATGCCAAGAAATATTGTTCAGGCCCTGAAGATATGGAGTAGCATCGTCTATATTTCTGGTCACAAAGAAAGATGGAAATCATCCCCCTTGTATCTGGTGGTCTATATGGAAAGAGAGGAACCTCAAATGCTTCCAAAACAAAAGTAACAACATCCAGAAGATGAAGATGAATTGCTTGGTTTTATTTCATTTATGGTCTAAACAGGAGTATATGGACGATCTACAATCAGTAATGAATGCTTTTGGCACCACTTTGTAATTTTTGTTTATTTAGGATTGAAGATCTTCCAGATACTCATTTATAATTAATAAACCTGTAACAAGTTGTGGCAGGTTTGATTTTTAGGATTATAATACAAGACTGTTACCTTCTAAAAAATGTATTCCAAGGCACTATCACTATGGAAGTACGAATACAAACACCAAACTGATTTTGTATTTTAGCAAAAAAAAACCTTTGAATATAGAAAATAACTCAGAACGATCTTTTATAAAGAAAACCCAAGTGTATCTCGAATAATTATCAATGAAACTAACAAAATTATGAAATTCCAAGGTGGAACTGACTATACTCCGACCCCAAATATTAGAAAGAATTAATGAAAAAATAGACTCTGAACGACCTAGTACTACGTGAAAATGTAGCACGAGTGTGTTTCCCAAGTTAAAACGACGCACAATCTAATGTGGATAAACTAGACAAACTAGGCACCATCTCTTGCAGTTTGGATAGAATTAGATGTCCCAAAAGTTTGTGAATTAGATATGGGGAATCTGTAATGGAGCATGTTGTTAAGGAATTAGAAGAGGTAAGATAGTAAAGGCCTTGTGATTCATATCCTGTTCCAATTGTCTGTCCCGTACTGCGGTCCTGCATGAGAAATAATCATCAAAAGAGGTTGTGCTACAACGTATGGCTTTCGTCAAACGATTAATCAATGTATATTAAAAGGAGAACCAGGGACATAAAACAGAGTTTAGGGTGACAGAAGATACGGGTTTGGCTTTTCCAACCCCTTTTAATTTTGTTTGGATCCCATTAGCTAAAGTAATTGCTGGAAGAGATTGTGAATAAAAACCGTCAAACAGAAGTGATTAATTACCAGTAACGGAAAATATTTTTTGAAAACATTGACAGAAAATATTAATTATCCGGACAACAACAAGGTTACCAGAAAAACTGCACATTGTATTTTTTTTTATTTTATTTTTCTTACGATGCTCTGATACCATGTGAGAAATATTGGAGAAAATTTTATTGAATTGTGTATCGAAATTGTTACATTGAGACTCTATTTATAGACACTACATTAGAATCCTTTTCCAACTAGGAATCCTATTCTTATTCCTATTGCTATTTTAAGTAGGAAATACTTATTTCTATTATAACATCAAGACCAATGATATAAAGTTCAATTTTTTTTGACTGTGTGACTATACTAGCCCACGAAATTAATTGCTATTCTTGCTAATTTTCCACGGACTGAATCTAGCACAACTTAGCCAATTCTCCTTACTTCTGACTTCTGACTGGTGGCCCAAAACGAAGGTTTCAATAACGTTTGAATTCATTCCAAGACAGTTCAGGCAGTCTCTAGTAGAAGAAACCAAAGTTGTGCATTCCCCTCCAAATGAAAAGAAGCAAGACTAACTTTTTCTTCATCTGGAGTCTGTTGGTGTCGATAAAAGTGATCACATCTGTTCAGCGATCACAAAGGGTCCCCTTGGCCATTAAACCATGGAAAATTCAATGTTGTATACCTAGGAATAAAAGAACTTCCTCGTGCATTTGGTTTTGACCCTTCTGCCATTACACTTTTATCCTTCAAGCTCCGATTCTGACTGGTATGATTTATTGATTCAGAATCAACCTTCGAATTCGCTAGATCTTTTCTGAGTGTATCTAAGAGATTATTTATTGCTTCGTGTCTCGTTATATTGGTTGCACGTTCTTGTTCAAATAAGTTCACCAATTGAGCAGTTGATGTTGAATTTGATCTCCCATAACATCCGGCTCTGATACCAAGTTGTTATGGTCCCCATTTATAAATCTGGTTATGGGGCGCTGTAATATTAAATATGATGTTTTCTTCCTACGACTTATGGTGCTGGTTTGTTAAAAGAGAACCTGCGATATCTTGAGTTTGAAGTACTCAAAAACTTGAATAATTTTCTGCTTATATTTTCTCACTCACCAGAAAGTTTAAATACAATACTTATAAAATAACTATCCCTAGAAACTAGGACATGACTTCCTAACTTAAATGTAATTACAAGACTGCATTATTACAGGAAAATAACTGCATTATTACAAGAAAATAACTTCTACTACTGAAGAGAAATTACTGCAATTAACTATTGGATAACTAAGGATTTATAACGAAGGTATTTTAATAACAACACCAAAAACGTATTACAGTGGTATAAAAGAGAAGTTCAGATCATCTCAACACTTGTAACATCAAAAGCTTCCGAAAACCCAAAAGAGAAGTTGGATAGTCCAGCGTATTCCTCCTATACCATGTATAAACAAATTGAAGGCCTCTAGACTTTACAAAAGGTGGAGGTTGTATCTTTCCTTCAACACACCTATTCTTTCATTCAAACTATAACAACATGATGCATAATAATCAATGGGATACTTTACCAGAGTTGCTTCTTCCTTTTCCGGATCCTCTGTCCTTGCCAGCAAATTAGTAACTTCTCACATCTTGAGGCATCACCCATGTGTCTCCCAAACTATTCAGGAAAAGAAAAAAATTGCAATGAAGAAGATGATTGTTGGTTCCCAGGGGAAGGAGCATAGTGTTAATAAGATAAGGAGAGTGATAAAGAACTTTAGGAGTTGGAAATATTATTAGTATTGTTTTTGGTTCAGCTTATTTTCGTCTTTGTCTCTGTCTTCTATGTACCCGGATTTGTTGAACTTGAGCCTAGGGTCTTTTGAAACAACCTCTCTACCTCCCAGAGGTATTACTAAGGCTTTCATACATTCTACCTTTTCCAGATTTCACTGGATATGTTGTTGTTATAACTTTGTAAGTTTGATTTATTTTATGCACCACATAAATAATTTGTCCAAAGGATCCTTTCTTTAATGTTATTATTTCATTAAAAAATTCACATTACCCAAAGAAAAGTCATTTTATAGTCACTAGCCATATCTCCATTTATAGTTTTCAAATGGATAACAAATCTAACATCTCCTCTAGGTTCATACCATGAGGACAGAAAATGATGTTAAAGAATGGATTATAATAGCATACAAGGATGTGACCCACTGATCAATGAAGTGGTTTAGATTTACTCAACTGTTCTATTTTTGATTCAGAATAAAGAAATGATAAAATAGAAGTTTGTGCAAATCTTGGAGACCAAAGTTCAAATACCATTATTGACAAAAACACTGTGTGATTTATTCATCTTTGTTTAACTTGTTGGTATGAACACCACCATTATTGGAAAAATGAAAATAGAACTATATTCAAGTAACGTGCATTGCCAATTCAAAATTGTAAAAGTGACGGAAGATGACCACCCATTATTGACATTATACCTCCACTATATAAAATGCTCACACATTTGGATAAAGAGAGATAGAGAGAGGTGCAATCCTTAAATCTAGTTAGTATTCATTGACCATTTGGTGAGATGCAAATACTACTTCCAAATTTTGGGCTCAAAAGGAAAGAAAGCGAGTTATGTTTGCTCAAGTCGAAAGAGCTCCAAAAAGTTTCATAGGTTGAGCTTTCTTTGATACTATAATCACCCAGAAGTTCTTTCTGGTAAGTAATTAACACTTACAGAGGATAAACAATGAATGTCTCCAAGTGGTATTGATTTTGTTCTCACGATTATCAATTATGTCGTGGAAAAGTTGGTTCTTTACAAGCCTTTGGATAGCGTAAACCCGGATGAGACTTTTGCTCCTGGTTTACATGGAACTACTGGAGTGGATGACTCATCCCGGATTGGGCCGAAGTCTTTGCAAAAGCATAAGCCATCTATAGAGATCCTGTGCAATAACCAGGCAAGTTCAGGTTTCTGTTTCTAGGTTTGAGATGCTTCACATATTAAGATTTTAATATCATGCACTGTTGTAGTTTACTTCTTCATTTTTATACTCTAGATCGTAGCTTCTTATATTTGAACTTTTGGCAATATATCATGGTACATCATTACGGCTTCTCCAAAAAAAAATAATTATTGGCTTTGCCACATCAATCTTTGTATATGCTGCCTTCAAACACAATTGCCCAAGTGGGGATATGTTCCAGGTTATGCCCATAGTGCTTTCTGGTTAAATGAAATTTTATTTCTTTATCAGGTTTTATCCCCTGAAATGAGCTTAGCAACTGTACGGGCCTATATATGGAAGAAACCTGAAGATCTTGTACTTAATTACCGTCTGTTGCCAAGCAAGTGACAGGCCTGAAAGTTATAAGGTATGATTTTCGTTTGTTTTGATGTCTTCTGTATTTTGCATCTTTCCCTTTTGTTAACTATTTCATCCATTTTCAGTTGGTCCTTTTCTTATAAGAAAATAAGAGACAGGGGAGAATATTGAGAGAGTGCACATATCCATTTTACACACACTTAACAATATACATGATACCTCTACCCAATGTGAGCCACGTCTCTTTTGCTTTTACTTAATGGAGGTCTGAATCCGAATGTTTTAGACGTTAGATCATTAAGTGAATTTATTTACATTAAGATTTAAGCACTAATTTGGTCAGAATAGGTCTTTATTATTAAGATCTTGAACAAGTCTTAATTTAAGAGGTATTTTTGTGTAGATAATATTTCGCCACCACTCATTCCACAATCATCAGCCACCGCAACTAACCACCTTTGTCATCACAACTACCACCACCATTATTAATCACTATACCATCACTAGCCACCAACTACCACCACTGCTGCCAACGACAATTGATAATCGCTACCACACCTCCATCAATTATTTTATCCATTTTCGCCACCGCGACCTCCACCTCCACCACTACGGTTCGTTTCTTTTTTTTTTGAACTGGTAACATTTTTGTGTATTAATAACAACCTACACGATGGGTGTGCAGTCCCCCATATTTACATCCAGATGAGCAAAAAAAATATGCTCCTAGTCCTTGATCTTCATATAAGGACACTGCGGTCAATTTCTACTACCAATGATTTCCATCATCACAATTTGAATCTCCATCAACCACCACACATCCACACATTCTTCAGCTCACCACCATCAACACTGTCTACTGCTTACACGAACCAACTTCATCATCACAACAACCATGACCACGACCACTATCACCCATCATGTCACCAACATGCCAGTCACTACAACACCACCTCCACCATGACCACTATTACTAGCTACCAACACCAATCATTACCATCACCACTACTACAACCCCTCTCTACCATCACGAGCGAACATAAATATTTCATTTTTAATCAAATAATGATTTTATATTTTTGAAATTACTTTCTTTCTAATATTTAATTGATTTTTTATTCGAAATGTATATTTATCATGTTACTAATATATGAATTATGCACATTGAGATGTTGAAAAACAAATTGTCTTAATCATTTAGTGTGGGAGACATCTTATTCATTTATATGTGCATTCAGATTTAGATGTTTTGGTCTTAATGAAAACAAACAAGGCCTAATACTATATTACATCAAGTATAACTTGTTACAATAAACCACTTTCTTCTATCGAATCCTCTAGTTGTACTTGTATATACGAAGGGGGTTGTACATAAATAATTCTTAAATTGGTGAGAGATCTGATAAATATATCAGCAAGCTAATCATTTGACTTTTTTTCACTTCATGAGATTGTAATCTTAAATATATTTTTCTCTATCGAAGTGTTAATCAATTTTTATGTCTTTTTCTCTCATTCAATACTATATAAGATACACTTTGAAGTTCAAGTTGATATCATTACTAGTTTTAAATGCATTTGGTTAATCATTTAAGTCTGAATTCTTTGAGTGGTTGCTTAATCCTTATGAGGTACGTCTAAAAGACCACCGAATAGACTATCATGTGGAGTAACTGGGAGATAGTTCAACTTTTTAACCAACTTCTTTAATTACCTAGCATCATTAAATGTGTCCCCCTAACCATTACCTTTAACATTCAAATTTGGAAGTGTGTAAATGAGTCCACTAAGTGCACATTTATGTCTCTCCAGGAATGTCATGAGCATACTAACATTGTGAGATAACAATATCTAAATGAGACTTGGCGACCTAAAGCCTGGAAAATATTACTCTGCCTAGGTTTAGAATTGTTGAGGAGATACTATTCAACTTCAACCAGATATTGTCCAAACAGGCAGTCATCAACTTTCAATCATTTCAAACTCTTAAATAACCATGCTAAACTTACCAAACCAAGCCTTAGAAGACTACTTCAGAACATATAGAAATCAACCTTAAACAACATACAAGACTACTAAACATCCCAGAGTTAAAGAACATGGTGTTGCTTCATGTGTTTCATTATCAATATGCTTGCAAATAAATGTGTTCTTGATATAAACTCGTGAAGAATTCAATGATGAACAACATCCATGGACAAAAAGAAGCTTTAAGGAAGCAATTTTTACCATGGGATAGAATGTATCACATAATCCAGTGAGAAGATCTTATTAATGGCCTTCACAAATCACAAGGAACATGCCTCGAGCTGATCAATTTGATCTCTATCCCAACTTTCACTGTGACCAACAAAAACATATTTTCCGTGGAGGCATAAGATTAACTGCCCAAGTATCAATAGAATGTAAAACAAACATTTGTCATCTTAGCTTGTTATTAGCCTGATTGGAAAGAGCTACTCCGTAGATTCAAGAAAATGAATAAGACAAGATTGACACGAAAGCATAATATGCTTATGATAAACAATGATCACTCAAACAGGTATATTTATGATGAGGATTATGAGAAGAACAAATACCTTTATGAACGGTCACTAGAGGGCTGTTTGGGGAGACAAATTCGGAACCTGCTAAGGATCTGTTGCAGGGTATGGATCATATAACCCTGGTGTGAACAGTGGCGTAATAAGTCAAAAGTGATGATGTTGTGGGAGGAAACGTAATGAGGTACCTATAAGGACTACATTGCTGGTACAAATAAAATAACTAAGATGTCAAGATGGTTTGAAATAGATTCAGGATAAGACTGTTATGTGAAATATGGCACTGACTGACCAAGGGTATCGACAAAAGATTGCGCGAGTAATAACAATATTCCTTTTAAACTCGAGAATAATCATAATGAGCATCTAGGTTGTCTTTCTCAGGTTCCAAGTTATAACAAAAGAAGTGTTTCTAAAATATATGGACCAAGTGAGTATAGAGGTGAATATGGACAAAAAACAAAGTGAGTCAAGCGGTGGCACAGTGGCAGAAATGCAAGAGAGGTACTCATACTACTAATAGCTTTACTGGTGGTCAAGTAAAAAATATAGATGTCAAGACGGTCACAGGAAGTTGCAAGATAAGATTGAGTTCTGAAAAGTGTCATTGGCTGACTAAGGATATCGATGAAGATCAAGTGAGTGGTAACAATATCCCTTCTAAGTTCAAGAATAATTAGAAAACACACTTGAGAGAATGACTGTTTAGTTTATCTTGACCAGATGTCGTTATAGCAAAACAAATGATTTCATAGACACGAGGAACGACAGAACTTTTAGGTGAATGGGGGAATAAAACTGAAGTGGAACTAGTCCTGCATAAAAGAAAGCCTATGCTTTACCAAATAGTATTCTATGCAATGTTCTTAATCTTTTTGATATACTTCGTTTAACATTAACTTTTTGCTGACTTACATCGATAATAATTTTCTCATTACTTTCAATAATATCTATCTACTATCTTAAAAACATGGATTCTCTAACTTGTATTAAATTACTATAATACCCTCAACATAAAACACACAATTTAGTATATCTTCAATTTTTTTATTTTTTTATATTATATATTAAAATATGACACCTTTTCACATTGACAGGTAGTGACTTCTCCGAAGGATTGTGACTTTTTAAAAGAATTTGTGTTTTTTGATGATTTGTGATATATTCAAATGGTTGTGAAATTTTAAAGGGTTGTGACTTATCTAATAAGGCACGGTGAACAACTTTTCATACTATTCTTTCTTGGCTATCAATAGAGGAGTTCGCTCACATTTTTAAACTACAGATTTTGTATGTTTGTATTCTTTGTCTTTTTAAAACATGGATGATTCTGAAAATTGTTCAATTATCCAATTACAATCTTTTTTAATTGGTAAATTAGATAGATCAACAAAAATTGATGCAACAAGGAGAATGAAATAAGTCAACGTCAAACGAAAAGACTATTAATGTGTACTCACTTTCATTGGCATAAATACACTTTTGCAACAACTTCTACTTGACAAAAAGTTCAATGATTTTCTGTTGCACAAACTACCACTTGGTGTTCAAACTGTGAAAAGTCTCAAGCTGTCGGAGAAAAAGAATTTGATCATAAACTTCTTTGAAGAGTCCAAACTAGATTTAATATGTACTCCTTTGTTTCCTATTTATTTGTTGTACTTTTTTTGTATTCTATTTAAAATATAATGACCTTTTAGGGGTGGGGGGACTTCATGTTGCTTGTTTGTCCTTAAATCAAATGTCTTCTTCATCCATCTAAATCTTCTATAGTACTTTAAAAGTATGAACTCTATAATTTTAATACTAAATTACCATAATACTCAACTTCAACCACCCAATTTAGTATATCTTCTCTAATTTATATTTATTTATTTATTTGTTCTATATTATATTAAAAGATGACACCTTTTTCACAATGACGGGTAGTGACTTCTCTAAAGGATGTGACTTTTTTAAAGAGTTGCGACTTTTTCGATGAGTTGTGACTTTTGAGTGGTTGTGAATTTTGTAAGGGACTGTGGCTATTTGATAAGGTACGATACACAATTTTTCATACTATCCTTGTCTACAAATAGAGAATTTTTTTAACATTTTTAAACTACATATTTGTTAGTTTTTTATTCTTCTTAAAAGAAGGAAGATTGTGAGAATTGTTCAATTATGCAATTACAATATTTTTTGGTCTGTAAATAAGATAGATCAACAAAAAATGATGCAACAAGAAGAATGAAATAACTCAACTTCAAACGAGAAGACTATCTATATAATTAGTGTGTACTCCTTTTGATTAGCATATATATATATATTTGCAACAACTTCTACTTGACAAGAAGTTCAATGATTTTCAGTTGCATAAACTATAACTTGTTCAAGTTGTGAAAATTCTCAAACTATTAGGAGAAAAATGATTTGATCAAAAACTTGTTTGAAGAGTCCAAATCAGACTAAGTAAGTACTCCTCTTCTTTTTGTGTGTTTATAATAGAACTATTTTTTTTTTCAGGGGGGAGTGGGGGAGGGGAAATTCCTTAATTGTAGCGCTTCATGTTACATGTTTAAGATCATAAAGTTGAAATACCTTTTTTTATAGTCTACATATCCTTAAATTAGTAAAATCTATGTCCATCATTCTATCTATCTATACTACCTTAAAAGTCTGGACTATCTTACATGTTAAGATAGTTTGTAATTCTTCTATATCTTGTATTATATTATAATTATTTATTTATACTATGTAATATTATATTAAAAGTAGACACCTTTTACATTGAAGGGTCGTGATTTTTCCAAAGAGTCGCGACTTTTCGAAGAGTTATAACCTTTTCCAAGGGCTGTCACTTTTCTAGAGGGATGTGCCTTTTTCTAGGGTTGTGACTTTTCCAATGAGCTATGACTTTTTCTATCAGTTATGACTTTTCGAAGGGTCGTGACTTTTCTAAAGGATCATGACTTGTCTAAAGGGTTGTGACTTTTTTGATAAGACACAATATACTTTATTTCATTCTACCCTTTGTTGTCTATTAAAGGGGGGTTCCCGTACATTTTTAAATAACAAATCTTTCATGTTTTCTATGTTTCTTCTTAAAACACCCAATTTAGTATTTCTTCTATATTTACTATTATATTTATTTTTGTTGTTTTATTTTAAAAGCAGACACCTTTTCACATTGATAAGTTTCAACCTTTTTCAAGGAGTTGTGAATTTTCCGATCCAAAAAGTTGTGACTTTTCTGAATCATAGTGACTTTTATGATTAAACACAATCAACACATGTTCATACTACCCTTTGTTAATTATGAATCGAGAGGTTTCCTCACATTTCTAAACTACGAGTTTAAATTTTCTATTCTTGTCTTCTTAAAAACTCAAGTGTGATATACGGATGTTGAGAATCTCAAAGTTCAGTGGAATTTGAACACTCCTAAACTTAAATATTAAATCAACATAATACTCCAACTAAAAGCATCCAATGTAGTTTGTATATCTTCTATATTTTATATCAATATTTATTTATTTATATTATATTAAAAGCAGAAACTCCAATAATACAATAATAACTAAGTAATGCTCTACAGGGGAGGGAGGAGAAACTACATTTAATAGGTCTAACTAAGATATTTTAAGAGTGACATTTTTCTTTTTACATGTTACAATTAAATTTGAAATGAGGAAAAAGTCAAAAAAAAAAAGAAGAGAAAAAGATATATCTAATTGGATGTCATAGAGAGCTGTCACAGTACCTTATCTATATCTAGCTTTATATTGTAAATAGTTATAGGTGTTTTCCATGATTTGACAATTTCAATAAGAATCATAAAAAAGCTTACATCCATTATTCATAGGAACTTATACTTTATTATTATATTTATAGTAGTTTACTTGAAGTTTTGAGTTAATAATATTGACATTATTTTTAATGTAGTACATAGTTTGATATTTACATGCAACACACGTGCCTCTAAGCTAGTTAAATAAAATGACGTGGCAATTGCATCCCTCCAAAAATTTTTGCGGGACATGTGATTATACAAGATAGGAGTACAGTCAGTTATGTGTTAGTACGTAACAAAAGCTAATAACAAATGTTGGTATTTACTCCAAATCCTAGCTCCCAAGGAGTGTTGTGCCATTACTCCTCTACATGTGATGGACATGCTCTGCTGGAATCTTCTCACCCACTTCTTTGATGCCAGACCTCCAGCTTACCAACTCGCAGTTGTCTTTGACATTTTTTGTCTTGTGAGGTTTTGTATATAGGTAGAAGTTGGAAATTCTCCCTTTCCTTAGAAATGGATTGCGACATGCTTCCAGCTACTGACATAGGAGAAGTAACCCTCACTAAAAAAGAATAAGTGCTCCCAGGCACAACTCCCAATCCTCCTTTTCTCCTAATTCATAGTAGGGAGGAAACTCTCTTTACGGCAACTCCTTGAAGGAAACATCCTTCCTTTCTACTATCAACTCCCACATTCCGTGGTAGCTTTTTCACCAAACCTTTTTTTTTTCCATTATTTTCTTCTTTCACTAGCAGAGCTCTTCCTCTTTAGATCTTTGATGGAGGAAAACATGGTATATTTCAACGCAGGCTTCAAGTCTTTATATATCACAAGATGGACAGTGGGGAGAGACATTTGGTTTGAATGGGTTGAGTAAAGCCGCAAATTGATGAGAAGGTCTTCCATGAGTTTGAAAATCATGATATGGCTCTACACAGTCTTCAAGAAAGCATCCAAGGGTAGAGAAAAAGGAATTAAAAGATGGAAATACAAAGAAAATTTCACTATGATTTTCTACACAAGGTAAGTGGATTGAGTTCGGTAGATTCTTGAGCATTTTAACTCTTGCTGGTCAGGAAAGAGTAGTTATAATAGTCCCAGGGTTAGCTATAAATGTTGGGTGGGATGAGATAACCTCTAAGATGAGGTCAATTCAATGCTCTCACCAACTGAAGAATGCAATACGACCCAAACTATTTAAGAAGGACCTCACTTATGCCACATTAGCTGGGGGAAAGCAAATGAAGATCAAACACTTCAGGTGAGATTATGATCTCGTATAGTGAAGGAAGCCTTCAAGTTACATAGAAAGCAGGGGCAAGAGACACTAGACTTTTCAAGAGGTCTATTGTGGGCTCTTTTGATGAGGGAGAAACACAACTTTCCTCTTTATCAGACATCAGGAGATAGATTGTAATCTCTTGGAAAGGAGTGTTTGGGATCTCACTTATGAGATGGACAACAACATGTTCCTCTTCGTATTTCCAAACAGGTACATGGTAGAAAAAATCATACAGAGGGAGTGGAGGTGGGGAGAGATGAAATTTTATCTTCATTGGCGGAACCCTGTAGTAGGATATGAAGATTCCAATAAAAAAGCCAATTCCACTTGGATTAGAGCTTTAAGAGTACCTCTAATACTCTGGTCACAAAGAATCTTCACAGAAATTGCAAATCTTTGTGGAGGATGGGTCAAAACTGAGGAGGAGACGGGTTCGAAGAACAATTTGAAGTGGGCAAGAATTACAATCCGTGGAGATGGAAAAACTAACCGAGCAAGATTTCGATTGAGCGAGACAGGTTAAATTTTTTATTCCAATTTGGGTTGAGAAGAGTGCTCGATTTCAAATCTTGACGCCGGCGGTAGAAGAAAATCACTAGCTTGTCATACCGGAGTTGGGAGAGTGCAGGAAAGAAATTGGAGGTCTGCCACTCTCTTTGGACCAACAGGTAATAGAGTTGTCTCCTATAGACAAAGGACAAAATATATTGAAAAATTCAGATGGTGTGCAAATGAGGCACATGGGGCTCCCAGAGACAGGTGAAGTCTTTTCAAATGAGACCCCACGCTCATGTGCTAAGGAAGTGGAGACCCAAGTATATTTTAGAAAATTTTGAGTCGGAGAAATTGTAAAATAAGGATTGGGCCTAATAGTGCAAATATCATTTTAAATGTCTTATCAGGCCCAAGTGAGGTAGCCTTTATTGATACTTTATGCTCTAAAATAGAGGACCATGCTCTAGTCTTAAGAGCACTCTTCTACAACATGATACTACATCAAAGGAAGGGCATGCAGAACATGGGAACTCAATTATAAACTCAGGAGATACTTCGAACCCCCCCAAAACGATGGCCATGGGGGTTAACAGTGATAAAGCATATTTATTTCCGGAAATTCATAAGGATAAAAATACCACATCAAGCATGCAGAATGACAAACAAATTGAGGAGTGGGTGGTGGAGGATGTGTATCCCATACAATTGACATGAACTCCGCAGTACAGAAAGGAAAAGAGACATCTATGTGGGTAACACAATCTTATGAAGCTGGAAAAATTTTTTGGTATGGATTTGCAAGGACATGGGAGGAATCTTTGGAGATACTTATGCAAATAGATAGTTGCAGACAAGCTAGGAAGTTGGAAAGTGATTCTATTAGTAAAAGGCCTAAGGTACAAGGGGTTCAGGAATTGAAAAGGCTAACTTCTTTTGATATTAATTTCAAATGTGAGGGAAGAGAGAGAGGGCAAAGAAGACAATGTTTTACAATGAAAGAAAAACTTGTGTCCTAGAACTCTAGGGGATTAAATAGTGGGGTTGAGAAGACATTTGTGAAGAGTTTAATCTTCAACTGGAAGGTTGACATTGGATGTTTACAAGAGTCAAAGTTAGAGGGGGAGATGCATAAAATAATAAAAAAGAGATCTGCGGTTGTAGATGGGTTAAGTATGCTTGTTTTGAACCAAGTGGCACTATGGGGGGCATTTTGATGTTATGGGACGGTAAATCACGGAAATGGGAAGTGCTGGAAACAGGTTCCTACACCCTCACCTGCAAGTTTGAGGCAGTGCTTCAGGATTTCAATTGCCACATAACATGAGTCGATGCTCTTAATGGCAGAGATGAGAGAGAGCATGTGTGGGAGGAAATAGGAGCTGTTAGACATCTTTTTGAGGGACCTTGGGGGCAGTGTATGGAGATTTCAATTTCATAAGATATCCATCAGAAAAGAGAATTGCAAAATATGAATTCTAGGTATGATAGAGTTCTCTGAGTTTATTGAACATATGGACTTTGTGAAGTTACAATTGGTAGGTGATACGCTCAAACTTACTTCTCAAATGAGAAGTAAAGCGGTCGCGTCAAGTAAATAACCCAACTAGTGAGGTTGGGATCGTTCCCACGAGGAAAATAGTCTAGACTTAACTTCAACTTGTTGTTACTATTGTTCGGTTGATGACTTCCTTAGAAAGTAAAAACATAAAAAGGGGGGTTTGTATTTCCTAATAAGTAAAAATAACTAACGAACTTAAAAGAGACACTTAACAACTTTTAATTTTGGGTTTTAATCAATTAATCAAAGTAACTAGGGTTTACGTGTTCCCCACAGGTTCATAACTTGATAATTCTAACTATAACAATTCTTTCCTATTATCTTGCATGCAAAGTGATAAGTTATGTATTTCTAAATCCTTGGTCCGGCATCTAGGAAATCTCACTCCGCACCTTGGTCCGGCTACGTGTGTTGCTTTCCTAACCCTTATCTTTACCTCATATTAAGCATCGTATTCGATATTTGACTAAGTTATTACCTCGTACCAATCAATACTATCCTATTAGATAGTATATACTAAATCTATGTTAATAATTCTTTTCCTATTATCTACCTCCTTGGTCCGGCAAGTAGCATTAAGGCGAGTTTTAACGTTGATCATCCGTTAAAAAAACTTCTAAGCGAAAGAATTATTAATACATGCAAGACACTATTCTAGAATTGTTATTTTAGCTAGGGTTTATCTCATTATTTGCCTATGGTTCCCACAACCCTAGTTATGGAGTTTAGTTACTCATAGCGATAAACATAATATTCAAATATGTTAAATAAGAATTCATGCACTTACTTCAATGAGAAAGAATAAAGTCCGAAAGTTTGCTTGATTAATCACCAAAAATCACTTGTAAGAATCTCCCAAAAATCAAACACTAATACACAAAGTCTAATAATATGATGTCTAATCTAGCAGAGTCTAACCTCAAAAACGGACCGTCATGGACTCCGTCTCCCATACATGGCAATTTCTTCTGCTGCTCTTCTTCATTCCCCTCAACGGCAAGTATGACGGACCGTCATAGGCACAACGGTCCGTCGAGGGTCTTCGTTTCAAAATACTTCAACTCTTGGAATCTGGGTACTGGGATCACTTCTCTGATCTTCTCGACGAACCTGCAGGACGGACCGTCATATCCATGACGGACCGTCACAAGCTTCGTAATCCCACACTTGGTCAGACTTCCCCATCTTCCTTCAGCAGCTGTACTACGCTGCCACCTACGGACCGTCACAGGCACGACGAACCGTCATAAGCTCCGTAGGTGGTCTCTTCTGCATTTTTTTCGCTCAAAATCTCCGCATTCAGCTTTGGACAGATTTCCTGCAAAACAATGAGAAACTTATATCAAAATTAGCACAAAAAGGCTTTCGGACACACTAAACTTAAGGAAAAAGTATTAATTATACCGTGAAACCACGGTATATCAACACCCTCAACTTAAATTCGTTGTTTGTCCTCAAGCGACGCACTATGACTCACTACACAATCTTTGTACAATAGTATTCATGTTTTATCCTTTGCAATCATTTGGCTATCAATCCCGATTAATCTCATCAAATCTATGCATGCTATCACTATTAGGCTTGAATTTTGTGGGATTCGAACATGACACAGACTCACCATGCACTAACACCTATCCTCTTCAATTTCTCACCGAGGTGCTAACAATTCCGGTATTGCAACTTGTGTCCTCACTTCAAAACAAAAATCCTCATTTTTCACACAATGATTTCAGTTTGAGTATAAGGATTACTTTTCAACACTCGCTCTCAGAACAAAGTCACACTCATTCATACCTATTGCCATAAGCTTGCCCTTATTTTCACTGCCATAAGTTCGCTAAACAACCCTTAGGATCACGATAGGACTTTCTTAGCTTGTAACATAGGCTTAGAGTCAGGTAGGGTATATTTAGGTATACTTTAGTGACTTTTTTCCCTCCTTGACATATCGGCTAAACCTTCCACTTCTTATCAATTAATCTCGCCCAGTTTCTCCCATTCTTTTACCTTGCTATTTTCCCTTCTTTCTTCATTTGTGTAAGTGACTCTTTTCCCCTTTTTTTTTTTTCAACGAGTTCTTGAGTCACTTTGCTTTTGTTCTTTCTCTCTCTTTGTTCTTTCAACCCCACTTTCCAGAGCATTCCTCAAAACAGCCACCCTCAACTCATGGCTTTGCCATGAGTCAAGGTACACAATACCCAAAGTTGGGTCAGGGCCATAACGAAGGTTGTTTATGCGTTAGCCACCTTCAACTTATGCTTTTGGCATAAGCTGAGGTGCACATGTCCAAGGAGGGACCAGGTCTAACATATTGTTCCCAGAAAAGATCAGTTGGGGTGAAAAAGAAAGGTCTAATTTTAAGCTCAAATTATTTGGATCAAAGAAGGATAACTTTCATTTGGTTTCTTTTATTTAGGCTAGAAATGGGCTTTTTTGAATAAGGGCCTATGATCCTTTCCTAATTGTCTGTTACAACTTACTTTTAGCAGGACTAACCAGGCAAGTTCTAGCTCAGTACCAATAGTGGACTATTCAAATTTCCTCACACTCACTTGACATCTCATCACTATACCAGATTATCAGACACCTAGTTCGACTTGAAGATTTAGGGTAATGCAATGGTGTAACTCTATTTCATGTTTAGAGCCACACAATTATCAGTTACTACGCCTAGTCATGCAACATTTTCTAGTTTTATCAGGATATCATTTTAGCCATCATGCTTCAGAGTTAAACTATGTACAAAAGATGTAACATGCCGGTTCAACAGAAAAAGTAATCAGTCTTTTGGGGAAAAGGAACACAGGCAAGAAAACCCCAAAAGAGGATAGTGAGTTGGGCTACTCAGACTTCACCCTAACACTCACTTTCCATTTACCCCACCCCCAACAAAAAAGCATGCAATTGTCCCCAATGCATAAAAAATCTAAATATTAGAGTGGTAGGTAAAGCAAACCTGTGGCGCATAGCGCCATCGATCAGCAAGCTGGTGGCTTCAGTTTCCCGGAACCCACGTCCTCTGCAATCTGGACACCCTCAGTGGTGTCCTCAGCAGCAACCGCACCATCAGTAGTGCCTCCTGCTGTCTCTACAGTGCGGGAGCTAGACGCCCCAGCCGCTATCTGCGATGCTCTGATTTGGTGTGCCTCCGCCTCAGCAAGTGAGGCTCTCCTCGCAGCCTACATATCTCGGCGCTCCTTCTTCCTTGCTCGCGCCTCATCCTTACCTCGACCCCTACGCCTCTTAGCACTCTCTGGAGGGGGAGGTGGTGGAATTTCAGAAGTAGTAAACAGTGCCGCCAATACTGTGTCCTCAGCAGGCTCGACAGAAGGGGCCTCAGAATCCGGCACCCTCGCCGCTAGTATCGTGGCGATGTCTGCACGAAGACTATCGACTGCAGCCTGAGGATTCGACACATCTACAGGAGGGGCTGGTCAAGCTAACACTCTCAACTCAAAGGCATCTAGGCGCTGTT
Source organism: Solanum chilense (assembly GCA_032847665.1). Classification (NCBI taxonomy): domain Eukaryota; kingdom Viridiplantae; phylum Streptophyta; class Magnoliopsida; order Solanales; family Solanaceae; genus Solanum; species Solanum chilense. The sequence goes on from CM064970.1 coordinate 36,958,142, forward strand.
TAACCTCAGCAATCTTCCGCTGCGTCTTCCTCTCTGTACGCGCTTCAGACTCAGTAATAGACTTATGCATCCACGGCTGGATATGATGCAGAAGAGTGGCCATTTGTGCCTCTAGTTTTTGGACCCTAGCAAGCGGGGCCAGTAACGGTAGAGGGGCTGTGTGAGAGGAGCTCGGGGCTCTGCTACTACCCGGGATAGACTCGACCGGGGTAGTGTCAGTGGATGCCTGTGTAGAGGTGCGGGCCTGGGCAACCATATCCACAAGATCATCAGCAAGAGGGGGCAGCTCTGGACGGGGCCCTCTGCGTGGTGCCAACTCATTGGCCTCGTCTCTGATGAGGCCGACGTCAACGGTGCCCTGCGGGGTCTTCAACTTATCTATGTGCCATATGGGCACACCTGCAGACCTGCAAAGGGAAAAGATCATACACGGGAAGGGGTAGGTAGTAGTGACCTTGAATGCCCTCTCGTGCATGACTGCCTGGAGAAGCCATGAGAAGTCCACCTCAAATTCGGCTATCATTGCCGCTATCAACACTGCTCGATCCCAGGTGACGATGTTATCAGCAGTTGTGGGGAAAGGCAGTGACGGACGAGCAGCCACAAGAACTTTGCGACGAACGTGAGGTTGGCCTTCTTGATGGCCCCCTTCGGCTCAGTGACCCAATCTGCACCCTCTCCGTCGACTGATAGGTGCAGGGCCATCCACCTCTTGGTGGTCTCTCTCAGTGCCTGCTCACGCAAGAACTGGCCATCCTTCACTATCTGCCAGCGGTAGTCAAACTCGGCAGTATGGGGAGCCCGCGTAGCATCTGCACTCTCGCCGTATAGGAACCGGCGGATAGCTGGCAGGGAAATGTCAACCTTCACGCCCCGGACTCGAACCTGCTCCAGTGGGGCCTGTTTAGCGGGAGCATCCCGCCTATCGATCTGTGATTGGAGAGTCGCTACATAGGATGCGTAGAACTCACGGACCAATTCCTCGCTGCATCGTCCCAACGGACGTGCTGTCCACTCTAAGTGATGCCTGGTGAGGAGGTTATGGATCTCTGGCATCGTTGGGAGACTCCCAGTAAGTACCCGCCGCTCCAAGGTGAGTGTCCGAGTCATTACTCCTTTATCAGTCAGGAACTTGGCGTCAGAGTAAACTTGAAACTGGCCGTCGACACACCACCGGTTTGGCTGGTCAGCGGCTGGAGTGGGGACCTTGGCTGGTGCACCGGATGTAGAGTCTGAACTGTCAGCCTCATCAGACGAGGCCGACGCTGCAGCGGTGGCGGGTGCAGGAACCTCAGCAGAGCCAGAGGCTTCCTAAGACCATGATACTCCTAAGGAGCCAGACGCTCCTTCCTCATTTGTGGCAGACCCAGAGGGTGTGCCGGTCAGTGTGCGCTCCTCATCAGACTAGGAGGCAGTGACTACGCCGGACGCCACCTTAGTGGGTGTGGCTCTTGGAGCACGTGCATCACGGGAAGATGTGGAAGTGCTTGGGGGCACGTACTCAGGGTCACGCTCATCATCAGAGCCGATGATCAAGCGTGCAGACGGGGTAACAGACATTGATCGCCCGCGTGCGTAGGTTCGGTCTTGCTTGGGTGCAATAGTAGATAGTACCTGCAAAGGATCACTATTAGTACGAGTAGTGGCAAACAAGACTAGCGAAACCATACGGTAGAAAATAGTGAAAATAATATGTAAATGCTGTATAAATAGTGACACACGACGGGCTAGGTGACGGCTCATCGTGACTATGACAGACCGTCGTCAGGTCTGTCGTGATGTACTTAGACTTTGTATAAATAGAGAACCCTGAAAAAAGGTCTCTGACTAGCATGACGGTGTGCGCAGGACAGACAGTCACAGGTACGACGGTCCGTCACAAGTTTCCATCGTAGGACACTTGGGAAAAAAATGGAGACCCTAAAAAGAGGGGTCTCTGACCGGTATGACGGTCATGCAGGATGAACCGTCGTGGGTACGACGGTCCGTCACAAGTGTCCGTTGAAGGACACTTGGAAAAAAAATGGAGACCCTTATGAGAGGGGTCTCTAACCGATACGACGGTCATGCAGGACGGACCGTCGTGGGTACGACGGTCCATCACAAGTGTCCGTTGAAGGACACTTGGAAAAAAAATGGGAGACCCCTGTTAATAGAGTCTCTGACCGGTATGACGGTCATGCAGGACGGACCGTCGTGGGTACGACGGTCCGTCACATGTATCCATTAGGACAGGGATGCTAGGGCTTGTGCAACAGGCCCTACGACGGTCCGTCATCGGGGTCTCGTTCGGAATGACAGAGACAGAACTGTAGGTACCCTAAGCAACCCCGATGAACCTACATGGTCTTGTAGTGTTGTGGACCTATATGTGTCTATCCCAACTACCTAGGAAACTATTAATGCAAAATCACCTATGTCTCGGGTTGTCAACATGGCAAATTCGAACATTTTGATCCTAGGTTTAGACATAATCATATAAAGGAAACAAGATACGACTAAGAACTAAGCTAATACTAACTAATAAACACAAATACAAGATAAATGAGTATAAATTTAAAGACACATACCTTGGAAATGTAGAAAAGCAAATGGACAATGACTCAGTTGGCAGGGTAGACACTACAGCAGCAGCTCCGACTAGTAGATGATAGTTTGAAGGCTTTGGAGAATTGTGGGGATAATGATCACTGAGGGGGAAATGTGGAAGTTGAAAAGAGAGGGGAGATGAGAGGAATAAGGAATTAATAGGGTGAAAATGAGGGGTTGGGGGGTTTAAACGGTAAGATTTTGAAAAGGGTCCAGCCGGGTCGGGTCATTAATCACGCGACGGTTCCCCGACGATGGTCCGTCACATCTGTGACGACCCGTCGTAGGTTCCGTCGTGCGTGCCATAATTTCAACATAGCAGAAAAATGTACCTGGACGATGGAAGCATATGACAGTCCATCGTATGCGCAACGGTCCGTCGATGTATCCGTCAGTGGCTGCTGCGGAGTAGTTTTCTGCAGAATTTCTTGGTGATGTGCCTGCAAATTTAAAATCCATTAATAGAAAAATGCTACCATTACTAAAAAAAACGATAAGTATTGGGTTGCCTCCCAACAAGCGCCTGATTTAATGTCGCGGCACGACTGGGGACCCTTGATTACTCAGACTTCATCAAGATGGTATGTTTCTATCGCTTCTTTCCCTGATGCTTTATGCCCAAAATAGAGTTTTATTCTGTCTCTATTCCTCTTAAACCGCACTCCCTCCTTGGCTTTTAACTCCACTGCTCCTTGAGGTAATACTTGGGTAATCAAGTAAGGTCCAGTACATTTGGACTTGAGCTTGCTCGGAAGACGAGGTGACCCAGAACTGTCTACAAGCACCAAGTCTCCAACCATACACTCTTGTTTTGCAATTTTTTTGTCATACTCCTTCATCTCTTCCTTGTGGGATATGGCAGATACCGATTGGAGCTCACCACTCCGCCTCATGGTCTTACAAATGTTGAAGGTCGCTTCTTCATTATTCAACTGAAATGTCATTTGTCCCTTCTCCATAACAACTAAGGCTCTACCTGTAGCTAGGAATGGCCTCCCAAGGATAATAGGCACTTCAAAATCAACCTCACAATCAAGAATAACAAAATCAGTCGGAAAGATGAATGACTCCACTTTTACTAGCACATCATGAAGTATCCCTATGGGCCGTTTCACTGTCCGATCAGCCATCAGTAGCCACATCGCAGTGGGTTTTGGATCCCCCAAACCCAACTTATTGTAAATCGAGAGGGGCATGATATTTATGCTTGCCCCCAGATCACATAATGCTTTCGCAAAATGTAATGACCCAACTGTACAAGGTATAGTGAATGCACCCGGATCTTCTTTCTTTTGGACCAGAGATCTTGTAGCAATAGCACTACAATGCTGCATTCTATCATCATCCTCAAAAGTAACCGATCTTTTCTTTGTGACCAGATCTTTCATAAACTTGGCGTAACCGGGCATTTGTTCTAAAGCTTCTACCAAAGGGACATTGATAGAAAGCTGCTTCAACATTGTTATGAAGCGCCGGTATTTACCATCCTCGGTCTTTTTCACTAATCTCTGAGGGAAAGGTGGTGGTGGCCTAGGCATGGGGATTACCTTTATTGGTACTTCTGCATCTTTTCCATTACTTTCCTATGCTTCACCACTACCCTTCTCCACATTATCATTATTCTTTCTCACATTTTCCTCAGCAGATGGCACAGGTGGGTCAATGGTTTGCTTACCACCCCGAGTAGTGATTGCCATACAGTGTGCATCATTCTTTGGATTTTGGACAGTGTTGCTAGGAAGAGTGCCCGGTTGCCGTGTGTTTACTGTCGCAGATAATTGGGCCATTTGCAATTCAATCCGCTTAATCGAAATTGCATGTGTATCAACTTTTTGCCCAATACTAGCTAAGTCACCCCTTAACTCTTTGATGTTCTCATCACTAGCATCGAATCTCCTCATCATTTTGTGCAACATATCCTCAACTCGCGCCATACTATCTCCACCATCCCTAGGAGTAACTTCACGATTTTGGGGAGGGATATAGGGCCCATTTTTATCATTTCTGTTACCGTAGTTACCTCTGTTGAAGTTGTTGTCGCGGTTACCGTCTCGGACATAATGACCCTCACAGTTGTAATTACCATAGTTCTGACCTTGGTTCCCTTGACCTTGGCGCCAATTATCCTGATTTGCACCTTGGGCGCTTGGTCGGAAACCCCCCATCTGCTCATTTACTGCATAAGTGTCCTCCGCATAATAACAGTCATCGTTTGGAGGTGGTGGTTTAGCCAAGTAGTTGACTGCATTAATCTTTTCTGCACCCCCAGTGACATGTTTTAGTACCAACCCAAGCTCAGTTCTCATCTGAGCCATTTCTTCACGAATATCATCTGTGGCTGGGTTGTGAGTGGACTGCGCTGCGAAGGTGTTTGTCCCTGTATCGGACTTCCTAGTACTCCAAGCTTTGTTGTTACGGGAGATTTTCTTTAATTTCTCAGCAATCTCAGCATAAGGGCATTCTCCATAAGATCCACCTGCTATAGTGTCGAACACCGCTTTATTGTTATCATCATGTCCCTGATAGAAGTATTCCTTCAGTGACTCATCATCAATACGGTGATTTGGAACACTTCTCAAGAATGAGGTGAATCTATCCCAAGAACTACTAACTGACTCTCCTGGTAGTGCCACAAAGTTGTTCACCCTGTCTTTGTGGTTTAATTTCTTGGAGACTGGATAGTAGCGTGCTAAGAAGACATCCCGTAGTTGGTTCCAAGTGAAGATGGAGTTGTATGGGAGCTCAGTGAACCACATAGCAGCATCTCCCATCAGTGAGAGAGGAAACACTGTGAGACCTATTACATCTAGATCCAAATCAGGCCTCTCCACACAACATTTACACACTGCCCTTACCTTAGCTATATGGGCATGTTGATCCTCAGAAGGTAGCCCTGAAAACAAACCTCTGGCAGTGAGCATTTGCATCAGGCTACTAGTTACCACAAAAGTGTGGCCTGTGGGTAGAGGGGGCAAGACAAGTGTCCCATCCGAGTCTGCTATGTTATCATACCCTCTGTAGTATGCTTGAGGCCGTGAAGCGGGATTTTATCCCCTCTGTTGATATTCACCCGGAGCGTCGGGTAACATCTGACCATGAACATCCACTGGATCTGGGATGTTCTGGTTTGGATCCTCATCATTTATTCCCAAGTTTCGATTCATGTTGCGCAGTGTACGCTCTAACTCACGATCGTAGGGAAACAATGGTTCTCTTCCTCTCCGTGTATTTGGCATACAAGGAGGATAGTTCTGAAATGAAATCAAAAACAATAAAACAAAGTAAAATAAATAAAATATCAACTAAACTATAGTAATAAGTTCAAGTTAATCTAAAAGCTAAATTCCCCGGCAACGGCGCCAAAATTTGATCCGCTCAAACTTACTTCACAAATGAGAAGTAAAGCGGTCGCGTCAAATAAATAACCCAACTAGTGAGGTTGGGATCGTTCCCACAAGGAAAATAGTCTAGCCTTAACTTCAACTTTTTGTTACTATTCTTCGGTTGATGACTTCCTTAGAAAGTAAAGACATAAAAAGGGGGGTTTGTATTTCCTAATGAGTAAAAATAACTAACGAACTTGAAAGAGACACTTAACAACTTTTAATTTTGGGTTTTAATCAATTAATCAAAGTAACAAGGGTTTACGTGTTCCCCACAGGTTCATAAATTGATAATTCTAACTATAACAATTCTTTCCTAGTATCTTGCATGCAAAGTGATAAGTTATGTATTTCTAAATCCTTGGTCCGGAATCTAGAAAATCTCACTCCGCACCTTGGTCCGGCTACGTGTGTTTCTTTCCTAACCCTTATCTTTACCTCATATTAAGCATCGTATTCGATATTTGACTAAGTTATTACCTCGTTCCAATCAATACTAGCCTATTAGATAGTATACACTAAATCTATGTTAATAATTCTTTTCCTATTATCTACCTCCTTGGTCCGGCAAGTAGCATTAAGGAGAGTTCTAACGTTGATCATCCGTTAAAAAGACTTCTAAGCAAAAGAATTATTAATACATGCAAGACACTATTCTAGAATTGTTATTTTAGCTAGGGTTTATCTCATTATTTTCCTATGGTTCCCACAACCCTAGTTATGGAGTTTAGTTACTCATAGCCATAAACATAATATTCAAATATATTAAATAAGAATTCATGCACTTACTTCAATGAGAAAGAATAAAGTCCAAAAGTTTGCTTGATTAATCACCAAAAATCACTTGTAAGAATCTCCCAAAAATCAAACACTAATACACAAAGTCTAATAATATGATGTCTAATCTAGCAGAGTCTAACCTCAAAAATGAGGTTTTTTGAACTATTTATAAAAAATAAAAACCTAATTAAACAAGGATTCTAATAACTGGAAATCTGCCAAAACGCGGCTGGGTCGACGGACCGTGCGACGGACCGTCGTGGCCGCGACGGATCGTCATGGACTCCGTCGTCCCTTACTTGGCAATTTCTTCTGCTGCTCTTCTTCATTCCCCTCAACGGCAAGTATGACGGACCGTCATAGGCACAACGGTCCGTCGAGGGTCTTCGTTTCAAAATACTTCAACTCTTGGAATCTGGGTACTGGGATCACTTCTCTGATCTTCTCGACGAACCTGCAGGACGGACCGTCATATCCATGACGGACCGTCACAAGATTCGTAATCCCACACTTGGTCAGACTTCCCCATCTTCCTTCAGCAGCTGCACTACGCTTCCACCTACGGACCGTCACAGGCACGACGGACCGTCATATGCTCCGTAGGTGGTCTCTTCTGTATTTTTCGCTCAAAATCTCCGCATTCAGCTTTGGACAGATTTCCTGCAAAACAAAGAGAAACTTATATCAAAATTAGCACAAAAAGGCTTTCGGACACACTTACTTAAGGAAAAAGTATTAATTATACCGTGTAACCACGGTATATCAGTAGGGGGTAACTACACTTTGTTTAAAGGGGACAATAACAATGTTGCTTCTAGAATTGATAGGATTTTAATTTCCAAGGTGTGGGATGCCAACTTTAGCAGAATTCAACAAGTGGTGCTATAGAGATTGTGCTCAGTCCCATTGCTCGACAATGTGGAGCTTGGAGGCAAAACAAATCCTATTTCAAGTTTGATAATTGGTGGCTCAACCCGGAGGGTTTTGTGGAAAAAATTAGAGAATGGTTGGAGTCTTTTGTATTCACTGGTAAGCTTGATTATATCCTTGGGTGTAAGCTGAAGGCCCTAAAAGGCAAATTGAAGGAGTGGAGTAAAACCAGTTTAGGCAACCTAGGGTTACAAAAGGTCCAAATCCTAAGTCAGTTAGCTATGTTGGATGCAATAATGTAAAATAGAGTCCTAACACGAGAAGAATAAGCAATGAAGGCATCTTTGATTATGAACTATGAAGAGCATCTTAAAAATGAAGCGATAGCATGGAGACAGAGATCAAGAGCCTGTGGCTGGAAAAGGGGGACAAAAATACTTAAGTATTTTCTCAAAGTGGCCAATGCACACAAAAGAAGCAAAATCTTTGATCAACTGATAATTCAAGTTGACAGTGACGGATCCAGAATGGTTTTTATCTGAAGCTTTATTCAGGCGCCTTATATAGAAGACCTTCCAGCAACCTTATCAATTGTCCAATGGTCACTAAAGCTTAAAATGAACTCTTACAAAGGGAGTTTGAAGAGCTAGAAGTACTAGCATGTCTGAAGATATGTGCCATGAATAAAGCTCCTGGTTCAGATGGCTACACAATGGGGTTTTTTATCAAGTGATGGGATGTAGTGATGAAGGATCTCATGGATACCTTTAAGAATATCAATTCTCACAATATCTTTCAGAAGAGCTTTAATGCCGCTTATATTGCTTTGATCCAAGAGAAGAATGATGCCAAGGAACTGAGAGATTTTAGGCCCATCAGCCTCATTGAAAGTGTATATAAGTTGCTATCCAAAATGCTGACTGAAAGGTTGAAGAAGGTGGTTGAAAAGCTAGTAGATGCTCAACAGACGGCATTAATTAAAAATCGACAAAAAATGGATGTCATTCTAATTGCAAACAAAGTAGTAGATTCAAGAATCACCCAAGGAAAGGCAGGAATTTTGTGCAAACTGGGAACAGAAAAGGCATATGACCATGTGAAGTGGAAGTTTTTTGTTAAAAATGTTTGCATGTATGGGTTTCGGAAGGAGGTTTATTCAATGGATCAAGTATTGCATCTCTACTTTCAGATTCTCAGTCCTTATAAATGGTGCACCAGAAGGTTTTTTCCATACTCAAAGGGAGATGGTCTCCTTTCCTTTTGATCATTGTCATGGAGGGCCTTAATAACATGATAAAGGTGGCCAGAGAGAACAAATGGCTCAGGGGTTTTGAGGTAACCATAACTCAAACCTCAATATGAAATGGCAACATGGAAGTCACTCATTTACAATATACAGATGACAACGTAATATTTTGTGATGCTAAGAAGGGACAACTATTGGTTTTAAGATCAATCTTGGTGTTGTTTGAAGGAGTCTAAGCTGGAAAAAGAGTCAGATGTGTCCTATTAATAATGTCTCTAATATGGAAGAACTGTCTTGGATTTTGGGAGGGAAAATAGGTTATTTGCCTACCATTTATCTGGGCATACCCTTTGATGCCAAATCAAAGGTTGTGAACATCTGTAACCCACTATTGAAAAGTGTAAGAAAAAGCTTACTAGATGGAAATGTCAATGTATCTCATTGGCAGAGTCGCTCTCGCTAATTCAGTTTTGGATGCCTTACCTACTTACCTGTTGTCCATCTTTCCTATTCCTAACGAGGTGATACGAAGACTTGATAAAATTAGGAGGGACTTCTTATGGAAGGGACAGAGGAAAATGATTCCACTGCAAACATTTAGTCAAGTGGAACAAGGTTCTCTCGGGGGAAGAAACATGGGGGTCTTGGAGTAAGGAATTTGAAAAAAGTAGAGCAAAACCCTTAGACTAAAGTGGTTATGGAGGTATTCTCAAGAGCCTCAACCATACTGGGAAAAAGTAATTCAAGCAAAATATGGAGAGGAGAACAACTGGATGACAAAGGAGGTCCTTACACCATATGGGTAAGCCTATGGAAGTCTATTAGAATCTTCTGGCCTCTCTTGAAGATCAATACGACCATCAGGGTAGGAAATGACATGAAGACTTCATTTGGGAGGATAAATAGTTGGGCAACTTCAGCTTGAAAAGTATCTTTCTAGAGATGCATGACTTGACAGTGAATAAACAAGCGAGTGTAGCTGAGGTTTGGACACAACATGGATGGAATTTCTAGTTTTGAAGGAATTTCAATGACTGGGAAAATGAGACCGTGACTAATTTGTTTGGAAGGCTGGAAGCTTTTACAGGAACAAGGGATGAAAATGATAGATTATGGTGGAGCAGAAATAACAAAGGCACATTCAAGGTAAATTCTGCATATAAGTTGCTAAATCAAGATGGACAACAACCTGCAGATTTGGAAACCTAAAATCCCTTTCAAGTGTCGTGTTTCACTTGGATTCTGGCAAGAGAAACAATTTTAACACATGATTATCTCAAGAAAAGGAAGTTCTCCATGTGTTCTAGAAGCTATTTATATGTGGAAGAGGTTAAGACAGTCAATCATGTGTTTCTCCGGTGCATTTCTCTGGTGCAGAATAACATCTCCACTATCGAGAATTTTCATTAGGCTGAGGGGTTTTGCTTGGGCTATGCCTAACAGAATCACACATCTTTTATACGGTTGGGGAAAAGTAGGAGTGGGAGGTGCAGATAAAGATAGATGGATGATTGTCCCAGCCTGCATTTGGTGGACTGTTTGGAAAGAAAGAAATGCTAGATGTTTTGAGAGCAAGAGTTTTGATCTTCAAAAGATCAAACTAAATTGTATCAGACTTTTTTGTTTCTGGTGCAAGCATATCTATTTCGAGGACACGGAATCCATTATAGATATCCTAGGTCCCTGTTAAGATTCAAATTCAGTTTTCTTACATTTTGACAAGCTATTAATATGGTTTAGTGCAACCCAAGCACTAGTTTCAATAAATATACACAATGTTACCTTCTTAAAAAAATACATGCTTCCAACTGCTGCTCAAATTAAAAGAAAAGAGAATTGTTTTTTTTTAAAATCCAGTCTTTTTTTACTTTGCATAGAATCTGTCTTATTCTATCCACTTTGCCCCTTAGTGTTGTGCTTATTGGCTACTAGATTAGTTTTATTAGGTAACCCGTGCTTCAACTGACATTAGTATTCATTTCTTTTTATTTGGTTCTGGGCCAAACCTGAAACCTAGCCTGAAAGTTAACACTTAGATTCTTGCAAATCAGTTCTGTTGGTTCCTTGGTTCCCATAATTTAGTGGCTTTTTGTCAGTTGGAAATGTTCGATTCTTGAGAAGCCGTTATCTAAGAAAACCGCAAATGTTAACACAGGTTTTGAAGTGCAGGCAACATCATATGTTTTTCCACTACATGATATATTTATTACATCATTTTTCTGAAGGCTAGTGGGAAATCATAAAATATTAGATGGATAGTTTTATTTTAGGATATGATGGCATGTGCTTATGAAGCTTCTCATTCCTTCCCTCCTTGTTTCCTGCAGGTTCGGAGTGGCTTAAAATAATGGGTCTCTGTCCATACAGAATACTTCTGAGGGTACACAATCTGCTATGGTGTTTGCTGCTTGCGTTATTTGTTTGTTGTTGTACATTCGAAAACCAGATGGTTGGATTCATTTGCAAAATCTTAATGTAAATCCAATTTTACCATTTGCGCATTGAATGATGGAAAATGGTTTTGTCAAACCCTATTGAAGAAATGGAAGGTTTCTATTGCTAGTAGGTCAATTACAAAGTTTATATAAGCTAAGTTTGCATGTGGTATAGGTTTTCATTTGGAGGAAACATGATATCAGATTAGAAGATCTTAGGTTTGTAGATTTGTATTGAAAGGTCTTGTGTAGATTTGTTCGTTTGTTCATTCATTTTGGTAGTCTTTTGCATGAACAGCAGTGTAGGAAGGTGAATAATTTATTTGGAAATAAAATGTTCTTTCTGGCCAAAGTAACAGTAATATATACATATTTTATGTCATTGGTGTTTGGTGTTTGATGATTCATCTGTATTGTATAATATACACTTTTACAAACGTTGTCAATTTGGTTCTACCGAGTATTTTAGCCAACTGATTTTGATACAAAACTCATCAAATAGCAACAAGAGGCAAGAGAGACAATGCATGCAAGAAACTAAGCTAACTACAGTATAGATGAAAGCATGACTTGCCCAAGTTTCAACTGAGCATATTATTCACTCACTACACTATTATCTATTTTGTTCTATAAAAACTAAAAAAATGGACCTTCTCCTTTCTCTTCAATATATATCATGAGAAAATTAAGGGAAAGGTGTCAAATAAGTCTTGTTTTTGTTATTGGTAATAGATTGATCAAGAGCTAGTCAAATCTTCTCTAAATGTAATTGAGTAAATATGGAACCAAATTAACATTTCTAGAACTTTCTAATCTTTTATAAAATACAAAAAAAAAACACTTCTATAATTCAAACCAAATCATTTTTTTAAAAAAAGAAATCTTTTCATCTTCTTCGTCTGTTTTGTTCTTTTCTCTTAGAAATTCGGGAATCCGTCTCTCGTTACTCTTCCTCTCCATTTCTCCATTATTTTCCTCTCCAGTCGTTACTCTCTCATCTGTAATCGTGTTTGATTAGAAATGGGCAAGTTACTTTTTTTAAATATTTTACAATTTTTGAAGTTTTTTTCTTGAATTAATACAATAAAACGTTCAATAGATGTAAAAATTGAATAATCGACTTGATGGTGTGTATTATTTATTATTTTTGAAAGAAAATCAACCAACCCAAAAAGTCCTCATTTTGAGGAAATGTATATGTATTGTTATCATTTAGTGAAAGTCAGTTTTTGTTGCTATTGTTGTTCTTTTTGTGGCTATTTTGATGATATTATTTTAGAAATATAGTGTTGTTCTGGTGTCCAACATATATTTCATTTGTTGAAATATTCAGCGTATGTTGCCACATTTTAGTGATAGGTTGGTGGATATTGAAACAGTTATTCATATGTTATAACATCTCACTTTAGGTCAACAAAATGGTCATCTGTTGCCATATATGATTCATATGTTGCAATAATCAGTACATTTGTGTCGACATATGATTTATATGTTGCAACATAAGATCTATATGTTGCAACATAAATTTTATGTGTTGCAACAGTAGGTACATATGTGGCAACATAATGTTAATTTATGGCAACAAACTATCATCGGTTGCAACATAGTGCTATTATTACTTTATAATGAATTGTAAAATCTCAATATTTTTTTATTTACCTTGTAGATGAAATGATACAAGAGGTTTCATCCATAAAAACAACTCAATCTTTTATTTGTGGTGCTTCATCTTTTAACATGAAATGCTCTTTTCGTCTACGCGAAGAATTTGAGCAGCAACATGATTATTATATTAGTCGTGTTAAAAAACTCACTGATACTTTTAAGGAAAGGTCTCATAATATTGACGTGCAAAGATCCAAGAAGATTTTACAGCCTTTAAAGTGTGGGATGTTGAAAAAATCTATTTCCCAAACACTTTATATAATTAGTGAGAAGAAAGAAAAGGAGAAGAAGACAAAGGAAGATAAGGAGAAGGAGAATAAGGCAAAGGAGGAGGAGGAGGAGAAGGAGAAGAAGACAAATGAGGAGAAGAAGAAGGAAAAGTAGAAGGAGAATAAGGCAAAGGAGGAGGAGGAGGTGGAGAAGAAGAAGAAGGCAAAACAGGAGAAGAAGGCAAAGGAGGAGAGGGAGAAGGAGAAGGAGAATAAGGCAAAGGATGAGGAGGAGGAGGAGAAGGAGAAGAAGGAAAAGGAGGAGAAGGAGAAGGAAAAGGAGAAGGAGAATAAGGCAAAGGAGGAGGAGGAGGAGAAGAAGAAGGAAAAACAGGAGAAGGAGAAGAAGGAGAAGGAGAAGAAGAAGAAGGCAAAGGAGATGGAGAAGGAGAAAGAGAAAGAGTAAAATAAAGAGAAGATAGTCGAGGCCGTCAGTTGTGATGTGAAGCGATAATATCCATTTGAAGGTTTTAACATTGAAGGCGAGGGTCCAACTGAACTAATGTCATCCTTCTCGCAATGGATAAAGAGGGTCTTTACAAGCATCATGCAAAAATGTAAGAAAAGTAAGGTCGTTCAACTATTATTATTATTTATTCTTGTTGTCCGCTAAGAAAATTATTTATAATGATTACACAATTGCAGAGGAAACAAAGAGGATCACTACTTAGCCAATTGCTCAAAATATGATTTTGATCAACATGATTTTGTAGTTGCATTTCAAAGGAATAAGGACTGGTTCTACGTAATGTCTCAACCCAATAAGTGTTGGAATGATGAGGTAAATCCATGACCACTTTTATATGTATTGTTTAGTACATGAATGTATACAATTTAATTGATACACTTGTTTGATGCATGTGTGCAGTATGTGGATGTCATATTTTACTATTTGCTTAAGAAGTCGAAGCAAAAGATTCAGCCTAAATATCAATATACAACCACTAGTTGTTTTTTCAAAACATACATTGACAATGCTAGTGAGTATGAGGATAAAATCGTTGTCATAATGAAAGGGTTTGGTATACCTTGTGGACTGCCTTGACACTTGGCAGATGATGTTTACGTCCATGTAAATAGTAATGGGGAATTTCATTGGGTCTTGGCAGTCGTTGCATTGAAGAAATGGTGGATAAAAGTGTATGATTCTATGTCCTCAACTACGTCTAATAGAAAATTATCCTTCGAGATTAGAAAGTTGTCTACAATGTTCGCAAAATACATAGAGTTAAGCGGATTTTTTGAGCAAAAAGAGCGAACCAACTGGTCAGTTCTTAAATGTTACTAAGGAAAGAAGAAACCTCACCGGTTCGAAGTCAGACATGTTACTGATATTGCCCAACAAGAATGCAATAGTCTGTGAGTATCACATTATTTTTTATCTTGCAACTATTAAAATTTGATGTTATTATATTTTCTGATTGATGATATGCCCTGCAGATATTGTGGACTTTATGTTGCTGCATACGCTGAGTTTTTAAGTGATAGATTAGAAGTACCATGATGTGGAATTAGTACTGACACCCTTCGCTTGAGATATGCTTCACTCCTATGGAATTATGGGATTGTAAAGGCTCGAAATGGCTATGTTAGTAACAATGAAGAACCAAAGATGCCTAGACCTAAAAAATCTAAGATCGATGAAAATGTTGTGTTCACAACCATCGATTAGATAGGTGGTTATGTATATCAGATCATTGTGAATTACCTTTTTGTTGATAAGTTGTATAAAACCATTGGTGAAGTGTTAATATAAATGTAGTTTAATCCTCCCTTCATTTTCCTTCCATTCTCGCTCCTATAAACGTAGTTTCATATTTTAAATTTGATTTATTTTTACTAATTTTAATTTGTGTGCTACTAACATTAATCATCACTTGTCTGCATGTGTACCAACCAAAAGGGATCATGTGGCAACATATAACACATAAATGAAATATGTAGCAACATTATACGACATATATAACATGGGTGCCCCAGCAAAAAGTATATATGTGACAACATATGTCACAATTTAAATTGTCATAATTTTTTTAAAAAAATTAAACAGCTTTAATTTTCATTTTCATTTTACCTCTCTCCCCTCTCTTCTCTCTTCTTTAAAAGTCGTCTCATAATCAAAAATCATTTATTTTTACTAATTTATTTCAGTTTTCTTTTCTATTTTGCTCTCCAGTATTCCTTCCTTCATAGATCATTGTTCCGTTGAAATTTTTGAAAAGTGGTTGTTGCAAGTTGTGATCATCTTCTACAAGGTGGTGTTTTGGTCATAATTTATAGTTTATCGTTGATATATCTTCTGAGGTTACATTTTATTAGAGTTTGAAATGCTTACTTAATGCCATGTTTTGACTGGTTTTTATCACTTTTATAGTTGTAGCTCATGTGTGGCATTCAAATATTTCATTTTTGTGGTTTCAGATACAAATATAATGGCTCATGTCAAACGAAATTTGACACATCTGACGCAACAAAGATCTAGAAGAAGGCTAGTTCTAAAATTGCTAGGAAGAGGAATGAAAATACTAATCTTTTAGAATATCTTGTAATTGAAGAAGTTTCTTCTTCTCAAGCAGAAGTAGAATTTTGTCAAAAATAATATGAAGAAAGATAATTAGTGGAGGAAAAAGATGAAAAACCAGAAAAAGTTGAGGAAGAACAGGGGAAAATAAATGAAGTTGAGGAAGAACAAGGGGAAAATATAGAAATAGTAGTTGTGGTACAAGAAGAAAAAAATATGAAGTTCATGAAGAAGAACAAGAACTTCATGAAGAGTTCAATGCTAGTGGCGATGATGGGATTAAAATCATCAACGCAAACACTTTCCCTTTGTATCTGCAACCTAATGCTAATGGTGACAACATTATTAGGTCAGTCTGGGAAAACCTTTCGTCAAATTTAGGGATATCCTCAAGAGAAATCAATTGGAAGATTTTTTCTGAAATAGTTGTTTCAGTGATTTTCTTGATTTATCCATTGATACAATTCCATGTTTTCAAATGACCATTGTGTATGAAGTTCTGAAAAGAAGATTCATTTTTTGAAAATACCAATAAGAAGGATGAGATGAAAATATCAATAAGAAGGATGAAATTGTAATTAATTATTGTGGCATGCCTGTTTTCTTTGGCATAAGAGAGTTTTCCATAGTTACAGGGCTAAAATGTCATCCTCTTCTTGAGCCTATCCCTGAATACATTGTTAAAAAAGAACCACGAAGAAGACAGAAAGGAGTAAAAGAAGTAGGACAACAGTCATTGCCAACTGAGGAGTAGGACATGATGTCCCTTGTTGGCAAAAGCTTTAAAAATTCTGACTTAGTAAATTTGTTGGAACGAGAGGATACACCAAGGAAGCACAAGTAGTCATTGTGCTTACTTTTGTTTACACATAATATACTTTTGCCGAGGGATCCGAACAACAACATATTGTTTATATATGTCTATTTCTGTCAGGATATTGAGGCTTTTAAAAACTACACTTGGGTTCATGGGAGCTTTCATGTAACTCTCGACTGCTTGTTGAAGCCTTTAGGAGAAAAGACCAGTAACTTGTTTGGGTTTCCATGGGCTTTCATGGTTAAACTGAATGTTCTTAATATTTTTATATTATATAAAGTAATAATTCAACATTTAATTATGACATGTTTTCCTTTTTTACAGGACTGAGCATTTGAACTCATTCCTTATTTGACCCATCAAGTAATTGCAGAAGAACAAAGATCATCTCCAAGATGTTGGGATGGTTGATAGCAAGAACAAAAATTACCAAAGATGGGCATATTCCAAATCTTTTTAACCCTCATGTTACATCCTATTAATGCAGTAAGTTATTATTAGTATATTACAGGCATATGTTGCTACAGGTGAATCTTATGTTGCTAAAGATGATTCATCTGTTGCCACATCTGCCACATATATTGCTACAGATGATTCATCTATTGCAACATGTGGCACAAATGTTCCTACAAATGATTCTTCTATTGCAACATGTGACGCAAATGTTGCTACAGATGTCCATATGTGTTAACCTATCACACATCTGTAGCAACGTATGACACATATGTGGCGACATATCACCTATATGTATCAACAAATGACATTTCTGTGGAACCATATGACCCAAATATTCTTACTATTGAATTATTTTTATAATTTTAGGTTGTGCATCCATGGATTACCCCAACAGAAGAGGAATTGTAAATGCCATATCTAATTACTCTAGTGTTGGTTGAAACCATTTCTTATCTTGTTGTGGATAGAATTAAAATAGTGTTGGATGGAGCAACAACCATCAAAAGAGGCATAGTTGTTAATGAAGTCCTTAATAAATTAGTTGTTTTTGATGGTGTTGGGGCTGGAAATGGTGTTGTTGCTGGTGCTGGTGTAGGACAACATGAAGGGGCTACCTCTTGTAGAAGATGTTGAGGCTTTCTCTGTGAGAAGTGCAAGAAACATGATGATAAATATTCTATCATGAATCTTCAAACATTGAGTCAAACTGTCAATGAATTCAAAAACAAGAGGGGGATGAAGGACATTCTATCAAATAATGTTCGGCATCCATATACTCCACATGCCAAGAAGATGAAAGAATCATTTGCCAAGACAATACAAAATTTGAAGAAGAAGATGTTTGGAAAAATTCCAAGGGCCATAATGGAGGAAGTGAAGGAGTACAAAAAGTTAAATATACAAGCGTGTGATTGTAGCGGAAAAAATCAACCTGTTGTGTGTGACGAGTTCAA
The DNA here is from genome assembly GCA_032847665.1 of Solanum chilense. NCBI lineage: Eukaryota > Viridiplantae > Streptophyta > Magnoliopsida > Solanales > Solanaceae > Solanum > Solanum chilense. Next base: position 36,976,126 of record CM064970.1, read on the forward strand.
AGGATATTTGAATAGAATACGACATGCATGTTATTACCGGACAAGATTTCAGGAACATGACAAGCACAAAAGTTTGGTGGGAAGACTAGGTAAGCCTACATTTTATAATGCACGTTTCTTTTATCTTTTCAATGACAACTATTCTTTACAATTTAATATTATTTTTTATTTTAGTATATTGACGAAATCCTTAACCTCATGTAGTAGAGTCATGTGACATACCCGGACTACTATGATCCCAGAGATAGAATCCTGGTCTAAACTTCTATACTAACTTCAAAAAAAGATATAAAGAAATGAGCGATGAGGCAACAACAGTTGGTGGTAGAAGCATTAAACAGAGAGTAGAAAAATTTGAATGGGATTAAGATATGATTGACTATGTCAGGGATATTAGGCCATATCCTGGAGGCATGGATTGGATTGATGCAAAATAGATTTTGACAGTGATGAACACGGATAATATGTATTGTGTGACTTTTGAGATTATGTTGCACAAGGTTCGCATGAATGTTTATGACTGCAACATGGTGGTTCTGGAACATGACAAGTTATTGACACACATTCAAACTGTCTTCAAGTTGATGCCTAAATTGTTGAAGCAAAGTGGAATAATGAAACATTTGCCATAAAAGTTGCTCACTGAACCATGGGAATTTAAAGGTTGAATGGAACCCATGGTAAAAAATGCAACTGAATCGGCATGCGGGTCATATTCCCTTGCACTCATTGAGCATTAAAAAAGTGGGACAGAAATTCTACCTCCTAAAACCCTGTTAGGTGACAATCTAATTGAACGGATGCAATATGTTTGGGCTTATGGGATAATATCTCGGATCTTAAAACCTTGAGAATGTGTTTATAATAAAGACAATGTTTTATTTTATCAATTATGTTGTTTTTTTTATCTTATATAGTAGATGTTAAACTATTTAAGTCATCTGTAGCAACATTTGTGGTGTATGTTGCTACAAATGATTCGTCTATCGCATGTGACACAAATGTTGCAACAAATTTGTCAACCCGTCCAAGGTCTCTTATCTCAAATTCTTTCTTTAGATATTCAATTGCCTTTCGGACCTCTTCTGGAGTTCCTATGAGATTAATGTCATCAACATCAACTGCAAGAATAACAAGTCCTGACGTTGTTTTCTTAATAAAAATGCAAGGAGAAATGACATAATTAATATAATCTTGTTTTATTAAGTACTCAATGCGACAATTATACCAGATGCATACTGATTGTCTTAAGCAATATAATGAATTTTGTAATCTAATCGAACTCATTTCCCGAGGTTTTGAACTATTTGCTTTAGGCATTTTAAGTCCTTTTAGAATTTTCATATAAATTTCATTATCAAGTGAACCATAAAGATAAGATGTAACCACATCCATCAGATGTATTTCAAGATTTTCGAGAACAACTAAATTGATGAGATATCTAAAAGTTATTGAACCCATAACGAGTGAATATGTTTCTTCATAGTCGACACCAGTTCGTTGAGAAAATCCCTATGAAACAAGGTGTGCCTTGTATCTTACAATTTTATTTCTTTCATTTTGCTTTCTAACAAAAACCCATTTATAGCCAACTGATTTTAGACCATTTGGGGTTTGGATTACAGGTCCAAAAACCTCACGTTTAGTAAGTGAGTCAAATTCTTATTGAATTGCCTCTTGCCGTTTTGGCCAATCACATTTTCGTCGACATTGTTTGACAGATAAAGGTTTAAGATCATTACTGTCTTGCATAATGTTAAGTGCAATTTTATATGCGAAAATATTATTAACAATCATTTTGGATCGATCTAAACTATTCTCATCACCCATAGAAATTATTGAAAGTTCTTCATTCACTTGAGTCTTGGGTTCACTGACCTCTTCAGGAATTTCAAGATTAATCAGATCTTGAATCTTATCTTCATGAGATTCTTTTGTAGTGTCATTTTTTGTACTTCTTTTTGTAGGACATTTATAAATAAATAAAAAAAGAACGTTATGGCCTGTCACACTTCAAGTTTTTTGTGATTCAGAAGCCATGAAACTTGTAAGATGGTCCTTTTAGGACGTCAATCCGGATAGGCACGTTTATTGCGGGAGTATGTGACTTTGTTATCCTTTTCAAATCACTAAATGCGTCTGACATTCGATTTTCTATGTATTTCAAAAGGATGATCTTCTGGACCTCCTGTTCATACTTAGGGAAACGTGGATTAAAATGAGATAATGATGAAACTTTCCATGCAATTTTATTTTTAAGTTCTTTTTTCTCTCCCCATAATTGTAGAAAATTTATTTCATCAAATTGACAATCTGCAGATCTTGCAATAAATAAATCTCCCATCATTGACTCAAAGTAGCAAATTATAGAGGGTGAATGAAACCTAACATATATACCTAACCTTCTTTGGGGGCCCATCTTAGTGCGATGCAGCGGTGGTAATGGAACATATAAAACACATCCAAAAATTTGTAGATGAGAAATATTTTGTTCATGACCAAATACTTATTGTGATGGATAATATATATTATAATTTGTCAGTCTAGTACTAACAAGTGATGCTGCATGTAGGATAGCATGACCCCAAAGAGTAGTTGGTAATTTACTTTTAATAAGTAGAGGTCTTGCTATCAACTGTAAGCGCTTAATAAATGACTCAGCAAGGCTGTTTTGAGTATGAACATGAGCTACAGGATGTTCAACTTTTATCTCTATTGATAAGAATTAATCATTAAAAGCTTGGGATGTGTGTAACAACCCTAAAATGACTATGCTAAGTAATGCTTAATGTATCTAGAATGCCTACGATTAAACTGGGTTCACATGGATTAATATTTAATTTGATGATTTAATTAAAGGAAAATCAGAATTTTAATTAAAAAATGATGATAATAATAATATTAATAATAATGAGGAGTCCTAGTTTGACTAAGTCTCCACCTAACTCTCCTAATCCTAATCCTCTCATTCTCACGTCTCTCACTCTCATTATCATGTTTTTTATCACCAAAAGAACTGAAAATAATAGTTCTTCACTCTTGAGGAACTTACAAACAGAAACTCAAACGAAAAGGTAATCTAAAAAGGAAAATCAACAACATTCTTCTCGACAGATTGGATTTGGAATTTTGGTGGTGAGGCAGTGGTGTCGTGGGAATAGGCAGGATTGAAACAAGTGTTGAACGATGTTAAGGTATGAGTTTTTCTAAATCTTGGTCCCTTTCCCAAGAGACCCCAAAATTCATTCTAAATTCCAATTGGGAAATTAAGGTTGTCCCCAATGCATGCCCCTGTCATTAGATCCTTTGAAAGATTCAAAGCATCCGTTGGTATGTCTTCTGGTAGATAATTTTAGGTCTTGTTGTAATTATGTATTGAATGTGTATTTGGAAATTATGTAAGGAATGAAAGATTTATTCCTGAAAAGTGTTTTACGTTAATTGTTTGAGCATTGGTGTGCTGTAAATTAACTATGTTGATGCCTAAAATTTGTGTGTTATAAATGTTGTGTTTTCGTATATGTAAATGTTAAAAGTGTGATGTTCATATAAGGGTAATGTTGCTGGAAAAATGTCACCCGGATTACTCCAAGAATCAACATAAAAACTTGAGAGAAAGATGGATTGAAAGAGACTAAATTTCCAGCTTGCTAGAAATGTTGGTCTCGGCCAAAAAATTGTAAAGCGATCTATGTTTTAAATTTTTAAAAAAATTGTGAGGTCATTGGGAATTGAACCCAAGACCTCACCAAATGCAAATTACATAAAAAGTTCATGAGAAAAATGAAAAGAAAATCTAATGTGGTGAGTTGGGATTGAACCCATAACCTCTTGAATAGATGAGAGAGTTAGGAGAAATATATAAGAGAAAAATAAAATGAGGTGAGTAAGGATTGAGTCCACAACCTCTTGGATAAAGTTAAGAGAAAAAGAATGAGTTTGTGGGGGATTGATCCGACAAAATCTTTGCCTTAAATGAGAAAGGGAGGAGGAAAAATAAAGAAAATATTATGGGGGTGATGGGGATCGACCTAGGGACCCCCAAATCTGAAAAATGCAAGTACCAAGTTTAATATAATATTAAGTGTTGTTAAAGGGATTCGAAATGGGGTTCCCTTCCCCAATTCCGTATTGACACATAAGTCGTACGTGAACAAATATTTAATGAATGCTGCCTCTAAGAGTCAAAATCATGATTTTGGCATACCAAGAAGATGCATAAGTCTTGTACCACATAATCTTTATAAGTATGAGTCACTTAAACGAATTATGAATGAAGCCTCATGGCTTGTACGTATGGATCCTTAAGTCCAACAAACATTTAAAAGTAAGTGAACCTAAGATGGATGTAATGAAATGATGTGAACCTAGGAGGTTATGCAAGAGTGTGAAACATACTAAAAGGCCAAGTGCATTGGCATATGACAAAATGAATATTAACCTAAGGGGACTGTAGAATGATGTAAAGTCAAATCTCAAGCATACTCTAGAAGAAAGTGTTAATAATTAATTCATAGTTAATATGTAATGAAAAGAGTGACTACATGACTATAGGCTAGTGCAAGTGAGATAAGCTGCATCTACGCCTAAAAATCAGTGTCACTAAATGAAATTTCTAAGAGAGTATATATATACTAAACAATGAATAAGCAAAGTAAGAGTGGCTACATGAGGATAGGCTAGTACAAGTGAGACAAATTGTATCTACGCCTAGAATCAATGTCCATCAATATACACTCTAAGAGAGCATATGTATGTTATACGATGAACAAATAATGAAAGGTGAGTAAATATGAAACGAAAAGATGTTAAGAGAGAACAGGGCGTCACCATAATATGAGGCTAGTGCAAGTGAGGCAAGTTGTACCATAATATGAGGCTAGTGCAAGTGAGGCAAGTTGAGACCCTCAAGACCTCAAGAATCCATCATTTAAAATCAATCGATGAAAAGATAGGACAAATCATGGATAAGTTGATGGATCATCAATCATTCCATAGGTAGAGACCCACAAGACCTCCAAGAATCCATCATTTGACAAGACGGATTGTTGATCAGTCAAAGGATCACTGATCGCTCTGTAGGTTGTTTAAACATAATTTTAAGTCATGGATCGTTTGGTCTTTTCCCCTATGTGTAGGACACTTAAACTATGCCGTTTAACCCGTTTTAGTTATTTTTATCCTAGTAAACAAACCAGAACTTGCCTAAGTCAGATCATTCAAAAAATATTAGAAAAATTTAAACGTAAAAGGAGAATGCATTCAAGATACCCAGTTTAAGTACGCGACAAGGTTCCATTAATTCTCGACCCTAATTGAAATATTTCTCTGTGGAATTCTTCACCAAGTATGTGGGATTTCTGTAGTGGGTTCCTTTCACTCATTGGGTCCCAGATTCTTGACTCCCTTATTTTCAACTAGACCTAGAGTTTCTAGGATTTAAGTAGATTATCATGAATTAGTTACTATATTATTCCTAATCAGTTTATCATGATATTTAACATGTTTTATTATGAACTATTTCATAATTGAAGAAACCTAGATATGTAGTTCTTTTAGTTCAATAACTGCATATGCTAGGTTGGATCATTCAGTTGTACATGCTCAATTTTTAAATATTTCATTATCAATACATTAATGTTGCATTTTCAGTTAGCATGTCTGTATTTGAGCTATCCAAAATTTACAACATTTCGGTTATAAATTGCTAAATTACATATTAAGTTCGGAGTAGACTTAATACTGAGTGAACTAGGGTCAATAACCAGCAAGTCCCAAAACTACGTGTCCCATAGGTTGTGAGTCCCCTATGTGGGCAATATTCTTGTGATCACTCATGTCATGCCTTTATACATTTTGTAGTGTATATTTGGTCCTCTCGATGGGGCGTATACATCAGACCCTATATTTAAATTGGTGGTTTGATGTCGGTCATTAGTAGCTCCACAAATTAACCAGATTCCATTGCATTGACCATGTTATCAGTTTGGTATTCGGTATCGCATGATATAAACTTGTTCATTGCATTAAGTTAGCTCAAGTTCAGTATACTTAGAATTTCTACCATGTTCAGATTATATCATTGCTTTATTGCTTTATTCAGTTATGTTATTATTCAACTTTATTTTATCATGCATACTGAGTACCTTTCAAGTACTGACACATACCTAATGCTACATCTTCTCGTGATGTAGGTTCAAGTTGTCCGATTCCAGATCACGCTTAGATAGGTTTGCGATCTTCAGTTTAACAGCATCAGTGGTGAATCCTTATTCTTTTAGGATGAGGGACATGATTATATTTCTTTCTCTTAGCTTTAATTTCAATTATGCTAGATCTAGTTGGGGCATGTCACAACATTTCTAGTTAGTAGAGGATTTATTTCAACCATTGTTAGTTTCAGCTTTAGTATTAGAGTTTGAATTTTCTAATCATATTTCAAAATCTCAATTTTCATATATTGAGAATTAGTATATGGGTATTCCCCATCATTTCAGATTATCTTAGGCTTAGCTTCCGCACAATATTCAATGCTTCAATTTAATTTAGTTTGCTTATGATATGCCAGTAGGGTTATCTTGGGGTCGTTCGTGATCCTAGGTCCTATGTCCACGTTTAGGGGTAGCCTCGGTTTGAAGTTTAAGGTTGTATGTATTTTCACATATAAGTTCAAATATGACTATGGATGTGAACTGGTTTTGTGCATACTTACTAGGCATTTTATATCAGATATTTATGTAGATTGAGTTTGGTTTGGGTGACAAACAGAGATGTGTGGAAGTTTTTGCACTGTTATGTGGGTATAGATTGTTCAAATTATGATAGTGAGACACTGCATAGAACCTAGTATGATGTATTTTTTGGTTGATGGAATCTAGTAGATATGACTAGAGCCTAAAGAGGTTGTTTTGAGTTATGGTATGGTTTAAATGATGTAAAATGGTTATTTAAGTCTGATTGAGGAGTTTGGAGGTCAAAAGTTAAGAAACAAGTATAACGTTCAGAAACTAGTAAGTTCAACAAGTGAATTGAACTAGTGTGTTGTAGGATCTTGTAGTGGACTTTTGGAGTGTTATTGTGCAGTTTAAAATCATGATAAATGGTTCCTATACTTATATGGACATAATTAGGGGTTAAACGTCCGGATACGACCACCCAAGGAGTCCTTGAAGGGGACTCGAAAAATAGTCCCCAAAGGTGTCATCTTTGGTGACCTACGGTTGCCACTTACGCTCAGTAGTTTTTTTTTAACCTACGCCCCGTAGGTCATGCCTGCACATACCTAAAAAATATGAGTTGCTGATCAAAATCACAAGACCAAACTACGAACAATAGATCAATCTGCTATCCATATATGGACAAACGTGAATGCTCCCAGTTTTCAGCATTTTTGTTTTATGTTGGAAGTTAGGGGTTGGGTCAGTTAGTAATTAGGGGTTAATGTAGGTTTGTGAATATGTTATTTAACTGTAACACCCTGAAAGTCCTATGAACTAGGATATAGCCTCACCTATTAACTAATGATTAAAATGATTTTTCCAGAACTAGAGTAATATAATAAACATGACTTATAAGGATTACAGGATAAATGTCAAAGAAAGACCTTGACGTTCGAAAACAAGCAAAATTGAACTAGTAGATGTCCTTATGTTTTGTGAAGGTTTCGGAGTATCTTATAAAGTATAAAACTTGTAAAAAGACTTTAAATAGGTAAAATAATGTTTATAGGGTCAAAATGTTCAGTTACAAATCCTCAAGGACCACAAGAATGGTCCTTGAGAAAGACCCAAATGTTTGTAAGGAGGCTTCCAAAGCAATCCGCGATTAGCCAAGATGTGATGATACCCATGCATTGCGCCCACCACAATTGATAGGAAAAAATGCCTAATGATTTGAGGCCATCACGAGGCTCACAGCCTCAAACTGTATTTCAGATTAAAAAAAGATTTGAAAGTGCTTCCGCAACGCACAACGATGTCCTTGATTTGATCGCCTTATTTTTATGTCAATTTGACTTCACAGGAAGACCTGGTTAAGTGAGGTATTTTTCTTGGGTAATTTAGGGTATGACTATATATTGATTTAGACTTTGTTTTAAGTCATTATTACAAACCCAAATCAATTCCCCAAAATCACTCTCACTTCTCTTTAAATTCTCTCTCTACTCAACCTTCATCGAATAGCATTGGAAGCTTGGAGAAGAAGAAAAATTTTTCTTGTTCGAATTCGTGGATAAAGACTTCATTAAGGTGTGAGTTCTTCACTCTTGGGATTCCTTTCCCCAAGAGGTCCACTCAAAGTTGATTTCTAAATCTTCTAAAAATCAAGGGTTTTCTCTACACATGGGTTTCTTTCTAAGCATGAAATTGGTGATCAATTATGACGAATTAGGATTAATAAGGATTGTTTATGTGCATAATAATGGTTAATTGTTGTTGTTTGATCCAAATTCCGTATAATCCACGTTCTTCTCTAAATCTTGGATCTTATTTGATAAATATCTTAAAGATAATGAGTATATGAGTGGATATATTGGTGTTGATGGTATTTTTTCTTCATGGACTGTCGAATAACATGTTTTTATTGTGTTTTTGATCTTGTTCTTGAAGATCCCTTTGATGACCCATTTTCACAACCCTAACTATGAATTAGGCTTATAGATGATTAGGGATGTTGTAATTGGATATGTCATTGCTTAATTTACTATTATAAAATTATGGTGATTGGATTATTGGATGAATATCGTGAAATTGATGGTAAGATCTTGAAGGAGATTCGTGGAAACTATTGGTAAGACTTTTGAGATTGTAATTTCTCGACTTCATTAATGATGGTCAATTCTTGATAATGATGTTCAATTGAAGTATGGTTATGTGAATAGAATAGGAAGATAATGATATGATGAATGTGATGGTATTTTATGAATATGTTGAATTGTGAAACCATGGTAAGGGTATGATCATACAAGGTTGAACGTGATTCTCTTGTGTGCCTTATAAGATATGACTATGATGTATTGATCTCACTAATGATGATTTGTAATGACGTGAAGTTCTCATCCTATACCTAATGAGCCAATGACATGAGTATACAAGGGGTTATTCTACTATAGCCTATGATAAGATATGATTATTAAGAAAGTCTTAAAGACATATCAAAAAGGGACTTTACCTTAGCACCGAGCAAACAAATATGAGAGGTGTCCTTTTCTAAGGTGGGAAGGTAGGTTCACAACAATTGTCACGAGATAGAGACTACCATGAAATTTGCATACATGAGCTTCTAGTATATCTCCTAGTTATTTAACTATGTTTCCCCCATGGGAAAACAAGCTAGTGGATCCACCTAGAATGCTATGTTCATGTTATGGTTCTACCTTGGCAAGTAGAGCACATTCTTTCGGTGTAGGGTTTCATGACACCGGATTCCATGATAGGTTACATGGTCTATATTGTTCCCAAAAGTAAAATGAATGAATTGAAGTAATAAATATAGACACTAACTAGGGTGACTTGAAGAGTTATACTTAGTGTAGGTAAGGGTATGTCACTTTACCTATGCATTGCACAAATTAACTTTGAGGGGATTCCTAGGAGGTTGTTCTTGTGTACTTATCTTATGAATGAAATGAAAATGTTGACCTTACATGATGTTTACGTCATATATGAACATGATATTGACCTAAATTTCCACGTAAATGATGACTACACATGATATGATGTATATAAAGTATAAAAATTGCTTATGTTCTCTTTTCTAGTTTACTTTATTATGTGGGGTTATTCGGCTTTAAATGAGCATTGTACTTGGAGGCTTGGGATGGGATTGTGAGTAAGGGTGTTGTATGTTTCGATGATATGAGCTCTAGAACATGAAATGTCAATATGACTTTATGATGATGCTATTCTTGTATATGGATGTGAACTTGTCTTAATGTTATGGTTATCATTGTCTTGTATATGCTCTTGTATGTGAATAAAGCCTTTCAAAATGAGTTAGCATTATTTTAAAACAAAATGGCCCTTTGTGCATGCTTTTAAATGTGTGACTTGCATATATCCATACTTAGTACTTGTAGTTTTTACTAACACATATTCTTTATATTTCTTCAAATATGTAGGTTCGGGACATTGAAGAGTATAAGTCCATTTCAAGGAAGACTTGGATTTGTTCCCAATTTACAGGTGAGTCCTCAATTCCGAGGATGATGCCATTCTTCAACTCTAGCTATGATATTAACTATGTCTAAAGACATTTGTTCTTTCTTATATTTGAGACTATTGTTGTAAGCCTATATGTGGAATATTGTACTAGTGTAAGGGCTATATCCAACTTTGTAATTCTCTTTTAGATGGTTATATGTGAGACAAATTATTAGACTACTTAAATGAAATGGTTATGTTGACTAAAAAAGAAGTCTATGTAAACTTCATAAGCGAGTAGTCTATGTAAACTTCAATGTATGATATGTGAGAAGTCTAAGTATACTTTTCTATGTAAAAGTTTAAATTTTTCCGTAGTTTCTCTACCTTTGATATGTTATGATGTATGCCACGAGCTATTCTAAGTCCTCTTCGAGGACGAAGACACCTGTTACGTCTAGGGGGTACTCCCCGGTCAGGACAAACATGGTATCAGAGCATGAGGTTAAGTAATCTTAGGATTGGTGTCTCACTAAACTACGTATATGTAGAGCCGTATTCATAATTGTGAAGGGCATCACACTTATGAATGAGAGGCTATGTGATGCTTAAGAAATTATCAGCTTTCTGGTAATCTTGTGGTTCCTTGAGAGTGTTAACTCTATCTTTCCTTTTTCATCTTATCCTTTTATTGTAGTTATAGGCTATGTCTACTAGAAGAGCACCCGCGAGAAGATTTGAAGAGGAGATTGCTAATGCAGGAGATCCTTCTCAAGTTAACCAAGATCCCCCACAAGGAAATCAAGCTCCTACTTAAGAGAAAGGTCCTCAAGGTGATTAAGCTTTGGTAAATCCTTCGTCTATCACAAATGGAGAGATTAGGTCGGCTTTTCTAACTTTTTCTCAAGCTATGACTACTCAAGCTATGACTACTAAAGAATAAGCCGTAGCTACTTAAGCTATAGCTGTGGAGGCTCAAGAAAACCGGGAATTTGGACCCCACGTGACCCAAAATTCTAGTACCATGGGTTTTGTCACGGGGATGAGCACCCCCTAGAAGTAACACAGTATTCTTGACCTCTCGGAGGTCTCATACATGCCCTTATACATCTTTCATTGCATAGACATAAACATAGCAGAAAATTTAAAACTTTTCAAAGCACATCGTATACTAGACTCGTCACTTCATCCATATATAAAATATCATAATTAGATTCTAAGTCTCATTTGTCAACATAAGACACAACTAAATAGAATAGAATAGGGACACAACCCTTAACAACATAAAATAACATCTGAACTATTACATAATTTGAATAAGAACTTGACATAGGGAAATACTTGAATCATAAGGACCCCTTTCCTTGAATTTGGGAGATCTATCCAAGCCCTTCACTTAGGAGACATCCTCTAGCCATCACCACCTACACTTTATGTAAAAAGATGAACAATAATAGTATTATTACAAGAATGCACCAAGTATGAAAAACATGCAAAAACATGCATTTAAAGAGGTCTTTAATTAGAAATCATGCATCATGTCTTTTTAGTAAACTTCATGAACGTTGGCACAATAACCACAACAAAGTTCATATACATAAAGTAGACATGGATACTATTCACAATAACACATAAATTCACTTATCACATGTTGAGGCATGTTCATTATATAAAACTCATTACCTCTCTTTTACCTTGGCTTCTTTCCTTAAGCAACAATCAAGTGTACTTAGTACAATGTATCACCTTAAGGTCACCTAAGATAGTCTTTCACAAATATGCTTCATCAACACAACCACATATAATCATAGAGTCATAACCACATCATAAGACATATGCTTCACATAATAACAATCACCTAAAACAACCTCCAAGTCACACTAGTGCAATGTGTAGGTAGCATCCCATAATACTACCTACACCAAGTGTTCCTAAGAAGTCACCCAAGACTAGGCATATCATACTCAACAAGTCATAACACCTTCATTTATCACTAGATATAAGGCCACATACTTCGTAGAATCATGTAACGAGTCATCCCTTTACTACAACCTAAGTAATAAGTAATAACTTATTTAGTTCAGATCATCGGTAAACTTCCCTCACAACCCCTTCACAAGCTTAGTTGTGCAATGCACACATGGAGTCCCTACGCCAATATATACAAGGTAAACTCATTTAGAATCCATAAGTGCATTTCACATACATAATCATAATACATGTCTTGACATAGCAAAGTCATTTAACATGTATTCATACAAAACATACATACATAACATAAGTCTTACTTTGATAAATGTCCTTATATTATCCTTTCTTGAAGTTCACTTGTCCAATGCATGGGTAGGATCCATACTCCTACATATACTAAGTAGCCTTGTAAAGGAGTTATGATTAGAGTTCATATTCTTATCTTAGTTCATTTCGTAACTTTAGGGAGACATAGCAATAACTGATATAGACCATGTGAGCTACATCGATTATGGTGTTCTTCTCTCATACAGAAAAGAGAGGGTACTACTTGCCAAGGTAGGACCTTCATACATAATAGCTACTCTAGTGGATCCACTAAGATAAGACCCGCAGGGGTACGCAGTTATGGAACAACGACATTGCCACAAGAAACCTTGAGTTGCTAGACGTGGAGGTCTTGATCTCATGAGACAACATCTATGTTCGGAACGCGGACTTACTAAATGTTAAGATTCTCTTATGGGTAGCCAGAATTACTAAACGTGAAGCCCCCACTCTCATTTGTCATGCTAACTCGGTACTAAGCTCAAACTCCCTTTTTAAATATATTTAAGCCTTTAGTACATTAGTTTACAAATAAGGATTTAGGAGCTTGCATCTTCATACATCATATAGATCAAAGGTTTCTAAGATCATTATGTATTTTCATCATAGTTACTACTTCATGTGAGAATGTCCTTTAACATAAGTATACCATTCATAAAATCATGTGTATGTTCATACATATGTGAGATATACCTTCACATAAACACCTCTAGGCACACATGTTCATAACCTCATTAATCTTATACTTACATGCATAGTAATCGGTAATGATGTATAGGGGAACTATCCTTTCCTTAGTCAACATGAATCTTTCGTTCTCATTGATATGCATGAGGTTTGTGTGTACATTAGTCAACATGATCACATAATGGAAATAACATGGTATTGAGGAAGCCTACCTCTAAAGATCACAACACATGTACATCATCCCCCAAGTTAGTAACAACTCACATATAGAGTATTTAGGGAATCTAGACCACACACCTATATTACATCATAGGAGACAAGAGCATATTCAACATTAGATTAGAAGACTCCTAACATGCATAGGATCTTATATTCATACAAGGTTCAAATAGGTAAGGGTCATTCTACTAGAGTACTCATCACCACTAATACGATAGACCACACATAACCTAACATGATCATCACATATACATAACATCATCCACACATATAGAACATTCAACTAGAGTGGAAGAGTACTCATATAACCTTCATAATCTTGATTTTCATCACATAAATTCAATCTACATTAATTTCCCTCAAGGCCATGATCAAAACATGTAAAGATAGTCAAGAATGTAAAACCGCCACCATAAGTGGACCATACCACACAATTTCAAGGTCAATTACATATTAGATAAAGAGATTTAGGTCAACTCACCAATTCTCAAAGCTATGATCACCTAGATCATTCCTCCACAATTCACATTCAATTTACATGGATAACAATAGTAATAGGTAATTCAACAAAATCAAATCATAATTCAATCAGCATAGAATTAAGATCACAACAACCACATTATAGGCCAATTTGAAATATTAGGAGGATCATGAGTTCTTCATGAAATTCGATTGAAATTCATAATTAAAACAGTATCTAATCATAAATTCATCATTAGAATGCTTTTAAATTCAATTTGACAATTAGTCCATGGCTAGATTAAAAAAAAGGTATTTTGATCTTTGAATCACTTTTGAAAATCATTGATTGAAATCCTAATATGGAAGATTAACTAAGGATCAACGATTACCATACCTTGTGATGGACGATCCATGAAAAATTTGAGAAGAAATGATAAAAATGCAGCCCTTAGCTTGAACCTTGAGCTTAGTCTTCATTAGAGGTTTTGAGAGAATTTGGAAGAGAAGAGAGCTATACGGTTTTGATTAATCATTGGGTATTGGGGTTTTTCCTTGCTAAAGGGGTTAAAAGAGTCTTAAAATAAGTTTATAACCGACTCCCAAAGTTCCAAAAATACCCCTATACAAATTTGGACTTTTAGACATGTCAAATTTAACTTTTTTAGTTTTGGAATTTCGTTGGGAAACAAGTCCACATCGTGGAGCAGTTCCCACAAGATTTTTGGAATTAATTTTTGGGAAAGTACAATCTGCTACTCGTATGTGACCCGTACAAAACATTTGGTCTATTGAGAACCTAGTCCGTGACGTGTACATGTTTCACCAATGAGCAAACTCTTGCTGCCTTAGGCTGCTTGTTGGCCATAAGTTGGGTCCTTCTCAGGGACCCATAGGTCGGTCTTTAGGGAGTTGCAACCAAAATTTTTGAACCCAAACATGTTTATTAAAACACTAGGGTCACCTCCACTGTTTTAGACTCCAAACAACACATAAAAACAAGGCAAACATACAAGGACACAATAGCACACAAAAGACTAGTTTTCGGACGTCTTTGTTGTCCTTTGACGTTTGACTTAGAAACTCTATAAAACGACTATCACAAGCTGTGAAACACTTTATTAACAAGTTGTTAGTTTTGAAACAACATATGAGGCTATAGATTATCATGTTTCATTTTGAGGGTCGTTACAATATCCTCTACTTGGGAACGTTCGTCCTCGAATGACATTAGGGACATTTTTGACCCTTTCAAGGACTTCAATGACCCACTTAGAAACTCACCAAAATCAACAAAGCATCATGTTATAGTCAATGCACCAAACTCACAAGGAAAAAAACCTTCATACCATTATGCACTCAATGTAACACAAGCAAGTAGAAACTTCATTCACTCACTCCTAAGGCATCAAACACATAGGTCTTTCTCATGTTCGTATGAGGAACATATTTTTCCTAATCTTGACGTGATTGTATATTTTTCATTTCATCAAAAGTTTAATTATGCAATAACCTTTAAGTAACACATAAGCAAGTTTAACACTACAACTCAAGAGGTAAATTAGTAACTCATACTTAATGCACACTAAGTCATGAGTAATGTAGATCGAGAAAAACCTTATCATTTTGATATCACACCATCAAGGACATACATATCTTCACCATGTTTAGTTATGTTCAAGGAGGAATTTCCTTCTTTTTAAACATAGTAACAGGTCATCATCAAGTTCATACACAAGAATTTCACAAAGGTTAATTCATTTTAAGGAGAATTTTTCTACTCCTAACCCAAGTATGCTCATACACCCTTTATCATGAAGTCAAAATTGTAGATCACACAAAACACATCACAATAATAGAAAGTTATTCCACAAAAGTTCAATTTCTAGCAGAACACTAGTTTGCATGATCATACATCATTTAGGGAAATTATTATCATTCATAGACACATATCAATAATAATGGCTAGTAACACCATCACTCTTCAAGAATGAGCCTATATCAACACTCCCAAGTTACAAAATCACGCAATTTTAGAGGGACTCATCTTTTCTCATTTAAAGAAAACTCAATACCTCACCTCAGAAGTATGATCAAGCATATTCATTGAACCATATGATGAAGTCAAATGCAAATTTTCAACATCAAGATGCATAACAACATGAGAAAAATACAATTTTCAAAAAATGCCCTTTTCATGCAATGAAATCTTTCAAAATATGCACAACATATTGTTATTTAAAACATACATAACATAAGGAGAACATGCAACTTATACTCATATGCAATACTCTATAACTTGAACAAGCTACTAGGAATTCTTTGATTTAAATTTGCAGTAAGAATAGATGGAAAAGATAGGGATATAAACAACCTTCCTACTCAAATCATTATCCCCCACTTAGGGTAAACCCATCTAAGAGAAAATTATCTTTTCCAAGTGAACCTTAACTTACCAATGCTTATAACCAAGCCTCATATCCCCCCTTTTGGGATCAATTTTATGCAAAACCTTCTTAACATCACTTCCTCGATCTCTCAAGAAGCAACAATTTCTTTCTATATCTTCACTGATACAACATTAAATGAGGATTTGAAGAGATCACAAATGAGAGTCTATATCACTCCACTTCATGTCAATCAATCAAGGTAATTCTTACCATATAAAAGTTCTAAGAAACTCAAGGTAGGAACATTAAGGACATTCAAAACTTTATCATCTAGGCACATTTAAACCCACATCATCGATAAGGACCCAAAAATGAATTAAGTCCAAATACAACCTACATTTGGTGCCATGAGAATATACGGTCTTAAAATGGTCAAATTTAGTGTTTATAGTCAGTGTATATAGTTTGAGAGAGTTTAGAAGTGAAAATACCAAGAACGTCCGATAAGTTATGGGTATGTTGCATGGGTTGTTTGGTGTTCAAACTTCTATAGAAGGACCCTAGCATGTATATGAGTGTAATTGGGGCAAAGACATCATTACAAAACTCCCCAAGGTCTCCAAAAAAAGTCCCTCAAAGAGGACCCCAACCATGGCCTAGACACACGTTGGGTAGTTTCAATCGACGAGGCAATCGACGCCTTGTGTGTTGGTCGACGCCCCGCCGATAGGGAGGCGTAGGTAGAAACTTAAACTCTTGAAAAAAAGAACCCTTGGATCAGTCTCTGACAAAGATTATGGTTGCGATTACGACATTTCATTTGGTCGACGCCACGTAGGTGGTACCGTCGACTGCACTTTCCTCGCAGCTAACTGTAAAGTGGAGGGGTGAATTGGGAAATTCACCCCACATCCAAATAAATTCATTGGTGGTTAAATAAAATGATTTTAGGCATTTTAGGAGTATTCAAACAATAAAAAAAAACCTTTGACTCTTGACTCAAAATAAAAAAATTCTCTCTCACCTTAGAACTCTCAAGAACACTTTTAATGTAGAAGAGAAGTTTGGGGCTACATCTTAGGGTGAATTCACCAAGGGTTCAATCTGGAATTAAGTTTCTAATGTAATGTATGAGAAATATATTAATTCATGCATTCTTCCATCCATGAAGTTCCCTTAGTTTCCCTTCAATTGTGAATCCAAAGAACCCCATTCTATAGAGGGTTGTGATAGCATTGTGGGTAAGACTTGATTGTGATCCCAATCTAGTGCGTAGCATCAATGATGTTTATATGATAAGTATTCTTTGTTTTCATGATGATTTCATTGTGAATTGTGGTCATTTAACTTGAAGGTGATCATGGTGATTTTAGACCATTAGAGACTAGATGAAGGTTTTATGTTGATATTCTTTATTCAATTGTATTTTAAACTATTTGATCACGATAGAATCACCTACATATGAATTAAACTAGGCTTGATTGATCTAGGTTGGTCTTGAATTGTAAAGGTGAAATTGAACCTATATAATCACGCATGACTAGTATTGAATAAGTTGACATGTAATTATATTATGAATCACGAGGGAATAAATGTTGCGCATGTTTTTGAGAGATACTACAACTTGACAGGAAACCTAATTTAATAGTTGCGATTTTTAAAAGAGATTAACGAGGGTATACTATTTTTTTACCTAGTTGAGGGTTTAGGTTCAGAATGAATAGTTCAGTTAAGGATGTGCATATCGCCCATTTGAAACATATATTCAAAAAAATATTATATGGCATGAAATATGACTAATGAAGAAGAAGTCTCCAAAAATCTGTTAAGCAAAACCGACAAGCTTTTCGTGCCTGTATTATCTTCACACTCAAGGACGAAATAACAATAATATAGCCAACTTCCAAGTACAGAAATCAGTCAGTTCATGGTTCACAAAAAATTACAAAACTTAAAGCAAATTAGAATTTTACAAGACATGGGTTCATACACACCAAAAAGATAATAACGTTTAGTCGTACTTATATTACAACACATGGTGACATGGACAAATTAGCCCTCAAAATATCATGTAAATATACAACGAATTATTCATATGCAAGTCCAAAAGTTTATGCAATATATATATATATACATACACACAGACATATATATATATATATGCCTATATGCAAGTGTAATCTTTCTTTAACAATTCCAAGTCTCCATCTTCAATGACACACTTGAACTGTCTTCTCGAACATTCCCTATGCTAGAAACAACTATTGCTAAGCATAAAGCTTAGTGGTGTAAAAACTATTGATCCGGCGCCCTTAGATTCATCAATTCATCATTATCATGTCAAGAGCAGTGTAATTGAAATATAATCAGAAAATCCAGTAAAGAATATACAAAGAATATCAAGTTGGATAATTAAAGCTCCTAATGTCAATAACGTTCATAGCACAGTTTTCAAGGAGGATCAATAACAAGACTCGCCCAATATATCCATAATGTCGTCACACAAAGAACGAGCAGAAACGAGAAGGGTCGATACCCTTTATCAAGAAAGGTCAAAGCCCAATAATCAAGAGAACCAAGAATTATATTAAAAATGGCTTTCTGGTTCGTAATTAAATGGACAACTCCCATTCTTAAGACGAACTAAGAATCCCCAGAGTCCAAATGAAAAATGATTCAAATCAAGAGACATGCCAATAGTGAAAAAGTCACAGCCACAAGCCCCAACAAGGAGTAAGTCCCAACAAGAATGCCAAGTGAACAAACAATCCGTACAAGTGGGCGAGTTACACAAGAGTCTTTAACGCCTTAAACGACAACAACAAGACAATGCAAAGTGACAAGAGGTGATCATTGCACCAGTATAAACTTTCAGATATACGAGCAGGTAAAAATAGTACAATTACAAGATTATACACAAACCTCAATGCTTTAGCAATTAAACAGTCCAACATGACTTCAAGAGTTCAGATTGTAGACCAACCAATGTATAAAGGTCCTCAACTTTTCCACGAGTATATACAACCTTAAAAATACAATTCAATATATTATTTAATTCCTAGTATTTAAATAATGTTGAGGTAAAACAGGATAAGCATCACAAGTAAGCCTAGCTTGTAAAAATATGACTAAGCTCCTAAAACTGTGATTTTGTCCAATAGAAGTACTTCATGTTGCAACTTAGTTTTGAAATAGGAAATTGAAAAATTTGACTTTATATCTTTCATAAAAGATCTAGGTAAATCTATTAAGCTTTCAAATAATCAAAAATAATCTAAAAATAAGTTTTGTACAAAAAAGATATTATTAAAATACTAACAGTTTAACAGACAAGAATTTAATTCCAGTAGCTGGACAAAACTTTTCGTATGTTGCGTCCCATATTTCGAATCTATAACAACAAAATTAGAGTTTTGAATAAACATAAGATTTGTAGAACTACAAATCGTCTTTCCTTATTATATTTATGTAATGTAAATTTTTTTATATTGAACGAGATATGATTAAACTAACATACACTACCCAGTATTTAAAGAAATTCTTTTGCACTTATCAAGATGAAGTGTGTGTGCATCAAATTCAGCCAAAAGGAACTAGTTTTTCTATTGATTTTAAAGAACAACTGTTTAGCTAATGTTATAATGTTCTTAAACTTCAGGAAAAGGAAATCAACCAAAGGAGGTGTAAAGTATATAAATTCAAAATGATCCTCATTACATGTACACATGTCACCAAACGGGCTGCCCTTAAAAATAGTTGACTGCCCAAAAAGCATAAATATATACCCATTTTTATGAACCTTATACCCACACTTCCAATATATGTGTAAATATAATTACAAAATTACTCAAATACCACCATATAATACGTTAAATTACGATAAAAATTTATGTTAAGCACATTTTCAATTATCACAAAATTTCAAGTTTCCAAAATGAGAATAAAACGTATTATTGTAATGTATGGATATCTAAATCATGGTACAATATTTTAGGGGTGTTAAAACTTTCTCCTCATTAAAGAAATTTCTTCTCGAAATTACCTTAGGCTAGTCCCAAAACAAATGCGTATATTGAGTCCTCATGTCTTTTTCTCTCCCAGGTAGCTTTTTTTCTAGAATTGTTAATCCAAAGTACCTTTACTAACAGGATTCTCTTGTTCCTAAGATGCTTTACTTCCCGAGCTTGAATTAGGACATGTTTTTCGTTATACGTCAAGTCAGGATTCACCTCAATAGATTCAACTGGAAGAACATGAGATGTATCAGAAGGTATCTTCTAAGCATATAAGCATGGAAGACATTGTGGATCTTGTCTAACTCAGGTGGTTAAGCCAATTTATATGCAACTAGTCTGACCCTTTCAATTATTTCATGAGGTCCAATAAATCGCGGACTATGTTTTCCTTTTTGTGCAAATCTCATAATCTTTTAAGAATACTTTATCTCCAACTTGATATTCAATGTCACACCTTTTTATATCAGCATACAACTTTTGTCTATCCGAAGAAATCATTAAATGATCCTCGATAATTTTCACCTTGTCCTCAGTTTACTCAACAATTTCAGGAACAATAAGCTTTCTTTAACCAATTTCACTCCAATAAAGAGGGGTCCGACATTTTTTTCCTTGAAGAGCTTCATAGGGAGGCATTCCAATACTTGATTGGTAGCTATTATTGTAAGCTAATTCTATCAAAGCCAAGTGTTTGTCCCAACTACCCTCAAAGTCAATAGTGCAAGCTCGAAGCATATCCTCCGAAATATATATCACTCTTTCCAATTGTCCGTCTATTTGAGGATGGAACGACGTTCTAAATTTCAATTTTTTACCAAAAGCTTCCTGCAAGCTGCCCCAAAATGTAGATGTAAACCTTGGGACTCAATCAGATATAATAGACATCGGGATCCCATGTAGTCTTCCAACTCGACTAAATGCTCAAGTGAATAATCCATCCTAATTGCTAAGAAGTGAGCGCTCTTTGTTAGCCTATCTACAATCAGCCATATTGCATCATGATTTCTTTGTGTGCGAGGAAGTCCAGAAACAAAGTCCATAGTTACTCTTTCCTATCTCCATTCCAGCATCGACAAGAGCTGTAGTAAACCAACCGGGACTTGATGTTCTACCTTTACTTGCTGACAAACCAAACATTTTTAAATGAACTCCGCAATGTATCTCTTCATACCATTCAACCAATAATTTTCTTTGATAGTATGGTACATCTTTGTACCTCCAGGATGCATTTCATATGGTGACGTATGTGGTTCTTTCAATATTTCTCTCCTCAAGTTGTCATCATAAGGGAGACATAACATGTTTTGATAAAGTAAGACGCCATCCATTGTTAATGTAAAATTTACAAGTTTCTCATCTAACTTTTGTGCTTCCTTCACTTGTTGAAGAAATATTTGCTTTACTTGCAAATTAGCAATAACTGAACCATTTGAATCATGTGTAAAGCCAACATTCATGACTCTTAAATCAAGGAGGAATGTCAAAGGATTAAAATAAATGCTTGAGAATTATTTTCAAATTAAGGCATTGGCAACCACATTAGTTTTACCTTGATGATAATCAATCGTGTAGTCATAATAATTTATGAGTTCAAGCCATCTATGCTATTTTAGGTACAAATCCTTTCGAGTACCCAAGTACTTTAAGCTCTTGTGATCAATGAAATATGACATTTCTCTCCATACAAATAATGTTGCCAAATTTTGAAAGCATACAATATAGCAGCAAGTTCAAGATCATGAGTAGGATATTTCAATTCGCGCAGTTTTATTTTTCGAGAGGCATAAGATATTACCTTCCATTCTTGCGTCAAAACGCATCCTAGACCATTGTAAGAAGAATCACTGTACATTACGTATTCTTTCCCTTCAATTGGTAGAGTAAGTATAGGCGCTTGATTCAACAAGGATTTGAGTGTTTCAAAGATCTTTTGACATTTTTCATCGCAAAAAAACATTACTTCCTTCAACAAGAGTTTAGTTAAAGAGCAGGAAATAAAGGAGCAGCCTTTCACAAATCTTCTATAGTATCCTGCTAAGCGCAAGAAACTTGTTACTTCAGTCTGACTTTTCGGAGGTCTCCATTCAACAACTGCCGGTATCTTACTAGAATCCACCTTCACGCCTTAACTTGAAACAACATGTCCAACAAAAGACACCTCATCAAGTCAAAACACACATATAGAAAGTTTACCATAAAGTTCTTTCTCCTTCAAAATCTGCAAAAATAATACTGATGTGTTTTTCATGGTCTTCACTACTCTGGAATATATTAAGATATCATCAATAAAAACAACAACAAAACTGATCAAGATAAGGCTTGAATACTCAATTAATTAGATCCATAAATACCTCAGGAGAATTTGTTAATCCGAAGGGCATCATAAAAATTCATATTGACCATACTGTGTTCTAGAAGTATTTTTAGGAACATCATTCTCTCTAACACGCAGTTTGTGGTATCCAAACCCTAAATCGATCTTTGAGAATACTTTAGCACCCTTCAGGTGGTCAAATAAATCATCAATCCTTGGTAATGGATATCTATTCTTTATGGTCATTCTGTTCAGTTGTTTATAGTCAATGCAAATCCTAAGAGTGCCATATTTCTTCTTTACAAATAAAACAGATGCTCCTTAAGGAGAAACACTAGGTCTAATACAACCATTCTCAATAAGTTCTTGAAATTGATATTTCAATTCTCTTAATTCTGTGGGATACATTCTATAAGGAGTGATGGAAATAGGGTTCGGTCTAGGAATAAGCTCGATTGAAAATTCAAACTCTCTTTCTGGGGGAAATCCGCGAAGGTTTTCTTGAAATGCTTCTGGAAAATCACATACAACAACTATGTCCTTGATACAAGGACTCTCTAACTGTGTATCAACTATGTGAGATAGGTATGCGCCACAACCTTGACGCAACAACTTTCTTGCCAAGGCCGCAGAAATAATACTACATGTCAAAGATCTTTCACCTTGTATGATGATATGTGAACATGTAGGATCTTTAAAATCCACAAGCTTTGACCTACAATCTACGACTGCAGGATACTTATAAAGCAAGTCATTCCCGATAATAACATCAAAATCCTTAAAGGGAATTTCAATTAAGTCAGCAGGGAACACAAGATTTTGAATCACAAAAGGTAATCCTGATAAATTTGATTACAGACGACTTGATAACCCAATGGACTTTCAACCAGCACATCATAATTAAGTCTCATGGATTTCACATTTTCAGGAAGGACAAGTAATGAACAAATATAGAAATGTGAAAACTAGGATAAAAAAATGTAAGCACACACAAGCCAAATAAGTGAAATTTAACAACAACCATGTCTTGTGCATCTTGGTCATCCCTTTGCCTCATATCATAAGCGCGTGCAGTACAACTTTGTCCACTACCTGGATTATCTCCAGTTGAACTTGCTGCTTGGGTGTTTCTAGGCCTTGCACCTTTATTAGTTTGAGTGTATTAACAGAAGGCTTATAAACCAAACCTTTAATTTTTGAGGAAGGAGAATTATTAGGATTCTGAAAGTCCTTCACTTTATGATCAAAGCTTCCACAATTAAAACATTAAGGGTAGGCCCTATTGAAAGTACCAACATGATTTTTTCCACATTACAGAAAAGTGGGAATGTGAGGCTTGCCTTGGCCATAATTTCTTTTATTGGGATGGCCTATTATAAGTACCATCCTTTAACATTATCAGACCTTCCGATTTTTGTCCAAAATATGGTCTAGGCTTTCAGAATCTGTTTTCATTTCTACTAGCTTCTTCTTTATCAATTTGTTCCTATGTAAAAGCAACAGACACTAATTTGTAAAAGTTGTCATGTTGCAAGATCTCCTTATTCTTCCTAATGGAATCATTTAAACCGACTTCAAATTCCCTAAACTTATCTTCTTCTACTTTAATTATACCTCCAGCATAACGAGAGAGACTTAGAAACTTTTGTTCATATTCAGCATTAGACATGCCTCTATGCCTGATCCAAAAATTCTTTTTTCTTTGCATCCTAATAAGCCGGTGGTACATAGTTCATGTGAAATTCCTTAAGAAAATCATCCCAAGTAAGAACAGGAAGCCTTACCTTGGAATTCAAAACACTTACCCACAAATCATAAGCACCTTTTTGTAATAGTGAAATATCATACTTAAATATCGCAACATCTTAACACTACTGTTGCTCAAACATCCTCTCCATGAGATCCTGCCATTGTTCAGCATCAGTATAATCAACAGTGTGTTCAAACTCAACTCCACCCATTTTCCTAATTTTCTCAAAGTTAATCCTTATGGGATCATGCATCGATTCAGCGATGTGGTGGAAGAATTCAACCATCTGTTGAAAAGGAGGATTCATGGCCTTAGCAATGACTTATATAAGGATGTGAACTAGCTCTTACGCGCTGATGGTTTCCCACTTCAGACCCACTAGTGTGGGGAACATGCTCATTCGAGATACGTTCTACAACCCCTTCCAGTGCATGAGGTTGAGAAACAGAGGCACCCGAACCTTCACAAGCATATTTCATAGGTCGGTTAGAAGAAGTGCCCATAACTTAATTCCTTTAGAAGGTAAGATCACACTGAATTAAGGACATTTACATGATGCATGTGCACTCTACATGGAATAAGTATATGAAAAACCATGTAACTGAACATGAACTCCAAAAAGAACCTTTTCAAAAGCAAATAACTATACAAGTAACTTACTACAAAAATCCTAGAACCACAAACCTAGGCTCTTATACAAACACTTGCAGCGCCCCTTTTCGATAGATACTACAACTTAACAGGAAACCTAATTTAATACTTGCAATATTTAAAAGAGATTAACGAAGGTATACTTATTGTATTTTTCTAGTTGAGGGATTAAGTTCATGACAAATAATTTAGTTAAGGATGTGCATCTGACCCACTTTAAACATATTTTTTTAAAAAAATTATCTTCCATGGAATTTCAACTAATGATGAAAAAGCCTCCCAAAATCTATTAAGCAAAACCGACAAGCTTTTCGTGCTTGTATTATCTTCACATTTAAGGACGAACTAAAAATAATATAACCAACTTCCGAGTACCGAAGTCAGTCATTCATGCTACACACAAACTTACAAAACATAAAGCAAATTTTTATTTTAGAAGACATGGGTTCACATACCCCCAAAAAGATAATAACGTATAGTCGTACTTATAATACAACCCATGGTGACATGACCAAATCAGCCCTCAAAATCTCATGCAAATATACAACACATAGATCACGTACAAGTCCAAAGGTTTATGTAATATATATATATATATATATATATATATATATATATATATATATATATATATATATATATATATATATATATATATATATATATATATATTTGCAAGTTTGATCTTTCTTTAAGGCTTTTAAAATCTCCATCTTCAGTAACCAAGTTCAACCGTTCTCTCGAACATTCCATACAATAGAAACAACTATCGATAAGCATAAAGCTTAGCATAAAGCTTAGTGGTGTAAAAACTATTGATCCGGCGCATATATGCTTATATGCAAGTGTGATATTTCTTTAAGGCTTTCTAAGTCTCCATCTTTAATGACCAAGTTCAACCGTCCTCTGAAACATTCCCTATGATAGAAAAAACTACACATAAGCATAAAGCTTAGTGGTGTCAAAACTATAGATCTGATACCCTTAGATTCATTAAGTCATCATTTTCAAGTCAAGGGTAGCATAATTGAAATATATTCAGTAAATCAAGTAAAGAATATAAAAAGAGAATCATGTTTGATAATTAAAGCTCCAAATGTCAATAACGTTCATAGCACAATTTTCCAAGATGTTAAATAACAAGACTCTCCCAATATAAACATCATGTATTCACACCACGCACGAGCAAAAAAAAGAAGGGCCGATGACCTGTATCACGAAGGCTCAAAGCACAATAATGAAGAGAACCAATAACCATATTAAGAATGGCTTTCTGGTTCATTCTTAAAATGGACAACTCCTATAATTAAAGACGAACTAAAATTTCAGAGTTAAGATGGCAAATTATCTGAATCAAGAGGCATGCCAACAGTGACAAAGTCACATCCATAAAAAGGATAGAGTCCCAACAAGAATGCGAAGTGATCAAACAATCCGTACAAGTGGGCAAGTTAAATGACAACAACAAAACAATGCAAAGTGACATGAGGTAATCAACGTACCATTATAAATTTTTAGATATACCAGTAAGTAAAAATTTTACAAGTACAAGTTTATACAAAAACCTCAACGCTTTAGCAAAGAAGCAGTCTAACACGACTTCAAGAGTTCAGACCGTAGACCAACCAATGTATGAAGGTCCTCAACTTTTTTCACGAGTATATACAACCTTGAAAATACAATTAAATAAATTATTTAATTCCTAGTATCTCAATAATGTCGAGGTAAAACAGGATAATATCACAAGTAAGCCTAGCCTGTACAAATACGACTAAGCTCCCACAATAGTGATTTTGTCCAACAAAAGTACTTCATCTTGCACCTTATTTTAAAACCAGAAACGGAAACATTGGACTTTATTTCCTTCATAAAAGATGTAGGTACATCTATTAAACTTGCAAATAATCAAGAATCATCTCAAGATACGTTTTGTACAAAAATATGTAATTACAATACTAACACTTAAACAGACAGGATATGTAATTCCAATAGCTGGACATAACTTGTCCTATGTTGCGTCTCATATTCGATCCATAACAGCACAATTAGAGTTTTCAACAAGCATAAGAGTTTTAGAACTACGAATCATCTTTACATATTATATTTATATACTGTAAACAGAATTATATTACACGAAATATAATTAAACTATCAAACCCTATCAAGTATTAAAAGAAATTCTTTTTCACTTATAAACATGAAGTGTGTTTGTGTCGAATTCAGCTTAAAAGAGCTAGTTTTTCTCTTGAATTTAAACAACAACTGTTTAGCTAATGTTTTAATGTTCTTACACTTCAAGAAAATGAAATCAACCAAAGGAGGTGTAAAATATATAGATACAAAATGATTCTCATCACATGTACACATTTTTCCAAAAGGGCCTACCCCTGAAAATATTTGGCTGCCCAAAAAACATACATATATACCCATTTTTATGAACCTTATACCCGCACTTCCAATATACGTGTAAATATAATTAGATAATCACACAAGTACCCCCATATAATACGGTAAATTACGATAACAATTTATTTTAAGCAAGTTTTCAAGTATCACAAAATTTCAAGTTCCCAAAATGAGAATAAAACATATTATAGTAATGTATGGATGTGTAAATCATGGTTTAGTATGTTAGGGGTGTTTGATACGCTCAAATTTACTTTTCGAAAAGCTGTATAAGCCATTGTATCAAGTAAAGAACCCAACTATAAGATTGGGTTCGATCCCACGAGAAAAATGATTTAGACTTAACTTTAACCTATTATTACTTCTATTGAGTCAAGTCCTTTCAGAAAACAAGTAACAAATAGGGGATTTTTAAGCAATAAATGTAATTAGCTATTTCAAAATAAACAAGAGACTTGTTTAAAGATTTGATTTTTATCAAGTAATGAGAGTAACTAGGGCTTAAGGGTTCCGCACAGGTTCATAATGCAGTAATTCTAGCTATAAGAATCCTTTCCTAGTATCTTGCATACAAAGTGGTAAGTTATGTATTCCAAATTCCTTGGTACGACAACTAGAAAATTTCACTCCGCACCTTGGTCCGGTTACGTGTTTATGATTTACTAAACCTTACTTTTACCTCCTATTAAGCATCATAATCAATGTTTGACTTACTTGTTACTTCGCACCAATCGATACTAGCCTATTATAAAGTGTATACTAAATCTATGTTGATAATTCATTTCTTATTATCTACCTCCTTAGTCCGGCAAGTAGAAACAAGATGAGTTCTAATGCGTGCACTCATTAAAAAGACTTCTAAATTAAAGAATTATCAATACATGCAACACACTATTCTAGGATTATTATTTTAGCTAGTTTTTAATTTGTTATTACTCATGGTTCCCACAACCATAGCTATTGATTTAGTTACCCATGTTAATAATCACACAATTAATATTAGTTTGATAAGAATTCATGCACTTACTTTTATGAGATTGAAGAAAACCTAGAAAATTACTTGAATTAATCAATAAGCTTGCAATAAATGATTTCCGGAAAATAGAATAATTTCCCAAAATCACAAGTTCAAAACTAGAACAATGAAATCTAAAAACTATCCAAGATTGTAACCTCAAAAACATTGTTTTTTTTTTACAAATATTTATAATAATAGAGTCCTAAAAAAAAGGGGGAAATATAATTTAGGAAAATCTGCCCAAAAACCGCATTTGAGTCGACGACCAGATCGACGGACCATCTAGGCCCCCCATTGTTCAACACATATCTTCTTTTCAGCTGCTTTCTTCTCCAACTCACTATTACCATCGACGGACAAGGATTAGTATCCTTTGAGAGCACGATGGTCCATCGATGGCTTCCGTTTCTCCACACTTAGAATCTTTTTAAGTCGGGTACTGGAGCTACTTTCTGTTAACGAAGATGGATATGTAGGACGATCCGTCATGGATGTGACGGTCCGTTGAGAGACTCTGTAGACCCACACTTAGTTAGAATTTCCCGATCTTCTTTCAGCAGCATTTCCTTCATACGACGGGTGCCACCTACGGACTGTCGAGATATCGATGGACCTTCGATG
The DNA here is from genome assembly GCA_032847665.1 of Solanum chilense. Taxonomy (NCBI): domain Eukaryota; kingdom Viridiplantae; phylum Streptophyta; class Magnoliopsida; order Solanales; family Solanaceae; genus Solanum; species Solanum chilense. Next base: position 37,005,097 of record CM064970.1, read on the forward strand.
GCTCCGTAGGTAGTCACTTCTGCGATTTCAGTCCAATACTTCCATGTTTTCATCCTTGACATATTTCCTGCAAGCAAAGAGAAAAATATATTAAAAACTAACACACAAAAGCCTTGTACACTCACTAAACGTAAGGAAAAAACATTGAAAGTACCGTGAAACCACGATACATCCACACCCTCAACTTAAATGCGTTGTTTGTCCTCAAGCGACGCACTATGACTCACCACAAAATCTTTGTACAAGAGTATCCTTATTTTAGCTTTTGCATTCATCTGGATATCAATCCCAATTATTTTATGATGTTTATGCATGCTATAACTATTAGGATCGCTCATGCGGATCAAGCTATGACACAGACTCTTCAGACACCGACACCTATCCTCTTTGATCACTCAACAAGGTACCCTTTTTTTGGTATTGCAACTTGTGTCCTCACATTAAAACAAGATCCTCATTTTTAACATAGTTATTTCAGTTTGAGTATAAGGATTATTTTTCAACAGTCACTCTTAGAACAATTTCACATCTCATTTATACTTATTACCATAGGCTTGCCCTTATTTTCACTACTTTAAGTTCACCATAAATAGACTATTAGGATCACGATAGGACTTTTTAGATACTAACTTAAGCTCGTTATCAGGTAAGGTACATTTAGATGTATTTTAGTGATTATTTCCCTCATTGACATAATGGTTAAGCGTCGTACCTTTTCATCATTTTATTCTACCTTATTTCTTAATTTTCTTGTATTCTTCCACCTTACTATTCTCCCTCCTTTCTTCTTTTGTGTAAGTGAATCTTTTCTTTTCTTTCTTGTATTTTCACATTTTCAATTATACTTTTTTCGCTTCTCTTTCAACTTTTCTTGAGTCACTTTTCTTTTGTTCTTTAAACCACACTTTCCGGAGCATTCCTCATTATAGCCACTCTCAACTCATGGATTTGCCATGAGTTAAGGTACAAAATACCCAACGTTTGGTCAAGGCCATGATAAGGTTGTTTTCTGCATTAGCCACTCTCAAATGATGCTTTTGGAATAAAAGCATAAGTTGAGGTGCACTTGTCCAAGGAGGGACTAGGACCAACACATTGTTCCAAGAAAATATCAATTGTGGTGAAAAAGAAAGGTCTATCTTAATCTCAAATCATTTGGATCAAGACGGGATTAATTTCATTCGGTCTTATATTATTTAGGCTAAAGATTGACTATATTGAACAAGGTCCTACGATCCTTTCCTAATTGTGTATTACGACGTACGTTTAGCAGGACTAACCAGGCAAGTTCTAGCGTAGTACCAATGGTGCAATATTCAAATTTTCCTCACACTCACTTGACATCTCAGTACTTTATCAAATTATCAAAAACCTAGTTCGAGTTTTAGATTTGGGTCATGCAGTGTTGTATCTCTATATCATGCTTAGATCTACACATTTATCAGTTACTGTGCCTAGTTATGCAACATTTTTTTAAAATATGGATATTATTTTATTTAGCCATCATGCTTCAGAGTACATTTCTATACCATGTACTAAAGATACGAACATGACGGTTCAACAATAAAGTAACCATTCTCTTTGGGAAAAAGAACACATGCAAGAAAAACCCAAGAGAGGATCATGAGTTGGGATACTCAAACTTCACCCTAGCACTCACTTTCCATTTACCCCACCCCAACAAAAATAATGAATTATCCCTAATGTATTAAAGTATATACGACAGAGTGGTAGGTTAATCAAACCTGAGGCGCAAAGCGCCGAGGATCAACAAGCTGTCAGATCCGGTTTCCTAGAACTGCTCCCTTTGAAGTAGGGACACCACTAGTAGTGTCAACCACAATGAAAACATAATCAGTAGTTCTCCTCTTGGCCTCAGCAACTCTAGAACTAGACGCCCCAAAACCCACCTCAATAACACTCAATTGGCGGGTGTTCTCATCAATCAAACTCATAGCGCTCCTTCTTCTGCGCCCGGGACTCATCCTCTTGTCTGGTGCCTCTTGGAATGCTCTCGTTGTGGAGGTGGCAGAATATTAGTAGTTGCGAACAGGGTAGCCATCACCGTGTCCTCAACAGGTTGTACAGAAGGGGCCTCAGACTCAGGCACCCGTGTCTCCAGTATAGTGTCCAAGTTGGCTCTTAAACTCTCCACAACAGCCTGTAGAGTTATGATCCACTGTAGGGTCTAGCCGACCGAGAACTCACAACTCAAATATGTCCAAATATTGGTGGACCTCAATGATCTTCCTCTCAGTGTGCTGGGACATCTTCCTTTCTATGCGCTCCTCTGCCTCAATAATGGACCTCTGCATCAAAGGCTGGATGTGATGCAGAAGTGTGGCCATTTGATCCTCTAGTTTATGGACCCTAGAAAGCAGGACCTGTGTAGAAGATGGGATAGAGCGGGAGGAGTTCGGAGCGGTGCTACAACCCCAGATAGACTTGACCGGAGTGCTGTCGGTAGGCATAGATGTAGCTGGATTAGCCCCTTGGACCTACTTTACCGTGGCTTCCAGGTTCTCACGTTGCGGATGCACCTCTATACGAGGCCGTTTGTAGGGAGCTAACTCATTGTCCTCATCCTGGATGAGATCGATATAAACCTAGCAAGGTGGGGTCTTGATCACATAATTGTGCAACACGTTCACTCCTGCAGACCTGCACAATACAAAAACAAGCGCGATAATGGGTAACTAATAGTGGACTTAAAGGCCCTCTCGTGCATTATCACCTAAAATAGACATGCGAAGTCGACTTTGAACCCCAAAATCATGGTAGCCATCAGCACTGCACAATCCCAGGTTACAATATTATAAGCAGCAGTGGGAGAAAGGCAGTGTTGGACCAATAGCCATAGGAACTTGGCTGTGAAATTAAGGTTGGCCTTCTTGATACTCCCCTTGGGCTCCAACACCCAATCGGCAGCCTTACCACCTATGGAGAGGAACTGTGCCATCTACTTCTTAGTGGTCTTTGTAACCTCTGGCTCACGCTGGATCCGACCATCTTTGAGCAATTTCTACTTATAGTAAAACTCGGCGATGAGAGGGGTTCGGCTGGCATCAACATCCGGGCCATAGAAAAATATATGGATGGCCTACAGGGAAATGTCAACCCACTTGTCGTGGACTCAAACGTCATCCAACGGTGCATTCTTAGCGGGGGCTGCCCACCTATCCATCTGAGATTGGAAAGTCGCCGCATAGGAGGCGTAGAACTCTTGGACCATCTCCTCGCTATAGCAGCCTACATCTCTAGTCGTCCACTCCAGCTGATGTCAGGTGAATAACTCATGAATGGATGACATGGTGGGAAGACTTCCCCTGAGAACCCGCCGCTAGTGTTAGGGTCCGGGTCATGACCCTCCTGTCATTGGGCATATTAGCATCAGTGTAGATTTGATACTGCCCCTCGACAGACCATCGATTGGGCTGATAAGAAATCGGAGTGGGGACGCCAATCTAGGGTGCTGTAATAGAGACAACACTAGCAGCCTCACCATACAAGGCGTAAGCAGAAGCCTCCTCCAATCTGGAACACTTCACAGACCCGGAAGCTTCATCAGAACCGGATGCCTCCACGGATCCACACGCTTCACCGGATTGTGTAGCCAACCCTGAAGGTGTGCCGCTCAGTATGCACTCCTCGTCAGACTGGGAGGCAGTGACTACACTGGGCTCCACCCTTGTGGGCGTGGCTATAGTGGGGCGGGAAGCATGGATAGGAGTGCGGGTGACTGGTGGCACGTACTCTGGGTAACGTTTATCATCTAATCCTATGATAAGCCAGTTCGATGGGGCGACTGACTTGGAATGCCTTCGTGAGTAGACACAGTCATGTTTAGGTTCCATTTGTACCTGCAGAGAGAAGTATTTAGTACTAGTGGATGCAAAAAACGTAGAAAAAGAATGAAAGTGCAGAAGTATAGAGTGCATGACGGAAACCATCGACGGTCCGTAGAACGCACGACGGTACATCATATGGGTCTGTCGAGGGAAACTTACAAACAATTTTTAAAGCATAAAAAACAAAGGTTCTGGAATTGTCGACGGTTGTGTAGGAAGGACCATCGAAGGCACGATGGTCTGTCACGAGGGTTCGTCACGTGACACTTAGAAGAAATTATAAAAATGTCATAAACAAAGTTTCTGACACCATAGATGGTTGTGAAGTATGGATTGTCGAAGGGACGACGGTCCGTCATAAGGGTCTGTTGCAGGAAACTTGGAAGAAATTATAAGAATGTTAGAAACAAAGGTTCTGACACCATCGACGGTTGTGCAGGATGGACCGTCGAAGACTGGACGGTCCGTCATGAGGGTCTGTTGCGGGACACTTAGAAGAAATTATAAAAATATCAGAAACAAAGGTTCTTACACCGTCGACGGTTGTGCAGGACGGATTGTCGAAAAGGACGACACTCTGTCATAGAGGTCTATCACCGCACACTTAGATTAATTTTATAAAAAATCAGAAGTAAAAGTTTTGAAACCGTCGACGGTTGTGCAGGACGCATGTCCGTCAGTGGATACTTAGAGTAAACTTCAGAAGTTGGGGTTGACGGACCCCAATGACAGTCCATCGAGGGAATGACAGGGTATCGAATTGACCTTCAGGGAACACAACACTGCAGCAAATTTTGTACCCTATCATACTAATTTGAAGTATTCTTAGAATCCTAAGTTTACTAAAAATTTATCCAGCATCACTTCATTCGTTGGGCATGAATTTTCCTAGTTTTAACTTGCATTTTTGACATCCTATCAAACCCTAATTCAAGAACACAATCATGCAAACACATGCTATTTTTTTTTTTACAATACACCCCTATCACTTTAAATTTCATTGTTCTAAGGGACTGAGGAATTTTGTAAGTTTTAGCATGCAAAATGGTCCAAAATTAAGTACTCAAACAGTTAAGCATCACTGCAATCAGGAATATTAAAAAAAGTTAATCTTGCAGCTCATAAAACATACCTGCCAACTGTAATAGAGGAGAAAGAGTATGAACACTAGTAGTTGAATAGCAACAACAACCACCACGAACACCGACTGCTAAAGGAACTGAAGAAAATTGGAGATTTTGGGAGAGAATGGATTGTGTGGAAGTGGGGGAAGTGTGGTAACCCGATGATGGAATGGGATATGTGAAGAGGTGGGTAACTAAAGTGTTTAGAAACTTTTAATATGTAGTAGGACGGGTCGGGTCAGGTTGGTGAGTGAGTGATTGACGATTCCCCATCGACGGACCATAAGTCGGTCAACGGTCCGTCGACCCCTCCGTTGAGAGTGACCTAAGTTAGAAAAGTTTAAAGAACATACATGGGCACGACAGATCCTACCGACGGTCCGTCAATGAGTGCACTAGACCATTTTTCTGAAGATTTCTGGTGATTTAGTCCCTGCACATTTAACACCCATTAAGCAAATCTTTTTGTGTTTTCTAGAAACTTTTTGATACAGACCCTACTCTACACTCTAGCCAACACTTTTAAAGAAAAATACAGGAACTTTCAGACATGACATAAGTAATAAAAGAAAAAAGCAATGAAATATGCCTAAACAATCATGAAAAACCTACAGTTAGCTAGAGGATACATATTGGGTTGTCCCCTAATCAACGCTAGATTTAACGTCGCGGCACGACGGAGGACTCTTGATTAGTCAGATGTCATCAAGATTGTATGCCTCGATCACTTCCTTCGTCATTTTAGTATGCCCTAGATAGAATTGAACAAAAGCACCAAATCCCCAACCAAAAAATTGTGCTTCTCAATCTTTTGGTGATGGTACTTCTTCATCTTTTCTTTGTAGAGGGATGAACTTTAATATTCCTTCAAGAGAAATTAATAAAGCTCATTCAACCCGTTTAACCTCTGTTCCGCAGCCTCATTCCAATCCATTTTCAATTTCTTCATCGCCCACAAGAACTTACGCCCTAATTCAACCGGTAAGTAAAAAGTCTTCCTATATACAAGTTGGTAAGGGGACATATTTATGGGAGTCATGTATGCTGTATGGTAAGACCAAAGAGCATCATCAAGCCTCCTTGACCAATCTGTTCTACTAGCATTTAAGATTTTTGCCAAAATCTGCTTAATCTCCTTGTTTGACACCTCAACTTGCCCACTAGTTTGAGGATAGTAAGGAGTGGAAAAATTAAGGAGAACCCCATAATTTCCAAATAATCCCTTAAACATCTAATTGCAAAAGTGGGACCCCCATCATTAATAATAGCCCTTGGGGTGCCAAATCTAGAAAATATGTTCGTTTTCAAGAACGCGATGACACTTTTACCTTTATTATTCACAAGTGTGATAGCTTCTACCCATTTTGATACATAATAGATTGCCACAAGAATGTACTTCATCCCATGAGAACTCACAAAGGGGACCATAAAGTCATTACCCCACAAATCAAATAATTCAATCACAAGAATGGGATTTAAAGGGAGCTCTTGCTTTATCTAAATGCCACCATCTCTTTGGCATCTATCACATGCCTTGGTGAACTCATGAGCATCTTGGTGGATGGTTTGCCAATAGTATCCACATTGCAAGATCTTGTGAGCAGTTTGGATACCACTATGATGTCCACCTACAGGCGAAGAATGACACGCATCCAAAACACTCAACATCTCAACCTCCTACACACAATACAAAATAAGACCATCGGTACAACTCCTATATAAGTATGTCTCATCCCAAAAGAAATTTTTCACATCATGCATGAACCTTTTCCTTTGATGAAAGGACAAGTCGGGTGGGACGATATCACTAGGTAGATAATTTGCAAAATCTCCGAACAATGGAATAAAGTCTTGGGAGGCAACCAATACATGCTCATCACGAAAAGTATCATCAATTTCAGCCTTTTCACCTAACTCCCTAATTGCTTCATCTTCTTACTGGGACAAGTGATCAGGAACTTGATTTTCGGTCCCTTTTCTCCCTTTCACCTCAAAGTCAAAGTCTTGCAATAGTTATACCCAATGAATCAAACTCGGTTTCGCATCCTTCTTTGCCATTGGATATCTTAAATTAGAATGATCAGTATGCACTATAACCCTCGTACCAAAATTTGTCAAAGGCAAAGACTACTCCAAGGAGCTCTTGTTCAGTCACAGTGTAGTTCTTTTGGGCTTCATTAAGGGATTTACTAGCATAGTAAATGGGATGAAGGATTTTTTCCTTTCTTTGTCCTAATACCACACCAAAAGCTACCCCACTCGCATCACACATCACCTCAAAAGGCTTGCTCCAATCCAGAGAAATGATTATAGGTGCAGACACCAACATATAATTCAACTCACCAAATGCCTAAAGACAAGATTCATCAAAATGAAAGTTACACTATTTCTAAACCAACTTGCACAAAGGATGTGCAATATTTGAAAAATCCTTGATGTACCTTTGGTAAAATCTTGCATGCCCAAGAAAACTTCTTACACCTTTTATAGAGATGAGTGGAGGTAGTCTCTTTATCACTTCAACTTTAGCTCGATCAAACTCTATACCCTTCTCAGAAATGCGATGACCCAATACAATACCTTCTTTCATCATGAAGTGACATTTTTCCCAATTTAGCACAAGGTTGAAATCTTCACACCTCTTAAGAACCTCGGACAAATGACTCAAACACAGCTCAAAAGAGTCACCAACCACTGAAAGGATAAGTCGGGTGGGATGATATCACTAGGTAGATAATTTGCAAAATCTCCGAACTATGGAATCAAGTCTTGGGAGGCAACCAATACATGCTCATCACGAAAAGTATCATTAATTTCAGCCTTTTCACCTAACTCCCTAATTGCTTCATCTTCTTACTGGGACAAGTGATCAGGAACTTGATTTTCGGACCCTTTTCTACCTTTCACCTCAAAGTAAAAGTCTTGCAATAGTTATACCCAATGAATCAAACTCGGTTTCGCATCCTTCTTTGCCATTAGATATCTTAAATTAGAATGATCAGTATGCACTATAACCCTCGTACCAAAATTTGTCAAAGGCAAAGACTACTCCAAGGAGATCTTGTTCAGTCACAATGTAGTTCTTTTGGGCTTCATTAAGGGATTTACTAGCATAGTAAATGGGATGAAGGATTTTTTCCTTTCTTTGTCCTAATACCACACCAAGAGCTACCCCACTCGCATCACACATCACCTCAAAAGGCTTGCTCCAATCCAGAGAAATGATTATAGGTGCAGACACCAACATATAATTCAACTCACCAAATGCCTAAAGACAAGATTCATCAAAATGAAAGTTACACTATTTCTAAAGTAACTTGCACAAAGGATGTGCAATATTTGAAAAATCCTTGATGAACCTTTGGTAAAATCTTGCATGCCCAAGAAAACTTCTTACACCTTTTATAGAGATGAGTGGAGGTAGTCTCTTTATCACTTCAACTTTAGCTCGATCAAACTCTATACCCTTCTCTGAAATGCGATGACCCAATACAATACCTTCTTTCATCATGAAGTGACATTTTTCCCAATTTAGCACAAGGTTGAAATCTTCACACCTCTTAAGAACCTCGGACAAATGACTCAAACACAGCTCAAAAGAGTCACCAACCACTGAAAAAAATAATACATAAACACCTCAATAGTGTCCTCCACCATATCGGAGAATATTGACATCATACATCTTTGAAATGTGGCTGGTGCATTTCATAACCTAAACGACATTATCTTGAACACGAGGTCCCATAAGGACAAGTAAAAATGTTTTTTTCTTGATCTCCAGGTGAAATAGAAATTTGATTATAACCCGAATATCCATCAAGAAAATAGTACCACCCCTTTCTTCAAGTCTATCCAACAACTGATCCATGAAGGTCATAGGAAAATGGTCTTTCTCGGTCCACACATTTAAATTATGGTAATCCATACATATCCTCCATCTAGTCACCGGCCTCATCGGAACAAGCTCATTTTTCTAATTGGGGACCACAATCATTCCCCCTTTCTTAGGTACACACTAAACAGGGCATACCCAACTACTATCGGCGATTGGATATATCAATTCATCATCCAACCACTTACTTATTTCCTTCTTCAACACATCTTGCATAGGCGATTTAAATGTCTCTGGTGCTCACTACATGGCTTATGATCGGGCATGATTTGGATTTTATGTGAAAAAATCCCGGGAGGGATCCCAAAAATATCCGCAATAGTCCACCCAATAGCTCTTCTGAACCCTTTTAACACCTCCACCAAGCTCTAAACTTGATGTATATTCAAATCTGATGCAATATTTATCGGCTAAGTGTCACCTTTTCCCAAGAATACATACCTCAGATGAGGTGGTAGAGCCTTCAGTTATACTTTTGGAGCTTCTTTTATAGATGGTTTCGTGGGTGGATACTCACGATACTTCATATCTAACTCCAACTTCTTTGGTTTAACCAAACATAACCTCGATCAAGTTCCGCGACCAATGATCTATACTTTTCAATACAATCACTATCAAAATTCATGATCACTGCTCTAGTGCTTCCAAACCTAGTCACTCTTGTATTTGTACCTGAGATGACTTTTCAACCCTGTAAGTTATGGAAGATAACGTTAGGATCTCACCACTCTTCCTCATGAACCTACAAATGTTGAAAGTCACTTCTTCATTGTTCAACTGAAATTTCATTTGCCCTTTCTCCTATCAACCAAGGCTCTACGTGTAGCAAGGAATGACCTCCGAAGAATAATAGGTATGTCAAAATCAACTTCATAATATAGAATCACAAAATCGTCTGGAAATATGAGTGACTTCACCTTTACTAACACATTGTGGAGTATCCAAATAGGCCTCTTCAACATTAAATCGGCCATCAGTAGCCACATCGCAACGGGCTTTAGGTCACCTAAACCCAAGTTCTTGTAAATATGAAGAGTCATCATATTTATGATTTCCCCAAGATCACATAATGCTTTCGCAAAGTGTAACAACCCGATTGTACATGGAATAGTGAAGGCACCCGGATTTTCTTTGTTTTGCACTATAGATCTTGAAACAATAGCACTACAATGTTGCATTATATCATCATCATCAAAACTGACCGATCTTTTCTTAGTGACCATATCTTTCATAAACTTGGGATAAATGGGCATTTTTTCAAGAGATTCTATCAAAGGGACATTGATGAAAAGCTGTTTGAGCATAGTGATAAAATGCCGGCGTTTACCATCCTTGATATTTTTCACTAACCTCTGTGGGAATAGAGGTGTTGGTGTAGGCATGGGGGTCACCTTTTGGCATACCTTAGCTTCTTTCCCCATTTTGTCTTCTAACTCACCACTAACGTCCATTTTTCAGATTTTGGACAGTATTGCTAGGAAGAGTGCCCGATTGGCGTGGGTTCACATTCGAAAATAGTTGGGCCATTTGCAACTCAAGATGCTTGATCGAGATTGCATGTGCATCAACTTTTTTCCCAATAATCGCTAAGTCACTCCTCAACTCTTTAACGCTCATCACTAGCATCAAACCTCCTCCTCATTTTCTGCAACATATCCTCAACCCGTGCCATACTACCTCTACCATCCCTAGGAGCAACTTCACGAATTTGAGGTGGAACATAAGGCCCACTCCTATCATTTATTTTACCATATTTACATCGATTGAAGTTATTATCGCGGTTGTAATTGCCATATTGGACATAATGACCCTCTCGGTTGTAATTACCATAGTTTCGACCTTTATTTCCTTGACCTTGATGCCAATTCTTCTAATTGGAGCCTTGGGCGTCTGGTCAGAAACCCCTCGTCTGCTCATTTACTGCATAAGAATCCTTTTCATAGTAATACTTATCAGTCGGCGGTGGTGGTTTAGACAAGTAGTTCACTGTATTTACCTTTTCTGCACCCCCAATGATGTGTTTTAACATCCGACCAAGATCAGTTCTCATTTGAGCCATTTCTTCACGAATCTCATCTGTGGCTGGGTTGTGTGCGGATTGCACTACCAAAGTTTTTCTCCCTGTATCTGACTTCCTAGTGCTCCAAGCTTTATTATTTTGGGATATTTTCTCCAACTTCTCAGCAATCTCAACGTAAGGACACTCCCCATATGAACTACCCGCTATCGTATGCAGTACTGTTTTATTATTATTACCTTGTCCCTGATAGAAGTACTCTTTCAGTGACTCATCATCGATACGGTTATTGGGGACACTTCTCAAGAACTAGGTGAACCTGTCCCAAGAACTACTGACTGATTCTCCCGGTAGTGCCACAAAGTTTTTCACCCTATCATTGTGGTTTAGCTTCTTATACGCCAGGTAATAACATGCTAATAACACAACAACCAATTGATTCTAAGTGTATATGGAATTATAGGGGAGTTCGGTAAACCATATAACGGCCTCTCCCGTCAGTGAGTGAGGAAACACTCTCAACCCATTTATGTCCTTATTCAAATCAGGCCTCCCTACACAACTCTTACACATCGACCTCACCTTGACAAGGTGATCATGTGGATCCTCAGAAGGTAGCCCTAAAAACAAACCACTAGAGGTGAGCATTTGCATGAGCTAATAGTTACCACAAAAGTATGGCCGTGTGTAAAGGGATGCAAGGCATGTGGCCCGTCAAAGTCAGTAATATTATCACATCTCCTATAATACTCTTGAGGGAGTGGAGCAGAATGTTGCCTCCGTATTTCACCTTTCCCATGATTTTCATTTAATCATGAGCATCAACCGGTGGTGGAAGTTCCAGGTTGTGATCGTCATTGAGAATACCCAAATTTTGGTTCATTCTACGCATTATTTGCTCTAGTTTGGGGTCGAGTGAGAGTATGAGATCTCCTCTAATCCGCGTACTTGGCATACACGGAAGTCAGATATGCAAGAGACAAAAAAAGAGATAAAAATAAAAATTAGGAAAATGTTTACTAAACATTGATAATAAGCTTAATGTTAATGTAAAAGCCATTTTCCCCGGTAGCGGCGCCAAAATTTGATACACTCAAATTTATTTCTCGAAAAGAAGTATAAGCGGTCTTATCAAGTAAAGAACCTAACTATAAGGTTAGGGTCGATCCCACGAGGAAAGTGATTTAGGCTTAAGTTTAACCTATTATTACTTCTATTGAGTAAAGTCCTTTCCGAAAAGAAGTAACAAACAAGGGTTTTTTAAGCAATAAATGTAATTAGCTATTTCTAAATAAACAAGTGACATGTTTAAAGATTCGATTTTTATCAAGTAATGAGAGTAACTATGGCTTAAGGGTTCCCCACAAGTTCATAATGCGGTAGTTCTTTCTATAACAATCCTTTCCTAGTTTCTTGCATGCAAAGTGGTAAGTTATGTATTCCTAATTCCTTGGTCTGGCAACTGGAAAATTTCACTCTGCACCTTGGTCCGACTACGTGTGTATGCTTTACTAAACCTTACCTTTACCTCATATTATGCATAATAATTGATGTTTGGCTTAGTTGTTACTTCGCACCAATCGATACTAGCCTATTAGATAGTGTATACTAAATCTATGTTGATAATTCTTCTCTTATTATCTACCTCCTTGGTAGTATAAGTAGCAACAACACGAGTTCTAACGCGTGCACTCGTTAAAAAGATTTCTAAACGAAAGAATTATCAATAAATGCAAGACACTAATCTAGGATTATTATTTTAACTAGTTTTTACGTTGTTAATTACCCATTGTTCAAACAACCCTAGCAATGAATTTAGTTACCAATGGTAATATTCACACAATTCACATTAGTTTGATAATAATTCATGCACTTACTTTGATAAGATTGAAGAAAACCCAGAAAATTACATGAATTAATCAATAAGCTTGCAATAAACGATTTTCAGAAAATAAAATAATTTCCAAAAATCACAAGTTCACAACTAGAACAATATCTGAAAAATACCCAAGAGTCTAACCTCAAAAATGAGGTTTTTACAAGCATTTATAATAATATAGTCCTAGAAAAAGAGGGAAATCTATTTAAGGATCTGCCCTAAAACCACGTCTGAGTCGATGACCGGACAGATGGACCGTCGAAGCTATCCGTCGTTCCATGCTTAGACTCTTTTTCAACCTATTTCTTCTTTAACTCTATTACCATTGATGGACAAGGATGTCTGTCCTTTGAGAGCATGAAGGTCGATCAATGCCTTCCGTTTCTCCACACTTACAATATTTTCAAGTTGGGTACTGCAACTACTTTCTATTAACGATGACAAATGTGTAGGACGGTCCGTCATGGAGGTGACAGTCTATCGAGAGACTTGTAGACCCACACTTCATCAAAATTCCATAATCTTCCTTCAACAACATTTCCTTCAAACGACGGTGGCCACCTACGGACCGTCGATGGCTCCATAGGTCGTCACTTCTACAATTCTAGCACAATTCTCCCACGTTTCATCCTAGACAGATTTCGTGCAAAGAAAGAGAAAAACACATTAAAACTAATACAAAAAGGCCATTGACACACTCGAAACTTAAGGAAAAAACATTCAAAGTACTGTGAAACCACGATACATCAGTGTTACACTAAACGTATTAGTCATTTATAGGGCTTATCGGCATTTGTGCCTAGGGCTATGTAGGTAAATTCATAATGAGTATGATTGTGATGATATTTCCTACTAATGGACAATGAAAAAAGAAATTTAAGTCTATAAGATCCGAAAATCTACCTATGAATTAAGATAATAGGAATTGAAGAATAATGAACCTTAAGGATGAGATTGTCAAGGCTATCCCTCCATGACAGAAAAGTGTTTATCAAGGCTTAACAGGAAAACCTTGGAGTATATGATTGACTCTTAGTGGATATGAAAAGTGAGACGGATATTCTAGCAAGGGTCCGGACTCCAAGTAGAAAGGAGAGCCACACCTAGTAGTTGTGATGACTATCCAAATAGGTCACATGAGGCGGTAGTCCTTCACGTAGTTTAGTCAAGGTATCCTTAGAGATTTCCATATCCTATGAACTTAGACATGCTTGAGAAGCATGTCGTAGTGTTCAAAGCAAAGAATTAACTTAGACGTGCCCAAGGGTCAACTCGTAGTGTTTATAATGTGTGAATGAACTTAGACATGCCCAAGGGATATCTCGTAGTGTTCATGTTTATTAAGGGATGAAGACATAGCTTAAAAAGTATCTTGTAGGATCCATACGATCAAGGAACATAGACACACTTAAAGAAGTATCTCATAATGTTCAAAATATAAAGATAGGGGCTAGTCTACACAATAAGAAGTAATAGTGAAATGATCCAAAAGTAGTACCCTACATGAATAATGTGATGGGGCATCGTAAGTGAATTACATAAGGTATAACTTAAGGTCATCAATCAAGAAGAGATTGAAGATAAGATTGGACTAGAGTTGACTTTCCTAGAAAAGTAGACTAAAGATGAGAGAATCTTATTAAATGAAAGTTATGTAATGATTAGGTTATGAAAGGTGGACATGTTAAGGATAATTTCAAGATAGACTTAGTATGTGAGGTAGTATGGGCTGACTTATGTACATTGCACAAACTTTTTTTGACATATCATAAGGGTATAGTTCTCTTTAGTATGAATAACCTAGGTCTACTAGAGATTCTAAAGATGACATTAAACTAGATAGGGTGACTTCAAGATATACTTACTATGTGATGTAGTATGGGATGCTTCACATGCCTTGCACAAATGTTCTTTGGGGTGGCCTAGGTTAATAGTGCGCATATGTTATGAGGAACTTAAGTATTAATTATGAAAGTGGACTATGATCAAGGATGACCAAAGAGAAGTACTTAGCTTTGGTAGTAGCGTGGGATACTACCTTAGCCTTGCACTATTGTACTTGGAGGTGTATTTTAAGTTATTTCATTTGAGTAAGATGGACAATGATTTAAGTATGAGAACTTAAATGATTTACAATGATTTAACAGGCTTATGATATTTATGTTATGCTTATGACTTTATCTCTTATGATTATCTCTATTATTAACTAACCCTTTGAGATATCTTATGTTTTGTATATGTTAGTTTCAACACTTTGTACAATATCATACTAATGTGTATTGGCTTACATGTTGTCCATGTAGGGTCTTGAGGAGATTGAGCTGCATGAAGGGTAGAGTTTCCATGTTTTCAAGAAGTGAATACTTGGTAGTCCTCATAGCATCCGAGACTACCACCACTATGTTGTCTTTATATTTTTAATTATTTTAGACTTTTATGGGCCATGACCTAATATTATTGTATACCTAATGTCATATATTATTTTTGAGACATATGTTAGGCATTTTTTGAAATGACTTCTCTATATATTTTTGAATGAACAGTTTTAAGTTCGCACTACTTTTCATATGTATGCATTGAATGATGTCTAAGGGCTAGTACAAGACCGTCAGAGGTCAATTACGCTATGATACGACCCAGGAATGCCCTAATTTCTAGGGTGTACATGTGGGTCGTGACATCATCACCCTTTGGTAGAATATTAAAATCAACCATACCTAGCTATCATCTAGGAAATCTCCTTATCTAACCATACTTATGATCTAAATTAGAAGATAACTAAACACCTTAAAGTAAGTCAATATCTATCCTACTCTTATCCTTATGAGTAAAGGGGTACATACTTTCCTCCAAGTTAACCTTGGAGTTATACATTACCCCAACTTTGGGAACAAAAACTCGTTCTCCCCCCTTTTTCCCACTCTTAGGATAGGGCATATAAGAACTAATCAACTAGTCACATGGGTTCTCCCATTCACTAACATACTCCGCAATCACCTTACTAGGTTCAACAAACCATTTTTCTTTCTTAGAAGAAAGGCTATACAAAAGACTCCAATCTACACAAGGGAAACTATGAAGCATTACTCATATAAAAAGTACAACATTCATCTTTTACTATTTGCCTCATTTCTCCACAACCTTCCAAGCCTATTACATATCATTATACCATCATTGCGCATAACCATATAGTAGATCATTATTCCGAAAAGGACTTCATTATACCATAACAACTCTTTTCAAAGTAGAGCTACGTCACATCATAACTTCAAATCATAACATCTCAATCATCATAGGTCACACATAGCACTAAATGGTGTCAAATCAATAACATCCAAATTCATCTACATGCATACTCAACTAGTCATAAAACAAAAATCCGCATCAAAACTCACCTTTTCTCACTCAAGCCTTGAGACATCATTCTTTCCAAGAAATCATATCTAAAAGGCCCCAAGACAAGGAAAAATAAGAGAGAGATTATATGCAATTAAGCTCTATGGAATGGCACAATAGAAATGAAGAAAGTGAAACTCTATTGTCCTATAGACTCTCACTCATAAATGGGTCGCGAATCACCACCGATGAATGGGAATCTAATAGACGTGGCAATATGGGAATTTGGAACCTAAAACTACTTTCTATAAACTATTTGTGATACCATGTTTGTCACGATTGGGGATCACCCCTAGAAGTAACATGGCGTACTTGACCTCTCAAAGATTTTCTACAATCCCTTAGATATCTTTCTCTGCATAGACATAAAAATAGGAAAAATTTTTAAAATTTTCATAGCACATCATACTAAAGATTCATATATATATATATATATATATATATATATATATATATATATATATATATATATATATATATATATATATATATATATATATATATATATATATAATTTTGTAATTACGTTATTAGACTCTAAGTCTCGTTTGCCAACTTCAGACCCAACTAAATAGAATAGAACAGGGATATGAACCTTAACAACATAAAATAACATCTAAAATATTACATAATATGAATAAGAACATTACATAGGAATATCCTTGATTCATGAGGATCCCTTTCATTGAGCTTGGAAGATCTATCAAGGCCCTTCACTTAGGAAATCTTACACCCTAAAAAATGAGCTAGGTTGTACTAGCTCCTAACACTTGTTTCATGATGTTATAAAGTAATTAAGTTGGTAATAATAGCTTTCTTATTCAGTATATAAATATTTGAATTGTTTGGAACTTAAATTTCCAAGAACGTCCAAGACATTCGAAAACAAGTTGAAATTGAATTAGGGTGTTGTAGTGATTTTTATATGTTTTGGGGGATGATTCGAAGGTGAAATTGGGTAACAATAGTTCCTGCGCGCAGACTAATATGCAAAGGGTCATAACATTGGAGAACTATGCCACGGGGACCAACCAAAGGGTCCCCAAAGAGGACCCAAACATGGGACCGTCAAGCTGCCGCGCAATCCAGAATGATGTGGTGGATTTGTGTCGTGCAGCTGACACACACTAGGAAAATTTCATTCCCTGTGATGCAAGGATTTCACAAACCATTATTTCTCAAAATTTTCCAAATAAAATATTTGAAAGTGCCTTAGCGATGCGCAATAAACTCCTAGATTTTGTTGCATCGTTGTAAAGTCAAATTTGAGTTGGTTAAATTTTCCAATAAGTTTAGGGATCTTTTGGATAATTTGGGGGTGACTTATTGACTGTTTTTAGGCCTTTTAAACCCCTAAAATCATCAATCAAAGCTAAACCCTCAACTCAAAACAAAACCTCTCCATTCACTCTCTCTAAAACTTCATTGTTGAAGCTTAGAAGCTCAAAGGAAGAAGATAGATTTCTCAAGTTTTTCTCCATCAATATTGTGGTATTTTAATAACAATTAAGGTATCATCTTTGAAATATCTTTCTTGAAAGAGTCAATTCCAATGTTTTTTCAAAGATAATCAAAAACTTGAATTGTCCAATTTTATGATCTAGCCATGGGTTATTACTTTAAACATTTTGAATAATTGTTTATGAATTTAAATGATATTAATTTGATTATTTTAAGTTAAAATATTAATACACCTATGAAAAACAGAATCTCTTCAATTTGGCTATATATTTGATGTTATGATAATGTCTCAATGCTTATGAATTCTACTGTACTTTTCTATTAGTTATTGAATGATGTAAGAATTTTATTGAATTGATGTATAGGATGTATTATATTGATAAATCTATATTGAATTGATTTATATTCATTGAGTATTATGATTTTTGTACTGAATTGATGATCATGACCATGCATATGGTCCTTTGACTATTGTATTGGATTATATTACTATGGATTTAGTTGGTGAGAATGGATTGGTGCTATACTGCTCTAATTGTCTTTACTTTATGTAATGTAGGTCTTCAATTATGTTGTGATTTGTATGGTCCATCTATTATGGAGGTGCTATGTTCTTTACTTGTGAATTACATGGCCTCGTCGGCGTTACTTTATGTATTATAATGATCAGGCCTTGTAGGCACTAATTGATATATCATGATGAGTTGTATAATTAAATTACGGAAAGTATGATAATATATATCTACTTGTGATTAAGGTGATAGTATGTGTTCTTCTAGTTATTATGTTAGGTGATCATGTTAAATTATGAATATGTCCTTCTATGTGTAGTCTTAGAGTTGATGGATGATTATTGCTACTTGGTTATAGAGTCTTATGATGGCTATATTGATGAGTATAGAGTAGTATATAAGATGACCTATAGATGATGTTAGTTATGCCTATGTGCTTATATAATGATATAATATATGTGAGGATGTGTGTGTGTCTTGTCTTTGTAGACTTGTGTCCCTTACTTGATACATGTACATTTTGAATATGAACATCTTGACCTAGTATGCTTAGATACCTTTGTCTTGTATGTGATATGAAGATGAATTTTGAATGAAATTCTAGGATAGGTAGACCTAAAATGGTGCCCTTCTAAGAATGACTAATATATGGAACCTTCTATATAGAAAGAAGACTAAGAATGAGGTATCCTTATAGACCATTGAGTGACAGCCCAAGTGGACCAATCTTTGGTCGGTGCATTACATCTACGTAATGACTAAGAGATGGTACCTTTACATATGCCCCTTTTTAATGAATTTACTCTATGAGAACAAAGGCTAGCACCAAGTGAATATGTTATGGTTTGTAGATCTACTTAAGAAGGAAACTATAATACAATGTATCTCTACTTGAGAAGGATACTAGAGTGCATAAAAGATCATGATATTCATTAACAATGTGCCTACATGGGATGTGTCCTATTTCTACCCTTGGCAGGTAGAACACCCTCCATTGGAGTAGGGTACACTCCGGATTCCATGCCTAGCTAGTATTGTCTATGTCTGTTATTGGCTATTCTCATCATGTGGGATATATTCCAGTATTTGATAAGTTCTACAACGTTTAGGTAGTGCAATGGGGCGCTATCTAGACATTGCACAAGTAGGATTTAACGGTACTAGAGTGTAGGTTCCAAAGGTCTTCTAAAACCATCATGTGAAGTCTTTAATTAATGAAATGTCTTCTAATTAACTTAATCAATATTATGAATTTAGCTAATGAATGTTGACTATAATGTGCTCTATCAAGCTAGCTTTGAGGGTTGCTTAGGTATGATTGAAGAGGGTGTACGGGCGGTCTCCCTTGTCTTAGGTGAATCTTGGAGTAACTTTAGGTAGGTATTAAATGAAATTAAAAGGGAACAATGTTATCTCAGGTAGTCTTAAGGATTGTTTAGGTAGGCTTGAAGAGGGTGTATGGGCGGTATTTTCTTTAAGTAAGTCTTAGGTGCGAGGTGTATATGTTTATAGGGGTTGAAGTGATGTTGATGCTATATTGTGGAATGTGAATTATATATATATGTTGACTTGTAAGTGACTATTATACTTGTCTTAAAAGGCTTTCTCAAAAAGAGAAGGTTTCATACAAAGGTCCGTTTATCATGATTTTATGCAGTATGCAATACATAGTACAAGTGTGTTTACAAATTCCATACATTTTGTCTATATCTAATGTTTTAGGTGGCATTTGAGAGGAGTCTCAAAGTGGAATCTTGTATTAGTTTTCATTCAAGCAAAGAGTTGATATGTCCTCACTAGATTTGAGGACATCTTGATGTTTAGATTTCTTTATTGAAAGATATATCTATTTTCTATATGATGAAGTATGGGCCGTGTCCCAATATATTCTTATGTCTATGAAAGCGACTTTAAGACTTATCCTATCATTATGTGTTTATATAAAAGAGATAGTTTGAATTATTATTATTTCGTGTGAAAAGTTTTAATTCCGCACTACTTTTCACACATGTATGCAATGAATGATGTCAAAGGTCTTGTACAAGACCTCCGAGAGGTTGAGTACGGCGTTTTTCGGTTCAAGATTCCCTAATTTCTAGGGGGTACACTCAGGACGTGACGGGAGACATCCTCTAGCCATCACTACCTACACTTTGTGTAAAAAAAATGGAGAAAAATGATATTAGTACAAGAATGCACTAAGTATGAGAACCATGCAAAAACATGCATTTAAAGAGGAAATTTAGTTAGAAATCATCCATCATGTATTTTTAGTAAACTTCGTGAACATCGACACAATAACCACAACATAGTTCATATGCATAAAGTAGACATGAATACTATTCACAATAACATATAAAAGCCACTTATCCAATGTTGAGGCACATTCATTACATATAACTCATTACCTCTCTTTTACCTTGACTTGTTATCGTAAGCAACCCTCAATTGTACTTAGTACAATGTATCACCTTAAGGTCACCTAAGATATTCTTTAAAAAAATATGCTTCATCAAGACAGACACATATAATCATAAGGTCACAAGAATAGCATATGACATAAGATTGACATAATAACCATCACCTACGACAACCTCCAAGTCACACTAGTGCAATGTGTAGGTAGCATCCCATAATACTACTTACACCAGTGTTCCTAAGAAGTCACCCTAGACTAGGCATATCATACTCAACAAGTCGTAACATTTTCCTTTATCGTTAGACATAAGGCCACATACTTCATAACATCATGTAAGGACTCATTCCATTATGAAAACAATAGTCATAACTCATTCAGTTCATATCATAGATAAACTACTCTCACAACCCCTTCACAAGCTTACTTGTGCAATGTACACATGGAGTCCCATAACCCAACATATACAAAGTAAATTCATTTAAAATCCATAAGTTAAATTCACAAAAAAATAATCATAATTCATGTCTTGACATAACAAAGTCCCATGCATTCATACAAAACATACATGCATAAGATAAGTCTTACTTTCATAAAGGTCCTAATCTTATCCTTTGTTGAAGTTCACTTGTGCAATGCATGGGTAGGGTCCATAATCCTACCTATACGAAGTAACCTTCAAAATAAGTTATTATTCGAGTTCATATTCTTATCTTAGTTCATTTCTTAACTTTTGGAGACATTGCAATAACCGAAATAGACCATGTGAGCTACATGGAATCCAGTGTTCTAATCCTTCACAAAAAAGAGAGGGTGCTACTTCCAAGGTAGGACCTTCATACATAATATATATTATAGTGGATCCACTATATTATAACCTATCGGGGCACATAGTTATGAAAAAAGAGATTGTTACTAGAAACATTGACATTTTAGACCTTAAGTTTTCCATCTCATGTGAAAACATCTACGTTGCGAACCCAAACTTACTAAACATGAAGGTTCTCTTGTGGGAAGCCAGACTTCATAAACGTGAAGCCCCCACTCTTATTTTTCATGTTCACTTGGTGGTAAGCTGAAACTCCTTTGGTAAAACATATTTAAGCCATTAGTACATTAATTTATAAAGAAGTATTTTGGAGTTTGCTCCTTCATCCATATAGCTCAAAGGTTTCTAAGATGAGAATGTCCTTTCATCATAGAACCTACTTCATGTGAGAATGTCATTTCACATAAGTCTAGAATTCATACAATAATGTGTATGTGCATACATATGTGAGATCTACCTTCACATAAACAACTCTAGGAACACATATTCATAACTTCATTAATCATAAACTTATATGCATAGTTAATGGAAAATGATGTATAGTAGAACTATCATTTCCTTAGTCACCATGAATCTATCCTACTCATATATATGCATGAGGTATGTGTATTGGTCCACATGATCACATAATTTACATGGTATTTAGGAAGACACTATTTAAAGATCACAACAAATGTACATCATATCTCAAGTCATGAATAACTCACATATATAATATTCAGGGAATCTACACAACACACCCATAGTACTATAATACTCCAAAATTCCAAGACATAATCTAGATCCTAACATGAGTGTATAAGGGTTAGGACACTTTTTTAAGACCATATATGATATATATAAGTAATTTAGGATGTTTAAGAATCAAAATGACAAGGAACGTCCAAGACATCCAGAAGCCAGTCTGATTAAACTAGTGAAATGTCCTTAGGTTTAGGAAAGTTTTAGGAGTGGTGTATGAGGTCTAAAAGTTGTAAAATGTAAATAGGTAAAACAGAGTATATAGAGTAAAAATGATACGATCCGACCCCCCAAGGGTTGCCTTAGGGGTCCATGAATGGACCCCAAACTTGGCTTGGCAAGATGCAAAAAAAGTATCAAAATACACATAGATGAAACAAGTACACGTCACGGACTTGGGTGGCTTTTGGTCAAACCTCAAATTTGTGTCATGGTCAGTTCGCGGAATCTACTATCTCAAAAATTAGTTTATAAATTCACGTGGGAACAGCTCCGCGTCACAGACTTGTTCCCCAATGGAAATCCAAAATTCGGATTTGAAGTTTGGCTTCATTAAAGGGTAAACATATGTGATGGTTTTTTTGGTATTTAATGAGGGGTATATATATTGATTTCCAATCAGATTTCCCTTAAAGTTACTCACTCAAATAAAATTGCCAAATCAAAACCCAAAAGCTCTTTCCTCTCTGTAGTTTCTCTCTCTATTCATCATCCATTGTAGGAAGAAAAAAGCTTGAAGAAGAAGACCTATTTCTCTAGTATTTAGGTTGAATTTATTAGAATAATATTCATTAAGGTATAGGTTATTCACTCTTGGGTTTCCTTTCCCCATGAGGTCCCCTCAAAGTTGAATTCTTAAACACCCAATTCCAAGGGTTTTCCTATTCTAATGGGTTTTCTTCTAATCTTCAAAATGATGATAAGTTGATATTGACTATGACTTTTATGTATATTGTTGATTAATTGATGTTAATTGATGCAATCTCATGTAGATCATGCCTTTTTTTTCCAATTCCTTTAATATTTGATCTTGCTTATGAATTTATAAGAATTGAAGAATGTATTGATTGTTAGACTTGTTTTATCTATTCGAATTCATTCATGGACTTTGTAGGGTACTGTATTTTTGGGATTTGATCTATTTCTTAAAAAATTAATGATGAACCCTATTCCCTTAACTCTAGGCTTTGAATTAAAGTTCATTAGAGTAGTGTTGGTGCATTTGATCTTTCTATTGTGTTAATTACGACTGTATGATGATGTTATACCCATATTTCGGTAGAATTGAATAATTAATGTTATAACCATTGATTATGGATTTTGAAGGAGATTTGGTAAGCCTTGGGATCTCAACTCTTTAGTTCAATTATGGTGACTTGTGATTAAGTGACGATGTTTTATTGAATTATACCTTATATAAAGATCGATTGGGTTGGTATGATGTTGAATTTAAATGTCTTTACTATGGGTTATGAGGTGTTGGCTAAGATGTAAATGTTATAAGGATGGTAACTTACAAATGTGCCTTATCATGATGTGAAATGTAAAAGTGCTAACTTCATATGTTTGAATTGTAATGAAAGGAAAATACTCATGAAATTATTATTGAGATATGATGATGATGATTCTACAAGAAAGAGACCCTATGACCTAAAGTAAGATATGATAATTGATAAAGTCATTAAAGATATTTCAAAAGGGACATTAGCTTAACATTGAGAGATTTTGACAATGGTAGTTGTTCACTTTCCATAGAGGAAGATTCACTCGATAGTTCCACATGAGGTGTTGACTCCCTTATGAGGAATACTCACCCTATTGATTCTCATGAGATGAGTCTCCAATTTATTACTGGTATGTAGATACTTCATACCTATCTCTTATTTTGTTAAAAACTTTGCCCCTATAGGAATACTAGCTAGTGGATCCACCTAGAAAGCTACGTTTATATTTGGTTCTACCTTGGCCGGTGGACCACCTTCCATCGGTGTAAGGTTTTACAACACCGGATTATACACTTAGATCTTTTTGTCTTTGTCGGTTAAGGCAATTGTTCCCTAAACTAAAATTAAGTAATGAAGTACAAACCACTTAGTGTGGCTTAAGAGGTTTGACTTAGCCTAGGTAGGTGTATGGGACTCTATCTATGCATTACACTAGTTTGCCCTGAGGGAAGCCTTAGGAGGTTATTTCTATGTATGTATACGATTATAAATGTAAATGATGATAATGTGATGATCTTACATGTAAAGGACAATATGTGATGTTGTTTACTCTTATGAACATGCATTTGGTATTTATTCTTAATGTATGATATTATGTACTCTTAATGATATGTTATATGGAGTTGGACATTTGTTATGTTTCTTTCTAGGTTTACTTAATTGAGTAATGTTATGGGGCTTTGCTTAGTTATAGCACAAGTGGACTTAATGAGGGTCATGAGTAATGATCTTGCTTTGGTTATGTTGTAACGAACTCTTATTCATACTTGTGACGTTATGTCTTGATGATAGAGTTATATTTGATTGTGGGTTCAATTACATTTATATGCATGTGACTTTATTTGACTTATGGTGGTTTGATCTTGTATAGTACATGATATTGACTTGAGGAATATGCATTTATGACTTGTTTTTGTGTCCTGAATATGCGTAAGACTTTCCAAAAGAAAAGTAGCATGTTTTAATGAAATGTACTCTTTAGCATGATTTCACTTGTTTTATGTGAATATATTAATACTTAGTACGAGTGTGTACTAACCCATATTTTATGTTAACTACAAATGTAGGATCCGGACGTTGAGTTCATAAAAGACCTTTCAAAGACTACTTGGATGTTTCCCAAGAGTTTGGTAAGTCCCAATTTCCGAGGACAATGCCATTATCAAGTGAATTATGTTGTTCTAGTATAAGAATGTTCTTTCCTTTTTATTTCATGACGATTTTTATATAGCCCATATGAGGCTCTTTGTTGTAATGAGTATGTGTTATTCCAATTTTTTAATTCGTTTTAGATTGTTTAATATGAGACATATTATAGACATTCTTACAATATTATATACAATATATGTAAGCGAGAATCCTATGTAAACCTCGATGTAGAAGTAATCTTAACGTTTTAAATTTTCCGCATTTTTAACGTATGCATGTAATGATGTAAGTTAAGACGGTAATATTAGTCCTCTTCAAGGACATGACGCTGGTTACATCTCGGGGTGCTCCCTTGATATTACCAACTTGGTATCAGAGCATGAGGTTGAATATCTTTAGCAATGATGTTTCATTAAATCACATCTATGTAAATTCATTTCATAATTGTGAAGCATGCCACTCTGATGAATTAGGAACTATGAAATGGTTAGGATACTCTCATTTTCTTGTAATCCTATGTCTTGCCTCTAGAGTCTACATTATGTTTGCTATCACCTAAATATTATATGGTGGTTATAGGTATGAATACCCGAAGATCAGCCGCAAGAAGGGCCGAGGAAGGCATCGCTATTGCTGGAGCACAAGACAACCAAGTTCCTCCACTTGAAGAAGTTGTTATGGATGATCAAGTTCCGGTTGCTCCTCCTCCTATATATGACGGAGATATAAGAGAAGCTTTTCTCAAAATGGCCCAAGCCATTGCTACACAAGAACAAGCCGTCACTACTCAATCATAAGTCATGACGGCCCAAGCTTATCGGGAGGTGGTACCCCGAGGAAACCAACACGTTAGCACCATGGCTTCATGTTTGAGGGATTTCACTAGGATGAATCCCCATACTTTCTATTGGTACATAGTCGAGGAAGACCACCAAGATTTCAGAGATTATTTCTACAATATTCTTTATGCTATGGGGTTGACTACTAGTGAGAAAGTAGAGTTAGCCACTTACCAACTCAAAGATGTAGCCCAAGCTTTGTATGACCAATGGAGGTATAATAGGCCTTTAAGGAGTGGACCGTGACATGGGAGATCTTCAAGAAGGCTTGTCGTGATCGGTTCTTTCCTAGAGAGAAGAGGGAAGCCAAAGTGGAAGAATTCATAAACCTTCGTCAAGGATGTACGAATGTACGTGACTACTCTTTGAAATTTACTAAATTGTCAAAGTATACTCCTTCTTTGTTTTCCGATCCTAGAGATGAAATGAACTGCTTTGTGATGGGAGTGTCGGATGACTTAAAAGAGTCGTTCAGCCATGCTACATGACAATATGAACATTTCTCGTCTTATGGTTCATGGTCAACAAGTGGAAGAGAGAAGGATAAAGAGAATGAGTAGAGATGCTCAAAGGGCAAGGCCTTTTAATGGTTGTTTTTCAGAGGGTAGGCTTTATATCCAACACAATCCTAGGTTCAAGAAGAGGTTCCCCTATAAAGTTCCCTCTAAGTTCCCCAAGGTTCATGATAATAAGGCTCCTAAACCTAGGTCCAAAAATGCAAAAAGAGTGTAAACTCACCTAATGAGAAGCCTATTTGTACCAAGTGTGGAAAAGTTCACTTTTGTGAATACTTAGTTAGAACGGGCAATTGTTTTAGTTGTGGTAAAAGTGGACACAAAGTTACAGATTGCCCAAATTTGAAGGAGCAAGACAAGGGTAGTCGTCAATCTAAAGCAAGTGGTTCTAATGGTGCTCTAAAGAAGAACCACTTTTATTCTCTCCGCTCTATAGATGAGAAAGAGACTCCTCCCAATGTGGTTACCAATATGTTTAAAGTCTTTTCTATTGACTTATATGCTTTACTTGATTGCGGTGCTACCTTGTCATTTGTTACTCCCCAAGTAGCTAAAATTTTTGATATTTTTCCCGATATATTGAATGAACCTTTTATAGTGACTACCTCGGTTGGTAAGTCGATTGTTGCTAAGAGAGTGTATATAACTTGTCATATAATGTTGCACAATAGAGTTTCTAATGTTGAGTTAGTAGAACTTTACATGGTTGATTTTGATGTCATTTTAGGTATGAATGGTTGCATGCTTGGTTTGCTTCTATTGATTATAGAACAAGGGTGGTGACTTTTAACTCTCCAAATGAACCTATTTTAGAGTGGAAAGGGGGAAATTCTATTCCTAGATGTCGTATAATTTCTTGTTTGAAAGCTTGTAAGATGATATCTAATCGGTGTTTATACCATATTGTGAGAGTCAAATATTTAGACATCGAGGTTCCTCCTATTGAGTCGGTCCCCGTAGTAAGGGAATTTTTGGAGGTCTTTCTTAATGATGTTCTCGGTATTCCTTGCGAATGGGAATTGTTTTTATATCGACTTGCTATCATATATAAATCCCGTTTCAATTCCTCTTCATTATATGGATCCAACTGAATTGAAAGAATTGAAGGCTAAACTCAAAGACTTAGTAGACAAGGGGTTTATTCGACCTAGTATTTCTCCATCAGGTGCTCCGATTTTGTTTGTTCAAAAGAAGGATGGTTCCCTTAGAATATGTATCAATTACCTTCAACTCAATGAAGTCACAATCAAGAACATATATCGTCTCCCTCGGGTTGATGATTTATTTTATAAACTCCAAGGTGCGAGTTAATTTTCCAAGATTGACTTGAGATCGGGATATCACCAACTTAAGGTGAAAGGTGAAGATATTTTCAAGACGGCATTTCGGACTAGATATGATCACTATGTGTTCTGAGTGATGTCCTTTGATCTCACTAATACTCCGGCGGCATTTATGGACCAAATGAACAGGGTTTTTCGAAATTACCTAGATTCATTTGTCATTTTATTCATTTAGGACATCTAAGTATATTAAAAAAATAAGGGTGAACACTTGGATCACTTGAAAGTGGTGTTGCAAGTGCTTAAGAAACACAAATTGTTTGTCAATTATAGTAAATGTGCGTTTTGGTTGAGGTCGGTAGCCTTTCTTGGTCATATAATCTTTAGTGAAGGTGTAGAGGTTGATCCAAGGAATTCCAAAATGGTGGAAAATTTTCCTAGACCTTTGTCTTCTACCGATATTAGGAGTTTCTTAAGCTATCCGGTTATTATAGAACGTTTGTTGACGGGTTTGCATCAATTTTTTCCACCTTCACAACCTTGAACAAAAAGAATGTGACATTTGAGTTGTCGGAGGCATGTGAAAAGAGATTCAAAATGTTGAAGGATAGACTTACTTCTGCTAAGGTATTGACCCTACCAAAGGGTACTAATGGTTTTGTTGTTTATGGTGATGCATCCCGAGTCAGGTTTGGATGTGTTGTTATGCAATATTGAAAAGTTATAGCTCTTATGCTTCTTGGAAACTCAAAAAGTTCATGAAAAGAATTATCCAACTCATGACCTTGAGTTAGCGGTCGTGGTATTCACTTGGAAAATATTGAGGCATTACCACTATGGGGTTCATGTTGATGTGTATACAGATCATAAAAGTCTCCAATATGTATTCACTTAAAAGGAGTTGAATCTCCGCCAACGGAGAAAGTTAGAGTTGTTGAAAGTCTGTGAAATGAGTGTTCTCTATCACCCTTACCACGCTAATGTGGTAGCGGATGGTCTAAGTCAGTTGTCCATGGGAAGTGTGTCCCATGTGGAAGAATCCAAGAGAAACCTAGTGAAATATGTTTATAGGTTGGCTTTTTTAGGGGTTCAAATTGAAGGTTCTCCAAATGGTGGTGTGGTAGTACATCATAACTCCGAATCGTCTTTGGTGGTTGAGGTGAAGTGTAAGCAACACCTTTATCCATTATTGATGGAGTTTAAAGAATCGATTCTTGGTAATATGAATGAGTCATTCTCCCAGGGTGAAGGATAATGTTTTTTAGGTATCAACGAAGATTTTAAGTGCGTAATGTGGACGATTTGAGGAGTAGGATCCTTGAGGAAACTCATGGAGCCTGTTACTCTATTTATCTGGGTTATACAAAGATGTACCCTGACCTTAAAGAAATGTTTTGGTGGAATGGCCTAAAAAGGGATATTGCGCATTTTGTTGCGAAGTGTCCTAGTAGCCAACACTTAAGGCGGAGTACCAAAGCCAAGTGGTATACTACAAGAAATAAAAGTTCCTACTTAGAAACGGGATGATGTTAATAGAGATATTGTAGTAGGTTTCTGTCGGACTCGAAAGCAATATGACTCTTTATAGGTGGTAGTGGATAGATTGACCTAATTTGCAAACTTTATTCCCCTTAAGTCTTCTTATTCGGCGGTATATTACGCAAGAGTCTAGATCGACAAGATAGTGAGTCTTCATGGGGTTCCTTTGTCCATTATATCGGATAGAGGTGATTAATATACATCTAGGTTTTGGAGATCATTTAAAAAAGTCTTGGATACTCAAGTGAAGTTAAGAACCACTTTCATCCTCAAATGGATGGTTAACATATCGTGGTTTTATGGTGTTTTCGATGCTTTTTCCTTAATAGTTGTGTGTGTATTGAGCCTTTTTAATAGTAGTTTAATATGTTTTTGTCATTGTTTTTTAGGAAAGATGTCCAAACCCAAAACACACAAGGCAACTAAAATTTAGTGCAGAGGTGGCCCACGAAGGCCATCAACGGTCGTTCGTTCCATCAATGGTCCGTAGGTGGTGACCGTCGATTGATAGTTCTTGAATATAGAGAAACTAGGGAAAATCATATCCAAGTGTGGGGCTACGGAATGATTCACGGTTCTTTGATTGATCGACAGACTGTCTTTTTGAATAGTGAATAAATTCAGAGATAGTCCCAGTACTCGAAGTTGAAAAAAGTCTATGTATAGAATGACAGAAGGAATAGACGAACATTAGAGGCATCAACAGATTGTTCTTTTGATTCGTCGATTGATTCAGAGAGGATGCCATCTGAAAAAATGAAAAATATGCTAAGTTTGGACTGACGGATGTAGTCGACGGTACATTGTTTCATTTACGTATCATCTTTTCGGGGTCGTCGATTACAACCACGTTCTTGGATAACCTTATTTATTTTAATTCCATTTAATTTAAGACAACATTTCTATATATCGGGTGTAAAACCTCATTTTTGGGGTTGAATTCTATTACTATTGGACTTAGTTTGTGTTTGGAGATTGGGTTTTGAAACTTTAGCATTAATTCAATTTGAAGATTTGGTTTTCAAGTGATTTATTGTTATTTCAGGTGGATTTTCTAGATTGTCTTCATATTGTCAAAGTAAGTTCCTGTTTTATTGTTTTAAAACTATGAATTGTGTATATGCATGGGTAACTAAATCCATAGCAAGGGATAAAAATTCTCAACTAGGTTATTGCATGTATTGATAATTCCTTCATTTTGAAGTCTTTTTAATGAATGCACGCGTTAGAACTCGCTTTGTTGCTACTTGCCTAATCAAGGAGGTAGTTATTAATAAAAGAACTATCAACATAGATTTAGTGAGATACTATCTAATAGGCTAGTTTCGATTGGTGCGAAGTAATAAGTAAGCCATACATCGAATATGATGCTTAATATGAAGTAGAGGAAATGGTTAGTAGCTCATACGCACTTAGATGTACCAAGGTACATGGTCCAATTTTATAAATCCTGGACCATGGATTTAGAGATACCCAACTTATCACTTTCCGTGAAAAACACTAGGGAAGAATTTTCATAGCTAGGAATACGACATTATGAACCTATGTGCAATACTTACACCCTACTTTCTGTCACAACTTTATAAAAACCAAATCTTTGCTTCTGTTACTTGTTTACATAGGGATATTAAAGAATTTTGTTTTATAAAACCCCCTTCAAATTACCTGTTTTCGGAAAGAACATGACTAAATAGAAGTAATTGTACATTTAAGGTAAGTCTAAACCATTTTCCTCGTGGGATCTATCCCAACCTATTAATTAGGTTCTTTACTTGATACGACTGCTTATACTTATTTACGGAGGTATAATTTGAGCGTATCAATGGTCAAGCGACATAGAAAATTCAAACTCTTGAAGATATGCTTAGGAATTGTATCATTGACTTGAAAATTTGAAAATTTTACCTTTGAAAGGGGTGGTTAGATATGGGAAGAAAGGGAAGTTAAGTCCCCATTATGTAGGTCCTTATGAAATTTTGCAAATGATTGACAAGGTTATGTATGAATTGAACTTCCTAGTGAGCTATCTTCGGGTCATCAGATTTTCCATGTTTGTATGCTCAAGAAGTGCATTGTTAGTCTTGAGTCGATTCTTCCTATTGAAGGTCCTGGTGTGAAGGAGAACCTCTACTATGAGGAGGTCCCGATTAAAATCCTTGAAAGCGAAGTCAAGAGGTTGAGGAACAAAGAGGTGGCCTGCGTAAATGTGCTATGGAGAAACGACCTAGTTGAGGGAGAAACAAAGGAAGACAAGGACGACATGGAGTCCCTTTATCCTCATCTCTTTAATAGTTAACGTTACTTGTTTCATGCTAATAATTAATATAATGACTAAATTTGAAGTTTCTTTGATTTTTGTTAAAGTTTTACAAAAAATTTTATGTTATAGTGAAATATGTCTTTAGACAATGAAATTTGCAATTCTTCTTGTGTTGAGTTATGTTGTGCATTTTGATATGGTGAGTACTTATGAAAGTATGTTAAGCATGATTGGTAAGTTTATTTTTGGCACAATTGACACATATATGGTATGTTGAGCTCATGTTGTTGTGAGAATAAAATTCTTTATATCTTGACATTGAGCTTTATGTGTAGTAATTGGAGTCCTTCTATGTGTTAATGCCATGATTGTTATTTTAATTTAAGTTATCATGTATTGTTTTTGGTTGTCTGCTAGTCTTGAGTCATTCCTTTCCTTCCAAAAGATTTTAGTGTCATTTTGAGACGAATGATCCTAAGGGGGGATAATGTAACACATCAAGAAGAACTAGGCTAATACTAATTGATAAACAAAAATGCAATATAAATGAGTAGAAATTAGAGACACATACCTGAGAATTTGAGAAATATAAGACGGAAAGGTACTTGGTGATCAAGAAGACACCCACAACAGTAGCTCCGACTAGTAGATGATGAATTTTAGGAATTTGAAGAATTGGGGGAAAATGACCGGTTGTAAGAGAGAGGGGTATGATCTTTGAAAGTTTAAAAGGGAGGGAAATGGGAGAAAGAGTGAAAGAATGGGGTGAAATGAAGGGGTGGGGGTTTTAAATGTTAATTTTTTTTTTTATAAACCCATCCGGGTCAGGTCGGGTACGCTTCATTAATGACGCGACGATTCCCTGACGATGGTTCATCTCAATTGTGATGGTACATCGTTGGTTCTTTCGCGTGTGCCCTAGTTTTAAAATAACAGAAAGACTTACCTGGCACGACGGATTCATGCGACGGTCCATCGCAGGAGCAACGGTCCATCGCTGTATTCGCCTGTGATTGTTGCAGAGTAATTTTCTGCAGAATTTCCTGGTGATGTTCGTGCAAATTTAAAACACATCACTAGAAAATCCTACCACAACTAGAAAGAAAAACTATAAGTATTGGGTTGCCTCCCAACAAACACCTGATTTAATGTTGTGGAACGTTGAGGACACTTGATCACTCAAACTTCATCAAGATGGTATGCCTTGACCACTTCATTCGCCGATTCAACATGCCCGAAATAGATTTTTATGCGTTGTCCATTCGCCTTGAACAGCACACCCTCCTTAGTTTCCAACTCAACTGCTCCATGAGGGAATAGTTGGGTAACCAAGTAAGGACCAGTCCATTTTGACTTGAGCTTGCCCGGAAACAATCGCAACCTAGAATTGAATAAAAGCACCAAATCCCCGACCATAAACTCTCGTTTTTCAATTTTGGTCATGGTACTTCTTCATATTTTCTTTGTATAGGGCTGAGCTTTCATAAGCTTTCAGGCGAAATTCATTCAACCCAGTTAACCGTTGTTCTACAGCTTCGTTTCAATCCATTTTCAACTTCTTCATACCCCACATGGCTTTATGCTCTAACTCAATCGGAAGAATGACATTTTTCCAACACTCTCAACATCTCACATTCTGGCACACAACGCCGAATAAGCCTGTCGGCACAACTCCTATATAAATATGTTTCATCCCAAAAGAACTTCTTCACATCGTACATGAACTGTTTTTTTATGAAAGGACAAGTCTGATGGAACAATATCAGTAGCCAGATAGTTCGCAAAATCTGCGAACCATGGAATCAAGTTTTGTGAAGCAGCCAATGCATGCTCATCGGGGAAAGTATCATCAATGTCAATCTTATCACCTAACTCT
This sequence comes from Solanum chilense, assembly GCA_032847665.1. Lineage (NCBI taxonomy): Eukaryota > Viridiplantae > Streptophyta > Magnoliopsida > Solanales > Solanaceae > Solanum > Solanum chilense. The sequence goes on from CM064970.1 coordinate 37,038,397, forward strand.
CTCACAGCTTCATCCTCTAGATGGGACAAATGATAAGCAACTTGATTTTCAGTTCCTTTTCTATCCATCACTTCAAAGTTAAATTCTTATAGCAGTAATACCCAATTAATCAACCTAGGTTTTGTATCGTTCTTTTCCATCAAATATTTCAATGCTGAGTTGTCAGTATGCACTATAACTCTACTACATAGCAAATAGGAGCGAAATTTTTCAAAAGCAAAGACTACAACAAGGATTTCTTGCTCAGTCACTGTGTAGCTTTTCTGAGCTTCATTTAGGGCTTTCCTAGCATGGTAAATGGGGTGAATGATTTTGTTCTTTCTTTGTCCCAATACTACACTTGCATCTTACATCACCTCAAATGGACAGTTCCAATCTGGAGAAATAACGATAGGTACAGACACCAATTTTTCTTTTAGCTCGCCGAATGCTTTAAGACAAGATTCATCAAAACAAAATTTAAAATCATTCTCCAGCAGTTTGCACAATGGATGTGCAATCTTTGAAATGCCTTTGATGAATCTCCGGTAAAAACATGCATGCCCAAGAAAGCTTCTCACACCTTTCACAGAGATCGGTGGGGGAAGTCTATCTATTACCTCGACCTTAGCTCGATCAACCTCTATACCCTTTTATGAAATGCGATGACCCAAAACAATACCTTCTTTCACCATGAAATGACATTTTCCCCTATTTAGTACTAAATTGCAGTCTTCACATCTCTTAAGTACCTCAGCTAAATTGTTCAAACACCGATCGAATGAATCACTAACCAAAGAAAAATCATCCATAAAAACTTCTATAGTATCTTCCACCATGTTGGAAAATATCGACATCATACATCTCAAAAATGTGGAGGGTGCATTGCACAACCGAAACAACATTTTTTTTTACCGCAAAGGTCCCATATGGAAAAGTAAAAGTGGTTTTCTCTTGATCTTTTGGTGCAATAGAAATTTGATTATACCCCGAATATCTATCAAGAAAACAGTACCACTTTTTTAGGCAAGTCTATCCAACAAGTGATCAACGAAGGGCATAGGAAAGTGGTCTTTTTCAGTCCATGCATTTAATTTGCGGTAATCCATACACACCCTCCATCGAGTAACCGGTATCATTAGAACAAGTTCATTTTTTTGTTAGGTACCACAGTCATTCCCCCTTTTTTCAGATACACACTGAACAGGGCATACCCAACTACTATCGGCGATCGGATAAATTACTCCGACATCCAACCACTTAATGATTTCCTTCTTCATAACCACTTGCATATGTGCGTCTCTGGTGCTCAATACATGGCTTATGATCAGGCATGAGTTGGATTTTGTGAGATCAAATACCAGGAGGGATCCCAATAATGTCCTCAAAACACGTAGTCGGACCAAGGTGCGGAGTGAAATTTTTTAGATGCTGGCCCAAGAATTTAGAAATACATAACTTATCACTTTGCATGGAAGATACTAGGAAAGAATTGTTATAGTTTGAATTATCAAGTTATGAACCTGTGGTTCCCACAACCCTAATTATGGAGTTAGTTACCCATAGTCATATTTATTATATTCAAATATATGGTATAAGAATTCATGTAATTACTTCAATGAGAAAAAGTAAAATCCAAAAGTTCTCTTGATTAATCAACAAATATCATCAACAATCAATTACAAGAATCTCAAAATAATCAAGAATCTCACAAAAGGTCTAAAAAATAATCAAGAGTCTAACCTCCAAAATGAGGTTTTTCAAACTATTTATTAAAAAAAAACTAATCAAATAAGGACTCTATTTGCTGGAAATCTGTCAAAACACGACTGGGTCGACAGACCTCGTGATGGATCATCGTGGTCATGATGCACCGTCATGGACTCGGTCATCTTATACTTGTTCAATTTCTCTACTGCTCTCTTTATTATCCTCGATGGTATATATGACGGACCATCGCAGGCACAACGGTCCGTCGAGGGTCTCTGTTCCAAAACACTTACACTCTTGGAATTTGGGTACTAGGACTACTTCTTTGAACATCATGACGAACCAGCAGGACGGACCATTATGGATACGATGGTCCATCACGCACTTCGTAACCCCACACTTGGTCAGATTTCTCCATCTTTTTTCAGCAGCTGCACTACGATGCCACCTACAGACCGTCACGGGAACGACAAACCGTCACAAGCTTTGTTGGTGGTACTTTTCTTTATTTCTCACTCAAAAACCTCCGCATTCCTCTTTTAGACAGATTTACTGCAAATAAAGATAAACTTACATAAAAATTAGCACAAAAAGGCTTTTGGACACACTAAATTTAAGGAAAAAGTATTAATAATACCGTGAAACAACGGTATATCAGTTATAACTTACAAATATTCCTTATCATGATGTGAAATGTATATGTGGTAACCTAATATGTATGAATTGTAATGAAAGGAAATCATTCATGTAATTCTTGTAGAGTTGTGATGATGATGATTCTATAAGGGATAGACCCTATGAGATAAACTAAGCTATGATCATTAATAAAGGTATTAAATACATTTGAAAATGGACTTTAGATTAGCACAGAGAGAACTTGAAGAATGGAGGTGTTTTACTTTCCATAGAGGAAGATTCACCCTAAGTTGCACTTGAGGTGTTGACTCCCCAATGAGGGATACTCACCCAATGGATTCTCATGATATATGGCTCAAATTTCCATGTGGAATGTAGAGTGTTCATACATATCTTTTAGTGTCTTAAACTATGTTGCCATCATAGGAACACTACCTAGTGGATCCACATAGAAAGCTATATTTATGTTTTGTTCTACTTTGGCTGGTAGACCACCTTCCATCGATGAATGTTTTTACAACACCAGATTCGACACCTATCTCTTGTGGTCTATGTCGGTTAAGACAAGTGTTCCCTAAATTAAAATGAAGTAATGAAGTACAAATCAACTAGGGTGATTTAAGAGGTTTGACTTAGCCTAGGTAGAGGTATGGGATTCTCCTATGCCTTGCACTAGTTTGCCTTCATTGAAGCCTTAGGAAGGTTTTCTTATATATATATATTCTTGTAATGTAAATGACAATCATGTGAGGATGTTACATGTAATGGACACTATGTGATGTTGGTTACTCTTTTGAACATGTATTTGGTATCTACTGCTAAAGTCTGATATTATGTACTCCTAATTATATGTTATGTGGAGTTGGACATTTGTTATGTTTGTTGCTAGGTTTACTTAATTAAGTTAGGTTATGTGGATTTTCTCAGTTGTTTCACAAGTGGATTTCATTAGGGTCATGAGTAATGGTCTTGCTTTGGTTTTGTTGTAATGAACTCGTATTTATGCTTGTGATGTTATGTCTTGATGATAGAGTTGTATATTATTATGGGTTCAAGTACATTGATACGCATGTGACTTGATTTGTCTTAAGGTGTTTTGGTATTGTTTAGAACATGGTATTGACTTGATGAATATGCATTAATGACTTGTATTAGTTTCATGAATATGCATAAGGCTTTCCAAAAGAAAAGTATCATGTTTTAATGAAATTCCTCTTTAGCATGATTTCACTTGTTTTATGTGCATATGTTCATACTTAGTATAAGTGTGTACTAAACCATCTTTTATGTTTAGTACAAATGTAGGATCCGGCCTTTGAGCTCATAAAAGGCCTTATAAAGACTACTTAGATATTTTCCACGAGTTTGGTAGGTCCTCACATTCCGAGGACAATGCCATTATGAAGCGGATTATGTTGTTCTAGTGTAAGACTCTTTGTTCTTTCCTTTTTATTTCAAGACGATTGTTGTTTAGAACATATGAGGCTCTTTGTTTTAATGAGTATGGGCTAAGGCCAATTGTTGAATTCATTTTAGATTATGTAATATGAGACATATTATAGACATCCCTATGATATTATGTTCCTATACTATGTATGTGAAATAAAAGTAGAAGACGATATAATCTTCTTAAACAAAGGTTCTATGTATACTCGCTATATATATATATATATATATATATATATATATATATATATATATATATATATATATATATATATATATATATATATTATGTGTAAGCGAGAGGTCTAAGTAGACCTCAACGTAGAAGTAATCTAAAAGTTTTAAATTTTTCGCATTTTTAACCTATGAATGTATGATTTAAGCTAAGAGTTTAGTCATAGTCCTCTTCGAGGATGGCGACACCATTTATGTCTAGGGGGTGCTCCATAAATGTGACAATTATATCATGAGAGAAGAGAGAATGTTTAACATTAGAGTAAAGGACTCCTAACTATAATAAAATCACATATTCATATAGGGTTTACTAAGTAGGGGTCATGCTACAAGTTTATTCATCACCACTAATCATATAGGCTACACCTAACCCAAACATGGTCATCACATATACATAACATACTCCGCACACCTAGCACATGCAACTAGAGTGAAAGACTACTCATATAACCTTCATAATCTTGATTGTCATCACATAAATTCAAACTACATCTATTGTCCTCATGTACATTATCACAACATGTAAATATAGACAAGAATATAAACACCGCCACCATAAGTGGACCATACCACACAATGGAATTCAAGGCCAATTCCATACTAGATAGAGAGATCTAGTTTAGCGCACCAATTCTAGCTATGATCACCTTCAATCATTCCTCCACTATTCATATTCATTCAAATGGATAACAATAGTAATAGACAATTAAACATAATAGAATAAAAATTCAATCAGCGTATAATAAAGATCACAAGATCCACATTATACACCAATTTTAGATAACAGGAGGATTATGGGTTCTTCATGAAATTGGATTTAAATTAATAACTACAATAGTATATAATCAAAAATTAATCATTAGAATGATTTTAAAATAAATTTGACAATGAACCCATGGCTAGATTTGAAGATAGGTATTTTGATCTTTGAATCACTTTTGAAAATCTTTGGTTGAACAAATTATATGGAACATTAACTAAGAATAAAGGATTAACATACCTTATTGATTGAAGACCCATGAAAAATTTGAGAAGAAACAAATCCATCCCCTGGCTTCTACTATGAGCTTAGTCTTCAATGGAGGTTTTAAGAGAATTGAAAAGACAAGAGAATTTTGGGATTTTAATTTATCATTGGGCATTGGGATTTTTCCTTGGGAAAGGCGTTAAATAGGTCTTACAAAAGTTTATAAACTACTCCAATAGTTCCCAAAATACCCCCATACTTATTTGGAATTTAAGACATGTCAAACTTGACATTCATTTCTGGAATTTTCGTCGGGAAACACGTCTGCGTCGCGGAGCTGTTCCCACAAGATTTTTCGAATTAAATTTTGCGAAAGTAGAGTCTGTTACACAGTCGCGACGCAGACCAAATATTTTCCTATTGTGAACCTAGTCCGCGACGCGGACATCTTTGACCAATGAGCAAACTGTTGTTTCTTGAGCAGCTGGTTGGCCATAGGTTGGGTCCTCCTGAAGGACCCCTAATGTCGGCCCTTGGGGAGTCTCAACCAAATTTTTTGACACTAAACATGTTTATTGAGACACTACGTCCACCTCCACTTTTTTTACAATCCAAAAAACACATAAAAACAAGTAAAACATACAAGGACACACTTACACACAAAAGACTAGTTTCCAGACGTCTTGTTCATTCTTTGACGTTTAACATCCAAACTCTTTAAAACGACTATAAAAATGTGTGAGATAATTTAATTACAAGTTATAAGCTCTTAAATCATGTGTGAGGCTCTAGATTTTCCTAGTTCATTTGGAGGATCGTTAAAACTTCTCGCTTTAGGGTATTCACTAGGATAAACCTTCAAATTCTCTTTAGGTCTAAGGTCAATGAATATCCCCAAGACATTATTGATGATTTCTATAAGATTTTTTATTCTTTGTGGATGATTTTGAATGAAAAGGTTGAGCTATCCTTTAATGATCTCAAAGATGTGGCTCAAATATGGTATACTCAATGGAAGGACAATTGGACTTTGATAGCGGGTCCCATAAGTTTGGAAGTTTTTAGGAAGGAATTTGCTGATAGGTTCTTTAGAAGAAAGAAAAGTTAGGCAAAATTGGAGTACTTCATCAAAATTTGTCAAGGAGGTATGATTGTGCTAGAATTCACTACAAAATTAACATAAGTTGTCTAAGTATGTCTCTTCTTTTGTGTCCAATCCTAGAGATGAATTGAACCATTTTATGATGGGTGCGTCTGATGATCTTGTGGAAAATTGTCGTTTAACAATGCTTCATGACAATATGGAAATTTGTCGTTTGATGGTACATTCTCAACAAGTTGAGGAGAGTATGTTTAAGAGGAAGAATATAGAGTTGAAGAGGTCAAGGCCCCATTATGGAGGTACTTCTAAGGGTAGGTTTGGTATTGAATACAAGCTTAAGTTTAAGAAGAGGATCTCCAACTAAGTCCTTATAATTTCCCAAATGCTCGTAATGATAGGGTGTCTAACCCTTTGTCCCAAAGGGGAAGAGGTGATTATTTACCAAGTAGGAAACCTACTTGTACCAAATGTGGTAAGAAACATGTGGGTGCATGTCTAGTTGGGATGTATAATTTGTTTGGTTGTGGAAAGAGTGGCCATAAAGTGAAAGATTTTCTTGTTCTTAAGGAGAAGGGAAAGGAGAGTAACCAAGCTCAAGAAAGGGGTCCAAATCCCGATGATCCTAAAAAGAACACCTTCTATTCTCTACATTCTACGGGTGATCAAGAGAATCTCCCGTTGTTGTCACCGGTATGCTACTATTCTTTTTTATTAATGTCTCTGATCAACTAGATCCCAGTTCCATTTTTATATTTTGTAACTCATTAATTGGGCATGAATTTTGATATATTACGTGATGTCTTAATTGAACCTTTTTTCGGTTACTACCTAGTGGGTGACTCGCTTGTTGTTGAAAGAGTATATAGGAACTGTCGTAGAATGTTGTCCAATAGAGTTACCTTTGTAACACTCCAGAAGTCCAAGAACTATTCTAGAGCCTCACATGAAGAGAAAATATGAAGAACACTGTCTAAGGCCTAAAAAAATGTATTTAAATTTTTTAGCAGTGCTAGAGTCAAAACATGAAAGAATGTCCCTGACGTCTGGTGAATTGTGAATTGTTCACTAGTGTGCCTTAACATGTTTCAATGGTTTTTATGTGTCGTAATTTAATGAAAATTGGTAAAAATGTTTTAAAAAGTATTAGAGTGTGTTTAGGGCCAAAACGTCTAGGTACGATATCCCAAGGATTACCCTAAGGTCAATTAGAGATGACCCTTGAATTTGACCACAAAAGGTGTGTTTGACAGTGGGTACCTACGAAACCGATCGACAAGGGATCGATGGATACGTGGTACAACTCTTCGCATATATCAAAAAAATTACAACAGACCAGCCTATGAACTAATCGATGGTTGTGCAGTAAGGGGGGGGGTCGACTGACCTAGAGAACAAAGTCAATGTCTCGTAATTTAGGGTTTGGTTTTGACTGTCAAGTTTCAAGTGAGGGAATAAATTAGGTAGTGTCTTAGGTGGTTAATTAAGGGTTAGTGGGTGTCTAATTGAGTTAGTTAAGTGACTATACAAAGACCTAAACCTCATTAAATTAACATATTACCTAAATTCCCAAAGTCATGTTCTCTCTTCCATCTCGCTACTTTGTCTCTCCATTTCCCCAAGACTCCATTTAAGACAAATTCAAGGGCATTAGGGATGAAAGAATTTAACTTTCTATCAATCAATCTTTAAGGATTTTTAAGGTATAGGAACTCTTCACTCTTCGTATCTCTTTACCCTAGAGTCTCCTTCAAATTGATTTCAAAAGTTCCTAAAAACATGGGTTTCCTTCTTATTCTGAAATTGATCTGTCAAATTGAATTGTTATTGGTCTACTTTAATTATTAATGATCGAAATTGTTTATGTGTTAATTGTTGTTTTTATTAATCATTGACTTAGTTTGTCATGAATTGGATTCTTTACCCTAACCCTAATTATAAAATGAACTTGGTGATGATTAGGGTTGTTAGAATCGATTATGTTATTGCTTAATACACGATATTATGATGTCGATGAGTGAGTTGTTGGATAATGGTGATGAATTGAGGGTGATATTCTTGATGAAGGATATGGAGGCTATTTGCTAAGATATTCTGATCCTCTACTATTTACTTCAATTACGATGGATTATATTTGATGATAATATTGTGTAATTGAAGTATGAATTTGATAATATTTAGGAAGATATGATGTGATGAATATGATAATCACAGGATAAGGTTATGAAGAATGTGAGATCATGTTGAGTCTATGTTAATGTAGGTTTGAAGATGATTTCTCTTGTTTGCCTTTGATGATAAAATGATGATATGTTGATCTCACTAATGATAGTTGTGTGATGACTGGCTCTCATACTATGTCTAATGAGCTAAATGATATTATACACAAGGGGGTTAGACTCCTATCACATAAATTAAGTTATAATTGTTAAAGAGTGAATTAATTGTATTTCAAAAAGGGGCTTTAGCTTAGCACGAGTGAACTTGACAATGAGAGTTGTTGACTCCCTCTGAAAAGGGAGATTCACGAAGGGTTCTCATGATAAATGGACTATAATGTGATTGTGCGTAAAAAGAGTCCAACATGTGTCTCCTTGGTGTTTCCCACATAGAAAAACTAGCTAGTGGATAAACCTATAATGTTATGCTAATGTTTTTGTCCTACCTTCGCAAGTAGACCACCTTCTTTCAATGTAGGGTTTCATGACATCGTATTCCATGTTTACCTCACATGGTTCAATCTTTGTTAAGGCTATTGTTCCCGAATGTAAAATGAACGTAATAAAGTGAATTTTACAAGGGTGACTTAAGGGGTTCTTCTTAGTGTAGGTAGAGGTATGGGACAATACCAATACATAGCACTAGTTGTCCTTGAGGGATGTCCTAGGAGGTTGTTGTTGTGGTCTTACAAAGTAAATGGCATGCCTATGTTGACCATACATGTTGATGACTCTATATGATTTTAGTGTCACTTATGAACATGTTATTTGTATATATTGCTATATGTGATGATGATTACTAATGATGCTATGTTAAATGAAGTTAGGCATTACTTATGATCTCTTTCGTTTTTTACTTGATTTTGTTTGGACTTGACATGAGCATTGCACTTGTATGACTGGGATGAGATTGTTGTTAAGGGTCTTGCAAGTTATCATGATATGAAGTCTTGTACATCTATTGCTGTTATGCCATTATGTTGGAGTTTCTTTGGTTGTATGATCTCGACATGCTACTATTTATGTGACATGATCTTATGTTGATAATGTTCATGTTAACTAAATTTTTTTGTTGATATTGGTCTTGTGTTTCAATGCGGTTGGATTAATAAATATGTGATTATTGGCTTATATGTGTTCTTAATTGTGAATTAAGGATTTCAAAAGTGACTTAGCAAGACTTTGAACAAAATGTCCCTTTAAGCATGATTTCAAAGATTATATGTGTGTATGTTTCCATACTTTTTCAAGTGGAATTACTAACCCATATTCTTTCCCTTTTTCCCAAATAATGTAGTTTCGGGACATTGAGGTATCAAGGTCAATTGCAAGAAGACTTCGACTTTTCCTCGTGTTTTGGTAGGTCCTCAAGGTTCGAAGATGGTGTTTTTTATCAGCCTTGTCTGATTTTCTATTGTCTAAATACATTCTTTTCTCTCTTATTGTTAAAACTATTGTTGTATGCCCTAAGTGGGAATTTTGAATTTGTATTGAGGGCTTTACTTGAATACTTATTTTAGATGGTGTTATGTGAGTTGGTATTACTAGACTAAATTCGTATATATTATGTATACTGTCTAAACGAGAAGCCTATGTAATCTTTATAGGTGAGGAGTTGAAGTAAACTCCATATGTATATATGTTTAGTAAGTGAGAGGTCTATATAAACCGTAATATGTAAGAAAAATTTTAATATTTCAATATTTTACCTATGAAATGTTATGACGAATGCTAAGAGGCTAGTCTTTGTCCTCTTTGAGGATGCTGACGCTAACTACACCTAAGTTAAGATGAGTCGCTTTGTGATGATAGTTTCCGATGACCTAGTTGAAGAGTTTTGTTTGGTGATATTACATGAAAATATGGATATCTTTAGGGTGATGGTTCATGCACAACAAGTTGAAGAGAGTAGAGTTTAGAGTAAGAATAGGGAATTTTATAGGGCCATGTCTTATGAAGGGGGTACTTCCAAGGGTAGGCTTGAGATTCAAGACAAACCTAGGTTCAAAAAGACGGTTTCAAACAATGTTTTATCTAATTTACCTAATTCAAACAAGGATAGTGTGTCAAACCCTAGGTCTCAAAATGGAAGGAGTGGAAGTTCACCAAGAGGCAAGCCTATCTGTGCAAAGTTTAGTAAAAAGCACAGGGGTGAATGCTTGGTGGGAATGGGAAATTGCTTTGGATGTGGGATATAGTAACATAAGGTTACGGTTATCGAAAATGTAAGGATTCAATAGAAGGGTTTTCATAGTACTAATGCTCCAAAGAGGAACCACTTTTATGCTCTCCGCTCTATGGGCGAGCAAGAAAAATCTCCAAATGTGGCCACCGATATGTTACAAGTCTTCTCTATTGATGTTTATGCTTTACTTGACCCTGGTGCTACATTATCATTTGTAACTCCTCTAGTAGTTAAAAAGTTCGATGTTCTACTTGATATTTTGATTGAACTATTTTCGGTTACAACCCCAGTGGGCGGCTCCGTTGTGGCAAGAAGAGTCATTAAGAGTTGTCCTATGTCTTTTCCCAAGAGAGTTACATGGGTGGATTTGGTAAATATTGGTATGGTTGATTTTAATGTTATTTTGGGAATGAATTGGTTGCATGCTTGTTTTTCTTCCATTGATTGTCGAACTAGAGTGGTGAAGTTCAATTTTCCTAATGAACATGTCATAGAGTGGAAAGGGGTAGCTTAATTCCTACAGGTCGTACCATATCTTGCGTAAAATCTTGTAAAATGATATCTAATGGGTGTATTATCATATTGTAAGAGTCAAATATATTTAGTACAACATTCCTCCTATAGAGTAGGTCCCCGTAGTGAATAAGGTTTTTTTAAATAACCTAGATTCTGTGGTGATTGTTTTCATTGACGATAACTTTGTATATTACAAAATTTAGGGTGAAGATATGAACCATTTGAGGGTGGTATTTCATGTCCTTATGGAAAACAAACTATTTCCCAAACCTAACAAGTGTGAGTTTTTGTTGAGATCGATGGTGTTTCTTTATCATATTATCTCGAGTGAGGGTATAGAGGTTGATCCAAAGAAATCGAGGCAGTTAAGAATTGTAATGAAATGATGCATGACTAGGCATAGTAACTTATAAATGTGTGGCTCTAAGCATGACAGAGAGATACACTACGGCATGACCGTATGTCTATGATTTGCACTAGGTGTCTGATAATCTTGTAGAGTAATGAGATGTCAAGTGAGACTAAGGAAAATTTGAATACTCCACCATTGGTGCTACTTAGAACTTGCCTGGTTAGTCCTGCTAAAAGTAGGTCGTAATAGACAATTACGAAAAGATCATAGGACCTTGTTAGAAATAGTCAATATTTAGCCTAAAATAACAGAAAAACCAAATGAAGTAATCCCTTATTGATCCATCTATTTTGAGCTTAAAATATATCTTTCTTCTTCACCCCATTTGATCTTTTCTGGGAACAATGTGTTGGCCCCGGTACCTCCTTGGACATGTGGACCTCAACTTATGCCAAAAGCATAAGATAAGGGTGGTCAATGCAGAAAAAAACCTATTCATGACCCTTACCCAACCTTGGGTATTGTGTTCCTTGACTCATGACAAAACCATGAGTTGAGGATGGCTAGTTGAGGAATGCTCTTGAAAAATGGGGTTGAAAAGATAAAGAAAGAAAAGTCACTCAAGAAATGTTAAAAGCAAAGTAAAAAAAATCACTTACACAAAACAAAAAAGAAATGAGAAAAGTAAGGCGAAAGAATATAAAAAAAATTAAGAAATAGAAGGAATAAAACAATGAAAAGGTAGGACACTTAGCCGTTATGTCAAGGAGGGAAATAAGTCAGTAAAATACATACAAATATACCCTACCTAACCCTGAACATATGCTATAAGCTAAGAAAGTTCTATCGTGATCCAAAGAGGTATTATGTCAAACTTAAAGTAGTGAAAATAAGGGAAAGCCTATTACAATATGTGTAAATGAGTGGTGAAGTTGTTCTCATTATACTCAAACTGTAATCGTTATGTTAAAAATGAGTATGTTATTTTGAATTGAGGACACTAGTTGCAATATCGGAAAAATTAGCACCAAGGTGAGAGATCGAAGAGGATAGGTGTCAGTTTGTGGTGAGTCTATGTCATGGTTTGATCAACATAATTCAAGCCTAATAGTGAGAGCATTTATGAACATAATGAGAATAATAACGATTGATACCCAAATGATTGTGAAAGCTTAAATACGGATACTCTTGTACAAACATTTTGTAGTAAGTCATAGTGTGTCACTTTAGGACAAATAACAAATTTTAGTTTAGGGTGTTGATGTACTGTGGTTTCACGGTAGATTCAATGCCTTTTCCTTAAGTTTAGAATGTGTTTAAAGCCTTTTTTTGTTGATTTTTGATGTCATTTTTTATTAATTTCCAGGAAATCTGTCCAAAGAAGATGCGGAGATTTTGAGTTAAAATTGACATCGTGAGAAGATAATGGATGCTGAAGGAAGTTGGGGAATTCTGACCAAGTATGGGACTACAGAATGTCACGACGGACCGGTATAGCCACGATGGTCCATCCTTTACATTCGTCAATGCTATCAGAGAGTAGTCCCAGTACCCAATTTCATAAGCTTCTAAGTGTCATGGAACGAAGCCCCTCGATGGACCATCATGCTTGCAACGGTCCGTCACACCTGTCCGTCGAGGGTAAAAGAAAGTTGATGATGAAAAGCAACAAAAAAGGAGCTAAGTATGGAGCGACGGAAGACGACGACGGTCTGTCAACTGGATCGTCGACTCAGATGTGTTTTTGGAAGATTTTTCCTTTAATAGATTTCCCCATTTTATTAGGTTTTATTTCTCATAAATAGTCGGATAAAACTCGTTTTTGGAGTTACACTCTTGTATAATTTTCAGTTTTATTGTCTTAGTATTGAACTTTCGATTTTGGAATTTGTTATTTCTTTTTCGTAATCGATTATTGGTGTTTTGTGATTTATTCAAGTAAATTTATGGGTTTTTTTCATTCTCATCAAAGTTAGTGCATGAATTCTTACATTATTATTATGAATTGTGTGATTATTAGCATGGGTAACTAAACTCCATAACTAGGGTTGTGGGAACCATGGGTAAATAACAAGGTAAAACCTAGCTCAAAAAAATGATTCTAGAATAGTGTTTTGCATGTATTGATAATTCTTTCGCTTAATAGTCTTTTTAACGGATGACCAACATTAGAACTCGCCTTATTGCTTCTTTCCTTACCAAGTAGGTAGATAATAGAAAAGAATTATCAACATAGATTTTGTATATACTATCTAATAGCTAGTGTTGGTTGGTACGATGTAACAACTTAGTCAAATATCAAATGTGATGCTTAGTATGAGGTAAAGATAAGGTTTAGTAAAGCAACACACGTAGCCGGACCAAGGTGCGGAGTGAAATTCTCTAGATGCTAGACCAACGATTTAGAGATGTCTAACTTATCACTTTGCATGAAAGATACTAGGAAATGATTGTTATAGTTAGAATTACCGAGTTAGGAACCTGTGGGGAACACATATGCCCTAGTTACAGTCATTACTTGATGAAACTCTAATACATGAACTTGTCACTTTTTTACATTGAATTGGTTAATTGATTTCATTAATTTTCATTAATCAAAACACCTTTTAGTTATTTGTTTTCGGGAAATAATTGACTAAATAAAAATAATAATATAATAAAATTAAGTCTGAACCATTTTCCTCGTAGGAATGATCCCAACCTCACTAGTTGGGTTCTTTACTTGATGTGACCGCTTTTATTTCGTTTCGAGATGTAAATTTGAGCGTATCAGATCTTCCCTTTGAAGAAATTAAGTTATGGCAACTTCTTCCAACCGACCAATGAAACCTGGTCGTGAAGGGTCGCGTACCTCTATTTCCCTTCCTCATGCACAAGAAGGGGTTAGAGAACATATCTCAAATGAGTATGTTCCCCATACTAGTGGATCTGAAGTTTGAAACCATCAATGTGCAAGAACTATTTCACATCCTCATATGAGTCATGGTACTCAAGATATTAATCCTCCTTTCCAACAAATGGCTGAATCTTTCCACCACATGTTTGATTTGATGCATGATCCCAATGGGATTCTCTTTTAGAAAATGAGAATAATGGGTGGAGTGGAGTATGAAAGAACTGCTGATCCTACTGATGTTGAACAATTGCTAGATCTCATAGAGAGGGTGTTTGAGCAGGTGGAGTGTTAAGATGTTGCAAAATGTAAGTATGATATTTTACTATTACAAAAGGATACTTATGATTGATGGGTAAGTGTTCGGAATGCCAAGGTAAAAGCTCTTATTCTTACTTGGGATGGTTTTCTTAAGGAATTTTACATGAAGTATGTACCACCAGCTTATTGTGATGCATAGAAAAAAAAGTTTTTGAATCTAAGGCAAAAAGACATGTCTATTGCTGAATATAAACATACATTTCTAAGGCTCTCTCTTTATGATTGGGGTATTATTAAAGAGGAAAAAGATAAGTGCACGAAATTTGAAGATGGTTTGAATGATTCTATTAGGAAGAATCTGGCGATCCTGCAATGTGAGAACTTTTGTAAGTTAGTGTCCGCTGCTTTTACTTGGGAACGACTTGATAAAGAATAAAATAATAGAAATGAAAATATATTCTGAAAGCCTAGACCAGATTTTGGACGTCCATCAAAAAGGGGAAGGTTTGATAATTCTAAGGCTAGTAATGATAATAGGCCAGCTCAACAGAAGTAAAACATATCAAATTTTTCTACAACTATCTCTCCAATTTATGGACAAGGCAAGCCTCTCGTTCCCACTTTTCCTCATATGTAAAGAATCATTTTTGTATTTGCAGGATGGCCTCTGGTGCCTGTTTTAATTGTGGGATCTCTGATCATAAAGTGAAGGACTGTTCTAATACTAATAATGCTCCTTATTTGAAAACTAAAGATTCGGTTCATACGCCTTCTATTAACCCTCCTAAAACTCATAAAGGTGCAAGGCCTAAAAACACCCTAGCAAAAAGTGCAAGTGGATCTAATCAAGCTAGTGGACAAAGGGGTACTGCACACGCTTATGCTATGAGGCAGAGGGATGATCAAGATGGCAAGAGGTGGTTGTCGGTAAATTTCACTTATTTGGGTTGAGTGTGTTTACATTTTGTATCGTGGTTCTACATATTCCTACATTTGTTCATCACTTGTCCTTCCTGAAAATGTCAAATCCATGAGACTTAATTATGATGTGCTGGTTGAAAGTCCATTGGTTATGAGGTTTGGTGTAATCAAATTTTTTGTGATTGTCCCTTAGTGATCAAAAGTCTTGTCTTAACTGCTAATTTGATTTAAATTCCCTTCAAGGATTTTGATATTATTATAGGGACATATTGGCTCTATAAATATCATGCAGTCCTAGGTTGTAGGTCAAAATATGTGGCTTTTCAAGATCCTACATGTTCACATATCATCGTATATGGTGAGATATCATTGACATCTATTATTATTTCGGCAACCTTGTCAAGAAAATTGATGTGTGAAGATGTAGGACATAAATTTCTCACATAGTTGATACATACTTGAAGAGTCCTTGTATCAACGTCATAGATTTGTATGTGATATTCCAGAAGTATTTCCTGAAAACCTTCCTGGATTGCCCCCTGAAAGAGAGGTTGAAATCCAATCGAGCTTATTCCTTGATCTATCCCTATTTCCATCACTCCTTATAGAATGGCTCCAACATAATTAAGAGAATTGAAATCTCAATTTCAAGAACTATTTAAGGAAGGTTTTATTAGACCTAGTGTTTCTTCTTTGGAAGCCCCTGTTTATTTGTAAGGAAGAAAGATGTCACTCTTAGGCTTTGTATTGACTACATACAATTGAAAAAAATAATAGTAAAGAATAGATATCCACTTCCAAGGATTCATGATTTGTTTAACCAACTGAAGGGTGTTAAATATTTTTCAAAGATCGATTTCAGGTATCGATATTACCAACTGTGTGTTAGACGGAATGATATTCCCAAAACAACTTTTAAAAGTCGGTACGGTCATTATGAATTTTTAGTGATGCCTTTCAGATTGACAAATGCTCTTTGTATTTATGGGTCTAATGAATCGAGAATTTAAGCCTTATCTTAATGAGTTTGTTGTTGTTTTTATAGATTATATATTGATATATTCCAGAAGTAGTGAAGACCATGATAAACCCATTCAGATTATTTTGCGGATTTTGAAGGTGAAAGAACTTTATGACAATCTTTCTAAGTGTGAATTTTAGCTTGATGAGATGTCTTTTCTGGGACATGTTGTATCAAGTGAAGGTGTGAATGTGGATCCTAGTAAGATACAAGTTGCTGTTGAATGGAGACTTCCCAAAAGTTCGACTGAAGTAAGAAGTTTCTTGGGCTTAGCACGATACTATAGAACATTTGTGAAAGGCTTCTCCACTATTGTCTCCCCTTTGACTAAACTCTTGAAGAAGTAAAGTTTATTTTGGATGAAAAATGTCAAAAGAGCTATGAATCTCCCAAATCCTTGCTGACTAAAGTACCTATACTAGCTCTACCAATTGAAGGGAAAGAATATGTAGTGTATAGTGATGCTTCTCAAAATTGTCTGGGATGTGTTTTGATGCAAGAAGGGAAGGTAATATCTTATGCCTCTCAGAAACTAAAAACGCACGAATTGAATTATCCTACTCATGTCTTGAACTTGCTGCTATAGTGTTTCCTTTTAAAATTTGGCTACATTATTTGTATGGAGAGAAATATCATATATTTACTAATCACAAATGCTTAAAGTACTTGGGTAATCAAAAGGATCTAATATTAAGACAGTGTAGATGGCTTGAATCATCGAGGATTATGACTACAAGATTGATTATCATCCAGGTAAAACTAATAAGGTTGTTGATGTCTTAAGTAGAAAATCATTCTTAAGCATTTCTTTGAGTCCTTCGACATTGCTCCTTGAGTTAAGATACATGAATGTTTGTTTCACATATGATTCAAATGGTTTTGTTATTGCTAATTTGCAAGTAAAGCCAATATTACTTGAACAAGTGAAGGAAGCACAAAATTTAGATGAGATACTTGTAAAATTTACTAGAGAAGTCCAAAATGGGTAGAAGCTTGATTTTACATTAACAAAGGATGGTGTCTTACTTTATCAAAACAAGTTATATGTCCCTAATGATGACAACTTGAGGAGAGAAATATTGAAAGAATGACATACATCACCATATGCAATGCATCCTGGAGCTACAAAGATGTACCAAATTATCAAATAAATTGTTGGTGGAATGGTATGAAGAGAGACTTTGCGGAGTTAATTTCAAAATTTCTCGTTTGTCAGCAAGTTAAGGAAGAACATCTAGTCCGGGTTGGTTTACTACAACCCTTGTCGATGCCCAAATGAAAATGAAAGAGAATAACTATGGACTTTGTTTCTGGACTTCCTCGCACTCAAAGAAATCATGATGCAATATGGGTGATTGTAGATAGGCTAACAAAGAGTTCTTAATTCTTACAAATTAGGATGGATTACTCACTTGAGTGTTAAGCTAAGTTGTACATTAATAAGTGTAACAACCCATTTAGTCGGTTTGAGCAGTAGAATTATTCTGATAAATATTTACTGGGTTGACGGGCGACACGACGGATAGTCATGGTCACCACGGTCCGTCATGGGCTCCGTCATCCCATACTTATGCAATTTCTTCTGCTGCTCTCTTCCCTACCCTCGATGGCAAGTATGATGAACCGTCATAGGCACAACGGTCCGTCGAGGGTCTTCGTTCCAAAACACTTCAACTCTTGAAATCTGAGTACTGGGATTAATTCTCTGAACTTCGTGACAGACCTGTAGGAAGAACCGTCATATATACAATGGATCTTCACAAGCTGCGTAACCCCACATGGTGTCGGACTTCCGCAACTTTTTAAATGGGTGTTTTGGACTACTCGTAATTATAATTATGAAATTAGTGGGGTAGTTTTAATAAGTGAGTTAGTTGAGGGTTAAAGGAGATAACTTTTAAATTAATAGTAGGTCACTTTTATAATTTTAAAGTATACAATTAGGGTAAAAAGAATCTGTGAAAGAAAAACAAAAAGGAGCAGAAGAGGAGAAAGAAAGAGGGAGCGTGAACGAAAAAAGAAAGCGAGCGACTTAGACTTTAGATTGAAAACGTTCAGAGGCGTTAAGGGAAGGAAAGGCATTGGAGAAGTATTTTTCTTGACTTTGATTCTTCGGTGGAGGTAGGTTATGGTTTATTTCTATTCGATAGATAAACTCTAAATAACGATTGATATGTATTGAGTGATATTGTAAAGTCTCCTATGTACTTTATTGTGTGGTTGTATGTTTTTGAATGTGTGGTTTGTGATTGGCCTAAAATTATGAGACTGTTGAATTTCTAATCTTGAACCCTCTCTATTAAAAAGACGCCTTGAATAAAGAAGGCTTGATGAAATAAAGTAATGAGATAATTGGATCGGAGTGTCACGTTCCGACACGATATTAGGGGTTCGGAGTGTCACGTTCCGACACTGTATTATGGCATCGGAGTGTCACGTTGCGACACGATAACATTAAAGGAAAGGAATCTTGAATTATCTTAATATACACAAATTCAAAGAACCTATCTTCCCAAATGATTATGGTATGGAGGCATGAGACCTCATAGGTGGGCTTGATGTTGTGATTGATGGTGTACTTATTATGGTGTTGTTGACAATGGTTCATATGTTTGTTGCTTGCCACCTGTTAAGTATTGTAGTTGATTTTATACTATTGTTTAATATGTACTGATTTATATTTTGAGTTGGCCGATGATACCTACTCAGTACGTTTTCCTTGTACTGATCCCTACTTGTATTTTCTTCTTTTTCATTTTCTGGAGTGCAGCAAGTGTGCCATTGACTTCGAATCGCCCTCAGCTCTAGCCAGTCTTCAGCACATCAGAGTTCGGGGTGAGCTATTATTCCTAGCTCGTGCTGGATTCGCTTCTTCACATCTTGATGTCTTTGAATTTTGGACATGGACCATCTTTTTACTTATTTTGGTTTCTTAAACACTCTTAGACTTGGTAATTTGAGGATAGATGTTCTTGATGTGATGACTTCTAGATTTTGGGAATAATAAGGGTTAAACTTTAGAAGCTTATTTACTTGGTTACATTAATAAGTTTTCGGTCTTCCGCATTATTTTTGTTAATTATAGCTGAACTATTGATAAATGTTGGGGTTTAGATTTGTTGGTCCGCTCACCTAGTAGGCTAAGGGTGGGTGCCACTCACGACTCGTTTTGGGTCGTGACAAACTTGGTATCAGAGCGTTAGGTTCATGGGTCTCATCACACAAGAACAAGTCTAGTAGAGTCTTGAGGAATGGTAGGGGGACGCCTTTACTTTTCTTCGAGAGGCTATAGGACTTTAGGAAAACTCCATTCTTTCTTTCTCTCGTGCTATTACTTGGATCCAATTGGTATCTAGGTGATACAAATTGGTATCTGACATCCTCACTCTATTTCGCAGATGGTTAGAACTAGAGCAACAACTGTGCCAACACCAACACCGGCAAGAAAGGGTGCGTCTGAGCCAACCATTGGAGCAGTAACTCGAGGAGGAATAGTGGCAAGAGACCGTGGTAGAGATCGTAGGAGGACGCTCACTAGAGCTAGAGGACAAACACCTGGTCCAGCGAGGAATAGGGCAGTGAATCCTCCACCGACTGATGAGGTAGTAAGAGAGGGTGAGGAAGGGGAAAATGAGTAGGTTCAAGATGAGGAATTACCACCCCAGCCTACCCAGAGATGATTAATAAGGATCTTGCTTACCTTAGCGGGTTATCTGATCAAGGCCAGACACCTCCAGTGTTTTCTGCACCAGCAACTCAGGTTTTGGAAGTACAACATGCAACTGTTGTGGCTCCCCGCATGGATGCATCATTGGAAGTAGGCACATTTCCTCGATTGACTACAGGGTCTATAATGACAGGTGATCAACATGAACTTTTCATTAATTTCTTAAAGTTGAAACCTCCAGTCTTCAAGGGTGATGAATCTGAAGATACCTATGATTGTCTGGTTGATTGTCATGAGCTGCTACATAAGATGGACATAGTAGAACGATTGGGTGTTGAGTTTGTGTCCTATCAGTTTCAGGGGGATGCCAAAATGTGGTGGCGGTCGTATGTTGAGTGTCAACCAGCACAGGCACCACCCATGACTTCGGCATTATTTTCTAGCTTATTTATGGAGAAGTATATACCCCGGACTTTGAGATATAGAAGGAGAGATGAGTTCCTGAGCCTAGAGCAAGGAAGGATGTCTGTTGCTGCTTATGAGGCAAAATTTCGTGCACTATCCAGGTATGCCACTGAGCTTTGCTTCAGTCCACAAGAGCGGATTCGCCACTTTGTGAAAGGATTGAGGTCAGATTTGCAAATCCCAGCCTTACAGGTAGCTGCTACAGCAAAATCCTTTCAGGAAGTGGTTGATCTTGTGATTGAGGTAGAGGGGGTGAAGCCAGACGACTTCACCATGGCGTCGACATTTAAGAAGTTCCGTAAGGGAGGTGAGTTTAGTGGTTCTTACTCTAGAGGGCAGAGTTCAGGAGGTTACCCAGCCCGTCCTATTTAGTCTTCACTGCAGGATTTAGCTGGGGGTCCATCGCAGACCAGTAAGACTTTTTCTGAGTTAAGAGGTTATCCCCAGACTTCGTCCTTCTCACAGAGACCTATGCTCGACTCCAGAAATTGTTATGGATGTTGAGAGACTTTACATATTAGGAAATATTGTCCAAAACAGAGTTACAGACCCCTAAGAGTTTGAGGTAGAGGTGGTCATATTAGAGGCCGCCATTCTGGAGGACGTGGTGGCCAAGGTAACGAGTCACCAAATCAGTCGGGGTGGCGGGCAAGTAGGAACTACTGCAGCGTAACTTGGTAGGGGCAATGGACATACAGGTGATAGGGCCCATTGTTATGCTTTCCCCGGGAGGTCAGAAGTAGAGACATGTGATGTTGTTATCACAGGTACTCTTTTTGTCTGTGATTGCATGGCTTCTGTATTATTTAATCCTGGATCCACATTTTCATATGTATCTTCCTCATTTGATACTTGCCTCAATTTACATTGTGATTTGCTTGACATGCCTATTAGTGTCTCTACTCCTGTGGGTGAGTCTGTGATAGTTGAGAAGGTGTATAAGTCTTGCCTTGTGACTTTTGTGGGGAGCAATACTTATGTATATTTGATTATTCTAGAGATGGTTGATTTGATGTAATTATTGGTATGACTTGGCTTTATCAAAATTTTGCAATCTTAGATTGTAATGCTAAAACCGTGACATTAGCCAAGCCTGGGACAGATCCGCTAGTGTGGAAGGGTGACTATATTTCCACTCCAGTTCGTATTATCTCTTTTCTTCGTGCTAGGAGAATGGTGAGTAGGGGTTGTTTAGCTTTCTTGGCACATCTCAGGGATGATACTTCCAAAGTACCTTCGATCGAGTCTGTTTTGATAGTCCGTGAGTTTCTGGATGTGTTTCCTGCAGACATTCCTGGTATGCCACCGGATAGGGATATTGATTTTTGTATTGATTTGGAGCCGGGTACTCGCCCTATTTCTATTCCCCCTTAGAGAATGGCTCCAGCTGAGTTAAGATAGTTAAAGGCCCAACTTCAGGAGTTGTTAGGTAAAGGTTTTATTAGACCGAGTGCATCCCCTTGGGGTGTTGCTGTTTTATTTGTGAAGAAGAAAGATGGAAGTTTTCGGATGTGCATAGACTACAGGCAGCTGAATAAGGTAACTATTAAGAACAAGTATACCATTCCTCGCATTGATGATTTGTTCGATCAGTTACACGGTGCTTGTGTCTTCTCTAAAATTGATTTGAGATCCGGTTATCATCAATTGAAAATACGAGCAACAGATGTGCCAAAGACTGCTTTTTGAACCAGGTATGGGCATTATGAATTCTTAGTAATGTCTTTTGGTCTTACGAATGCCACTAGTGCTTTCATGAGCCTGATGAACGGGATTTTTAAGCCATATCTGGATCTCTTTGTTATTATATTTATTGATGATATACTGATATACTCAAAGGGCAGGAAATAACATGAGTAGTATTTTGGAATTTTATAGGAGTTGTTGAGGAAGAAAAGGCTTTATGCCAAATTCTCTAAGTGTGAGTTTTGGCTAGATTCAGTGTCCTTCTTGGGGCACGTGGTTTCTAAGCATGGAGTGATGCTGGATACTTCTAAGATTGAAACAGTGAAGAGTTGGGTAAGACCTACTAATGTTTCAGAGGTAAAGAGATTTGTTGGTTTAGCTAGCTATTACTCCGATTTGTCAAGGGATTTTCTTCATATTGCTTCCCAGCTGACAAATTTGACTAAGCAGAACGTTCCATTTGTATAGCCGGACGAATGTGAAGAAAGCTTTCAGAAACTCAAGACCTTGCTGACTACTGCAACAATTCTTACCTTGCAAGTGGAAGGAAGAATTTCATTGTTTATTGTGATGCATCTTATTCTTGGTTGGGTGCAGTGCTAATGCAGGAGATAAATGTAATTGCTTATGCTTCGAGGCAACTAAAAGTGCATGAACGTAACTATCCGACCTATAATTTGGAGTTGGCTGCAGTTGTATTTGCATTAAAGCAATGGAGACATTACCTATATGGGGTCAAGTGTGAAGTTTATACAGATCATCGTAGTTTACAATATGTTTTTACTCAGAAAGATTTAAATTTGAGGCAGACAAGGTGGATGGAATTATTGAAAGATTATGATATTACTATTTTATATCACCGTGGAAAAGCTAATGTCGTGGCAGATGCTTTAAGTAGAAAAGCAGGGAGCATGGGTAGTTTAGCCCACTTACAGGTTTCTAGACGCCCATTGGCTAGAGAAGTTCAAACTTTGGCTAACGACTTTATGAGGCTGGAAGTACTAGAGAAAGGAGGATTTTTTGCCTGTGTGGAGGCAAGATCTTCTTTTCTTGACAAGATTAAGGGAAAGCAGTTTGCTGCTGAGAAGCTGAGCCGAATTCGAGATATGGTGTTGAGAAGAGAGGCTAAAAAGGCAATAATTGATGAGGAAGGCGTTTTGAGAATTAATGGAAGGGTATGTGTGCCCCATGTTGATGATTTGATTCACACTATTCATACAGAGGCTCATAGTTCAAGGTATTTGTCACGACCCAAAACCGGGACGCGACTGGCACCCACACTACCCTCCTGTGTGAGCGAACCAACCAATCTAAACCAAAACAAAATAATAAAGTACAACGCGGAAGACTTAACTCAATAACGAAAAACGAATACTTAAATACGATACATATCCCCAAAATCCGGAAGTCATCATCACAAGAACCTCTACGATCATATTACGGAACTAAGAGTATTTCTAAGAAGTAAAACAAATGAAAGCTAGTCCATGCCGGAACTTCAAGGCATCAAGACGAGAAGAAGAAGATCCAGTCCAAGCTAGAAGCATAGCTCAGCCTGAGATCCGGTACAGTGAAGACTGGCTAGAATCGCGGTCGAGTTGAAGACGACGGAACGGTTGCTGCACCCCACAAATACAAGAAAGAAACAAACAAGTAGGAGTCAGTACAACCACACGTACTGAGTAGGTATCATCGGCCAACTCAGAATAGAAAACAATATATATCAGTTAATCTCACAATCAACTATAATACTAAACA
This sequence comes from Solanum chilense, assembly GCA_032847665.1. Taxonomy (NCBI): domain Eukaryota; kingdom Viridiplantae; phylum Streptophyta; class Magnoliopsida; order Solanales; family Solanaceae; genus Solanum; species Solanum chilense. The sequence continues at coordinate 37,062,412 of CM064970.1, forward strand.
TGTAGTAACAACAAATACTACAATCATCAATAACATCACCAAGTTCATCCAGGAGGACTCAAGCCTCAAAACCATACTCATTAACAGATTCATAGACTTAACATATTAACATCTTTCAAGATTCATAACTTATTCCTCTCGTGTCGGCACGTGACACTCCGATCCATATTCTATCCCG